>NW_004624736.1:29069870-29083497 GCF_000247695.1 Heterocephalus glaber | reverse complement strand
TATATATATATATATATCTGCACCCATTTAAGGAACAAGGAAGGGGGACATTACTAGAGCCTCTGCAGTAAGTCCTAGTCTCCTGTGAGCCAGGGCTGCACAAGGCAAATTAACTTATTATACAGGAAAGGTAGAAAAATGAGACTTTGAGAAGAAGCTGAGGTTTGGGCCTGATAAGTTCTGCTCTGGGCAGCCAAGATGAAAGCCTGTGAACTTGCCGCACCTTTTATTCAGTACATTGGGAGAAACAAATGAACAAATGAAATGCAGAGAGTTCAGTACCTCACATCAGGATAAACAAAGTGTAACAAAAGACTGAGGTGGGGCAGAAATCCAAGAACAATGAGGAACTATGCAGATGAAGATTTGGTTCTTCCCAGGATGTCTCCCGCTGGTGTAATCTTGTCCTGGAGCATCACAGCACCATGGGATCATTGAGGTCTCAGTTGTGACCAGAGGCCAAAATGAGATTATGTCTGGAAATGCCATAGCTGGCCTGTAGGGAGGAGAACTAGGCTTAATCAAATGATTTTCCCCTAAAATTTTGTAGCATTGCTCCCAACAAACCCATGTTTATAGGGTCACAGTTTATAATAGCTAAAGCTTGGAAACAGCCCAAGTGCCCATCAACTGGAAACTGGATAAAGAAGATATGGGTTTTTTAATATAAAATGGAGTACTACTCAGCCATAGAGAATGAGAAACTAGAGACATTTATAGCTAAGTGGATGCACATTGAGGCCATACTCTTAAATGAAATAAATAGGACACACATGTGTAAATATTGAATAGTTTCTCCAGTGTGAGAAACTGAAAGTGTAAATAAGGGTTAAAATGATTAAAATGAATAATTGATAATTTGAAATAGAAAAGGTACAAAGGGGTAGGGGATTTGGGAGGGGAAGGGGAAAGGAAAGAAGGGTAAAGAAAAATTATGAGAAAAGAAAAAAAATGGAAATGAAATCTATGTAAATGGGGAAGGGTGGAGGGGGTGAAGGCTGCATAGGTAATGGGGAAAAAATAAGAACCAAGATACATCATGTACAGGTACAAGTACCCAATGATAAATGTAAATGTATTGTATATGTAAAATGTACTAATAA
Organism: Heterocephalus glaber; assembly: GCF_000247695.1. Next base: position 29,082,394 of record NW_004624736.1, on the reverse strand, counting down.
AAGAATTTAAGGAAAAAAAAAAGAAGTTCAACATTGCTAATTTGAAATTTATCCACAGCTTTGTCTTAGTTACTTGTCGCTGGAAAGAAATATCCAAAACCTAACAAGTTAAAGGAGGAAAGGTTTACTTTAGTTCATAGTTTGTAGAAGTTTCATTCCATAGTCAGCTGGCTGCAAAGTAGAGTGGCATGGCAGAGGGGTATCACAGAGGAGAAATAGTTCATGGCAGAGCAGAAAGGAAGCAGCAGGGAGCCTGGCTTTTTTCTGTCCCATTATATTCTCTCCAGGCTACAAGCCTATTGATTATAGTGTCACCCACACTCAGAACTATGCTAAACCAATTTAGTTATCACACACCCTTAATTCTAGTATCATACATCCCAATCCAGCATTACACACCCATGATCCAGCTAAATCCCCAAAGTTCCACCTATGAGTGCATGAGACTTTGAGAGGACATGTAGATACAAGCATAACACTTATGGTTCATCTATAACTTGATTCTTGATAAAATTGAGAAAAACACTAAAGGAAACAACAACAATCAAGAACAATTAAATTCTGACAGTTCTTAGGATATCAAATATCATAAACTTCAATTCTGATTTTTAAGAATACATGATACATGTAGCATGCGTATTGGTCACCTTTTCCACTGCTGAGACAAAATATCTAACACCCACAACTTAATGGAGGAGAGGTTTATTTTGACTCATGATTTCAGTGATTTTAGTTCATGGTTGATGACTCCAAAGCTGAAACATTATGTAAAGAAGAGCAAGGCAGAGGAAAGCTACTGAATTCCTGGGATCCAAGAAGCAGAGAACAGGGGAAGAGACAGACAGGCAAGGGCCAGGAACTAGATAGTTTCCAAGACCATGCCCCCAACCCACTAAGACACACTCAGAAGTGTGTTTACTAGTCTTGTAAGGATTTCTCAAGTTGATGAAGTTGATAAGATTAACCATTATAGCATATGTCTTCTAATAACTCTACTTTTTTTCTAATGTTTTTTCTGCTTTTACATTCTCTTTTCACAGTGCAGGTGTACTGTGTAGGAATGGCCATGATTCCATTTTATAATTTTTTTTTAAATAGTTTTACTGCAGAGAACTCTAGAACTCTGGGCTTAAACAGTCCCTTAAGCAAACTCAGTGAAATCCAAATATAAAATTGCATTTAAGAGAAATTATATTAATTCATAGTAGAAGTTCATCATAATTTAATATTTTCATCTCCAGAGATGCACTTGAAAAAATGTATTTAAAAAGCTAAATATATTTAAGTTCATGATTTAACATAAAGTTACCCTATGCATTGTGAAAATTCAGTGTTCAAAATGAAGTTATTCCTATCCTATCCTGCTAAAATTGACTATAGGGACCATAGAAAAGAAAAGAAAACACCATTTTTTGGATATTTGCTCCAGAAACTGTCTCAGAGCACTCATCCAATGAAACATCCTGTTTTATCTTTAAAAACATTTTATCTAACAAGTGATGATGAACTGCCAACTATGACATTAAAAGTAGCTTTACCTAATAACTGCTATCTCTCACCAATCAAATTTTGCAGTCTCACCAGCACCAAAAGTGGTGATAAACTTTCAATCAAAATGAGTTGCATAGGTGTATTTGTCCTAAGACTCCCAACCTTTCATTTGTTCTCCAGACATATCTCATAAGGTACCTTGGGCTGTGCATGTGTGCTTGTTTTTGACAGTGTGCACTTTTGGAGGGGGCTTTTCATGCTAAGGCACACTAAATGAATAATTATCACCTTGTAGTTAGAATCAACAACTGTGTACTAAAGCTAGAGTTATAGTAATTTTTTTTTCATTTATACTTCCAAAAATGGCATTTTTATATTTGCAAGTTTTCATGAAAATAAACCCATTAGAACTCTGCTATTAAAACTCAAGTTATAAATAAAGAGCAAAATAAAAGAGATAATACAAAATAAGGAGATAGAGTTTCCTTAAATAAGAAGAAGATCAAGAGATGGAGGGAGGAAGAGGAAGGGGAGAGAAAGGGATGAAAAAAAGGAATTAAGATGTGTTATGTACATTCACCAACATTACACAAGGAATGCAAACATTATGTGCTACAAAATTTAGTAATAAAATGAGCTTTTATAGAATCACAGAAAATGTTGGATAGTCTATAATATTGTAGGTTTTATCATTGATTGCTTACAAGGTGTATATTACATATAAACAGTTCAAGAAGACATTAGTAATGAAAAACTAATAAAATTATGAGGATTATTTCAACAGCAATGTCAAAAAGCTGTTATTAGCAAAAATAAATTTAAAATTTCTTTACACTAAAACCCTTTTCACTAAACTTTCAGCATGCACTTGTTAGTAGTTTTATAGGACACTAGCAGTAATTCAATGTACTTCAATACTCTTTTTAAGTTTACTGTTAATATGAGATTCTAATATACACCAAAACTTTGGTAGTCATGAGTAATACATGCATAAACCTGAAGAATGTCTTTCCTTACCATGTATTTATGCTTTTAAAAATCTGAGCATTACTATTGCAATATATTAGTTATTGAAGATGCTTTCTATGCCATACCACATATCCACTAAGCCTACCAATGATTTCGTCATGGAACCAGTGGACTACTGCACAAATACTGATAGTTTCTTCCTGAGGTCACTTTATGTTTTTCCGCTCTGTACTTTTTCCTCAGATCCATTGGAAATTGTTTGTATCAGAAGTTGAGGCAACTTAAATTCCACAAGGAAAGGAATAGGTGCCATTTATTCCTTGTCTCCAGCTCTGTGGAGAAAAACCACATTGACATATTTAATTAATCAAATTTATTTAGAAAAGTATGAATGAAATATATAGTGGGAGCTATGTCCATGAATATACAATGCATTCACCCAATATTTAATACTTACTACAAGTGGGGCAAAATTGTACCAATTTATTTCTATATCTCTTATACTAACAATTCTGCAAGATAAATTTTTCAAATGAAGAATTTGATATAGAGAGGTCAATCAACTTGCCTACATCTGTATAATTAACAAACAATTTCTGGAATTTGAAATCCAATTTTTTTCAACTCATATTTTTAGTAGTATTAATAAAGCATGAAAATTTACTTACAAATGAATAAGCTGATTAATGGGCATTTTCTTCACGGAGCTTATTGTCCAATAATAAGATGAGCAAATAGCACATAACTGGAATTCAATATGAAACAACAGGCATATATAAAAACAAAGAGAAGGCTGGCTTGAGTCCATTTGCCAATATTTTCTCTAGTACATTTATATATGCTGTGTGTTGGCTCTTTCAGACATTTTACTTGCTTCTTGCTTTCAAAATGTCCTTTTTGCCCTTCTAGGCATAAGCTCTTATGTTAGCCTCTGGCCCTGAAAAATCCTATTCTAAAAAATGTCACAGCATCTTATAACAATGATTAACATCCACAACTTAATCAGGTTGTTATTCTAATCTCATATACTCTTGAGTTCATCTGCCAGAGCTCAGTTTCAAGATTTCTTCTCTAGTTTTAAACATTCTTTGGCCTTTGAAAACCATTTACTCCCATTGACTGTGAGAACCCCTGATGTCCAGGCCTCAGGATTCTGATTGACTTTTGTCTTTGCTTAAATTTTCTCTGACCCAAATATATAAACTTTTGATTTCTTTTCATACAAGGCCTCTGAGATATGCCACCCAACACTATTTTTACCATAAACCCAAGATCTCTAACATATGTATATATGAACTTTATACTAAATTACTTAAATTTTATACAGATTTGACACTCTAATTTTATACTATTCTAAGTTATGCATCAATAAATTACCAGAAAATAATTCTTATCACCATTAAACAATAGTTAATTTATTACCATACTTAGGTAGATGTATCTACTGAGCTAGTGAAATGAAGGGTAGTGTTATCATACTATATATACCCTTTCATGGATTTTCAGTAGAATCGAACATATTCATCAGTGGAATAGAGGAGATCTCTTGCTTATCTACTAGTTATATAAGAGAGGCATATTAATGTATTCCAAAGTCAAATGAACCTTGGAGATAGTAATTCACATAGCAAAATATGCCATCATTATCAATGTATTTTAAGGTTATAAATTCATTCTCAATTTATTCATTATTCATCCAATTATTATTCTTGAATATTGGTTAGTAATAGAAATGCAAAATGAAGCTTATCAAACGTATAGTGTTATCCTAGTTCTCTCTCTCCCTCTCTCTCTACTCCCTTCCCTGCCCCCATAATGCAAAAGATTTTGAAATCTGCTACCAAGGATAAAGAGGCAGGACCCATCTGGGTCACAAATTTATTTTGATTGCTGTCCTCAGTGTAGTCATTACTCATTTTTCTAGAACATTTCATTTATATCACAGAGAGAAAATTAATGGCAAATATTTTGTGTTAAATGTCATTACAGGCCTGAGATATAGCTCAGTGGTGCCACCACCTTCCTCACAAGCTCAAGGTCCTGAATTCGATCCCCAGTACCAGAAAAAAAAATCATTACTAGACACACCCCAGTACTCCAGTCTTATTCTCTATAAATATTTTTGCATCATAAATGTTACTCAAACTTTCTGAAAAGAAGAAGTTTGCAGGGAGTGTGGTGATAATTCATAATATTAAACATAAGGTTAAAGTATGAATACACAAAATAACTTAACAGTGAATGAAATTAGTTGACCTCCCTTCTCCCCAAGAGAACATCTGACTGAAGTCTCATAGTTGAGTTCTTCTATGAAATAGTAATTGATAATGGAAATATAGGCTCCTGTCACAAATATTTAGCACTGCTTGTAATGTACTTGAGATTAGACATTTCAGATAGAAGTCACATTGCTTCCTTTCCTCTCCCAATAACAACATTCAGAGAAACAGGCAAGATCATGTTAGCTCTATCTTCACTGATCAGATGACAGTGCCAAAACCATTATTGAGCATCATGGGACTATATTGATGATGATCTTGTCAACACACACAGCATGAACTGTGGTGAATGGTCTTCTAAACAGGTCTTAATTCAACTCTATATAAATTATTCTGTCAATGAATCAGATACCTTTGTAGTTTCTTAAATCACCTGTCAATTTTTCTTTATTAGTAGAATAGTAGCATCCTATCTAACAAGATTCATTTACTACTATGTGAGAGCTCTTTTTATGTCCCTAATTGATATATTTACTTAAGTGTTGATGATTATATTTAGAAGAAAATTATCAAATAGATTGGAAAGTCTAAATCTCAAAAATGTCTCATTCTAGCAAATCACAGCTCCTCTCTTTCTCTAGGCTGTGTAACAGCTTACTGATTCAAATCATTTACTTATCATTAAAACAGAAAATTTGTGTGGCATATATCTTTACAATAAAGGTAAAGAATCTTTTTTGTCACACTTTTCTCTGGAGTAATTCAGTGAGTCATCATACTATGACAACTTCGTGATGTCTTGTAAAAAAAAAAATCAACCACTGTGAAGCACAAAAATTACAGATTGCATTTCAAAAAGATTGTAACCCTGAAAATACATCATTTCATTTATAGAAAATTTGGTGCCAAACTTTACACAAACCAAATAAATTAAGGATGGAGGAATAAATAAATAAATGAAGTTGGTATGTTTAAGAGAAAAATCTAGGTCAAAAGTGAAGAGTGTTTAAGAAATCTTTCAGCAAAATAGAAAAAGATTAGAGAAATTGGTATATAAATTTGAAACAATTTCATGTTCAGGTCAAAGGTGTGAGAATTCCATCTGGAAAATATAAGAAAGTATATCTATGTTGAGACTAACAAGAGCATTTTAACTGTAACCAATTCAGTATCACTAGATGAAATTTTTGGTTAAATTTTCATAAAAGAGCAGATCACCTAACTTTAATGGATCTTCTCAAAACACAAAATTCTACTCTGTCAGATAAAGCAAGTCATATTCATTTGATTTGATTGTTCTGTTCAAAGCAGTTCAACCACAGCCAAAAAATTCACTGTGGTTTTCAATAGAATATTGTCCATCATTTTGTTCATATTGTTTCAGACTTGCCATTCTTTTAAAATTGTGTGAAGTAGAGAAATATTTTCATGGCTGAGGCCAAGACATTTTGTTGACGTCTATACTGAAAGATTTTTGTCATCAATTCCTAAAACTCACACAATGGAAAAAGTTGTTCTTGAGGGAAGGTCATTCAAAACTTCTTTAAGGGTTGGTTTTCTTCTTCTGAATATGAAATAAGAAGTGCCTCACTTCTAATTTTATTTAGCTATGCAGAGGCTATCTTTCCCTGATGACCTGACACAGATCCAGTCAACACAATCCATAATGAAAATCAATGGCACCAAGTCACTAAACAATTATTCCGTCTTCTTCAAAATGCACAAGTCTTCAAAAAACAAGGATTTAGAGACTGATTAATTTGCCATTTGTGTAGGAGATTGCACTAGCTGCATTATTTAAGAAGTCCCTTGTCTTTGTGCCTTCAAAAGGTAAAACAGTATCAAAGATTTGAGAATCACCAGTACCTATGAAGGGCATTTAGTGACTGTATGAAAGGAAGATAGAAGTTGTTCCTTGGATGTGCAATTTGCAAAATTTTGCACACAAATTAGACCATGATGCACTGCAGCATGTCTACATAAAGAAAATAGAAAAAAATTAACACATGGCTCAAAAAAATGGCTGTGCATTTGTTTAGCCAATGAAATATTCTTGAGAATATATATTTTCTAGGCTTATTTCTGAGAGAGTAATGTTTCTGCATCTTTTTTCTGTATCATGTCCCTTTTTTTGCAATTCATCTGTGTGTACTGAATTATCATAAAAATAATTATTACCTTTACCTTTTTATTTTTATCATGTCTATAACACCCTTTAGTGCTAACTCCTACTTTCATCATGTTTGTCCCAGCAGGCATGGAAAAATTCATCCAAATGTTATGTTATATGTAGACTCTTCCCTTCCTTCTACCTAATTAAAGAGGACAGACAGGTATTTTTCAACCATTAATTTACTAATTTCAATTTTAACTCATAGATATTTATTTGATCAGTTAGGTTATTTTTAGGAGGGAATTTCTAGAAACTGTCCTTTCTTCATAAAATTTTACTGAAACTTTTTATTAGTAATGCATTTATTAACAATGGAAAAAGAAGATATTTTTCTGAAACTAAACATATAAGACTTGAGAGACAGTAGAGCTCACACATTTCTCTGGCAATTTCACAGGAAGCTGGAAAAGACAGCTTCAGGAGGAAGATGGAGGGACTGAGGAAGTACATCAGGGTGCTTGGATCTATGAAAGGTAGAACTCAAGCAGAAAGCTGGATATCACTTCACAGATAAGTTCAATTCAGAGTTCAGGAAATCATTCTTATATAATTTGTTAGACTTTCTGAGTATTACTTTGCATTACATAATCTGTTTGTATTGGTTAGGATGACATTTTACTGTTTCCCCAGTCTGCTTTTCACTCACTGTGAAAAGTTTATTTATCAATATATTTTTTCCTAGTCAATGATTAAGGTCAGAATAAGTGATCATTCACACCTAGCCTGAGGTGAGACAGATATTTTCTTCAATTCTATTTTGGACAAGTATATGTGAAAGAAGAATAAATACGATATTTTGATAGGCTTGCTTCTTATATACCCATGACTCAAACAAGTGATTTTAAAGAAAATTAGCACCCAGACTTTAAGAGACTGCAGAGAGGAACCTTTGAAAGTTAGGAACTGTTTTGGACAATTTGATTATTTTTTTACTATCTGAGATTTTTTAGAAGGTGCACATGGTATCTTGCAACTGTGGAAAAGGAATCATTAACTTCTCTGATACTTGTTTATCACAATATAAATGCATATCACTTATAGCATGCTTGAAACAACCCACTGTAAAAGGTGATAGCAAGCAGATTTCATTACCTTTAAGTAGTAGATGAGCATAGCAAAACTCCAGGAGCATAATTGATCAATTTAAAATCCCATGGTTCCTGGCGGGAGGGGGGCAGCTCAGCTAGAATCCATGTCTCATAACTTCAATATTATTTACAATATATTTGCCACCTATCTCCTGATTTTAAAATATCAAGAAAAGACGATTCACATGCCTAGTTTATGTGATGCTGTTTATTCATCCAAGTAGATTTAAGAAGGAATGTATATTCAGTCAAATAAACCAAAGGAGAGAAAAAAAATAAAACAGTCTTCTCTACATAGAGGTATAAGAATGTGCTATTGTTACAGGGAAGTAACTCCCAAGTTGTTAGATGTGATCAATTTGAGTCTCAGTATGCCAAATAAAAGAGTCGAGGATAAAAGATGTGGAGAGTAGAAAAGTTTTATTAAGAGAAAGCTCCTGAGAGGCAGGAGGGGTCCTGAGAGTAGGTTGCCACTGAGGCTCTTTGTCTACGGGTTTTACACAGTAAATTCACATCACAGGCTACCTTGAGTAAAACTACAGTCAATCTAGTGGATTACAAGTGCAGTCACTTAGCTGCATCAAGCCAACAGAAAAACAAGTGCACACAGCACAGAGAAGAACAAAGGCATTTCTGGAATGGGTAGGAGTGAATGTCAGAGAGTTCAGGTCATCTATGTATTTGTTATGTTGTTTTTATGTGTTTAGTATATTTTTATGCTTTTTGGACTAGATAGTGCTAGTTACAGTACAGCTTTGAGGTGTTATTCATCTCTGAGGAAGCTTGCAGGCCTAACCATGGTGTCTCAAATTGGGCCCTAGTATCTATCAACTCAGGTCTTGACCACAGGCCTGGTTTGCCTCATTTCTGTTCTGACTCTGTCTTGGGCTCCATCCCTTTCTAACCACCTTATTTAGCTATTCGCAATACTATTAACTCAACATCACTACCACCACTTCCTAGAATTAAAAACAAGAAATACATTTCCAGAGTATCCCTTCCTAGTGGTTCCAGGTTAGAATTTAGGAATTTACATAACCTTATGTAAGATTTAGAAGTCAATGGAGGAGATGTCATTATTCTATGTGTGCAATAATACAGCAGCATAGGCATATGACAGGTTTTTGCCAAATTACCATCAAATTACCATCACTCAATTTGGCTGCCTAGACAGTAACTCCTGGAGAATTGCTTGTTGAGTTACTGCATACTAACTTACTCTTTGGTGATTTTCAGTATACTAAATAGTTTCTATGAGTGTTGGCTTGAAAGATACTTTGTAAGGTTCTTGCATTTCTGACTACTTAGTGGCACATCATTGAGGGTTTCACATTGCTGAGAACACTATCAGGACTTCCCTGTCTATTGCTCCATAGAACTTCCAATAGTTCTATACCTCTTCAATTTTCTCTGCTAAGATTCTTCTGTAGTAGAAAAAAGAATAAATTATGTTGTAAATCATCCTTAGGACTTAACTCTCTCTATTATGGAAAACATTAACAGAAATACTTATTTAATGGTAGTTTTGTCTGCACTCTTATAAAGTGAATTTAATGAGCATTCATGCAATTAAAAAATTATCTGGCCAAAAACAATGCTTTCCAAAGTGAAACTCTCTGCTAAGAATGCTTAATTGATATGCTTTTGATAGATATTTTACAAATGATCAAATCAATATTCTATTAAATATAAAGTGAGATACTCATTTGTTAAATCTTTACCTCTGAATCAAAGGTATAACATCAAAATAATTCATTACATTCTATTATTTTATGTTGATGTATTGGGAAGAATACACATACTTTAATAAAATGGCCCTTGACTTATTAAATCTTGTTTTCTATAAACTAATGTTTTGCTCTGCCTTTATTTTTTTACACACTTCTGTAGCTACAAATACTTTTACTAAAATGAATATAAGTCAGTTTCTTGAGCCTACATCATGATTCAGTGTGATTAGAGAATAGAGTTCAATGAATAAAAATTGTACTTTGAATGTTACTTATTTATTTAAAATTAGAAAAAAAATGAGGACTATATTAATATTCTTAGTATATATGTATGACTATATATATTCATACTTTTATAAATGTAAACATAAGCATGACAGGAAATTTTTTTCAATACTTCATCAAAGAAAAATCAATCAATAAAATTAAATGTGATAAAATTGATAATTTTTAAATGTAGTTGATGGGATATATGAGGTTTCTATATTCTACTGCATACTTTAAATCTTCACAATAAAATGCATGATATAAATATAAAAATCCAAAGCCATAAACATGTTTTACTTTGTATATTATTATCAAATATACTCATTATATAAGATGAAAAAATAACAGGTCAGCAAATAAGAAAATAAAATAATTAGAACTAAATTTAATAAATATTAAAATAAGCAAAGCAACTTAATAGAAATAAGTATATATTTATTTAATATATATGTAAATAGGAATAAATATAATAATCAATAAGTTACTTGGGATTTTGTTTATATGAATTGGCCAGAACAAACGTAAATATATCTGATCTCTTTGTTTCAAGATTTTCTAATGTTCAGTCCTTTCCTGGAATGAAACTACCAAATGATTTTCTGTATTTCTATTTAAATGCCTTGGAAAATCTTAATTAATTCTTATAATAAAGCTCATAAGTAGGTATTATTTGCTCTATTGCACAGAACTGGAGACTGGAGCTCAATGAAATGAATCACATGGACATATTGATGCAACAAAAAGTAAGAAATAGTATTTATAAATATGTCTGTGACTTCAAAGATTTTACTTTTCTTCATCTACCACATTTTGTTTTCTTAATGACATGAAATAATTTTTGGAATATAATTTCTAGATGTATGAATACATGTTATAATTGATAATTTGAAATAGGAAAAGTTCCAAAGGTATAGGGGTGGTGGGAGGGGGAGGGAAAAGGAAAGAAGGGAAAGGAAAAATTATGAGAAAAGAAAAAAAATGGAAATGAAATCTATGTAAAGAGGGAAGGGTAGAGGGGTGAAGGGTGCACAAGTAATGGGGAAAAAAATAAGAACCAAGATACATCATGTACAGGTACAAGCACACAATGATAAATGTAAACATATTGTATACCTAAAAGGTACCAATAAAAGAATTTTTAAAAAAAGCTTTCTAGTCTCATGATTCTCTCTTTATATGTCCTGTAAATAAAATGGGAAATGCAAACAATACAAAATATCTTTATTCATACATGTTTTTATTAAAATATGTTTATATCAGTTGATGCCACATTATTTTTAATGAATCATTTCTTGATAGTTGTGTACTGTATCACTAATTTAAACTTTAACTGTTCTACACTTAAGTTCATTCTTCTCTCAACAGGAATAAAACATTCCAACCTGCATGCATACTGAGTTAGCAAAAAAGGACAACAGCATGTGAAATGTCACTGGAGACTATGAATACAAAACTCCATGTAAAGATATTGTGGAACAGAGAAAGATATCCTGCACTAAGAGTTAGCAATATCTCTGCATAATATAAATTGTAATGTTAATTATAAAATTCAATATTATTTCAGTTTTCTGAATACATTTTGATATCTGTTAAATAAATATTTCATGTAATGCTTTCAAAAATGTTTCTTATATTTCTAAAACTCTGGTGAATAGCTACAAGAATTTCTGTGTATCTAATGAAATGACCATGTGGGGGACACTAGCCCTTTTTTTACTTCAATCAAAGGACTAGTCTGATGTTTCTTTTATATATGATAAATTATATTGCCTAAGGTATTAATACAATTGGCCTACTAATCTCTAGGGTTTTCTCAGCTGTCAAATTTTGTGAAATGTTTATTTTCCTTAAGGTCAAGAAAAAAAGAATGCTTGAAATATCTTGAATAAAAATATACCTGCAATTATATTGATAAGAATGTTTATAACAACTCCTATTACGATGCAATGAGTACCTACTATATCACACAATTTTTATGCATATTGAATCCTGTATACAATCTCAAATGTAAGGGTCTTTATTTGCATTTTTAGGACAAGGACAAGAAAGCTGGGAGAAACTGCTTGTTTTGCCGAAGCCCAAGTAGTTACAAACTGGTGGAAATATAGCAGGGCTACTTGCAAAGTTCTGTACATTTTCTAACATTCTTCATTGCCTCTCAAATTTTGTTCAAAATATAGCAGAGAATTAATGTGGAAGAAAGAGTTTCTGAAGACGTTCAAGAAATATAAAAATGTTTGCCTAAAACATAGCAGTGATATTAAGTGAAGGCTGACATTGAAAACAGCACATTCCATAGGACCCTGTTCAATTTTTCTTGGTATTCAGTTACTGCAGTCCAGTGAGAAGACCTACAAAGCCATCATGAGACACCTGAGATCCTTTAGGGTGTACAGACAACCATCTGTACATCTGGCTCATTCCTTTGTTTGAATAAGGTTAAATGCATTCATGACATTTAAAAGAAAAAAATCCTTTTGTTACTTAACAAAGATTCACTTAAGAAGAGATTTTTAAAGGATTTATCTATTACTAAATACAAATAATTTAACAAAGTTTATATTACATTGATTTCCACTTATTTTTA
>NW_004624736.1:29008374-29064326 GCF_000247695.1 Heterocephalus glaber | reverse complement strand
GGGGAAGGGGGAAAAATAAGAGCCAAGAGAGATTATATGAAGGTGCAAATTTCCAATGATTAATGTCATTATATTGTATACCTAAAATGTATCAATAAAATAAAATAATAAAAAATACATGGTGTATCAATCATGGTCTTAAAAGAGTATATTTTCATTAGCTGATCTACCTCTCACTTCATTTCCTAATAATACTATACCTTTTTTTACATAAAACATTTTAAGTATTGACAATCTGTCTTACATTCTGAATAATTTTGAACAATTTCTTCCATTTCACAATATTTATTATTTTTTGGTCCTTATTTTCAGTTTCAGTTTCTCACACCAGAAAGACAAGGCAATATTTACACAAATATGTTCAATTTATTTAACTTAAATGTATGTTCTCAAGGGGCACCCATTTACCTAGAAATGTGTTAAGTTTATCCTTCTTTATGGCTGACTAGTACTCCATTACATAAAAAAACATATTTTTCCATTCATCTGTTGATGGGCATTTGGGTTGTTTCCAAAATTTAATTATTAGACTGTGCTGCTATAACCATGGATACACATGTATCACTGTGGTATGATGCTTTTAATTCTTTTGGGAATATACTCAGAAGAGGAATAGCTGGGTCAAATGGGACTTCTAATCCTAGTTTTTTGAGGACTCTTCATATTAGTTTTCACAGCATTTGCACTAGTCTACACTTCCACCAACAGTGGAGAAAAGTTCCTTTTTCTCCACAGCTCCACCAGCATTTGTTGTTGGTTGATTTCTTGATAATAGCCATTCTTTCTGGAGTGGGGTGGAATCTCAGAATTGTTTTAATTTGCATCTCTCAAATGACCAGAGATGTTGAATATTTTTTTCATGTATTTCTTTGCCATTTTTACTTTTTTATTTGGGAAGTGTTTATTCGTCTTAGATGCTCATTTTTGGATTGGGCCTTTAAATTTGGGTGGGTTGATTTTTTTTCGATTCTTTATATATTCCAGATATGTTATCTGAGAAACCAATGGCTAAAAGTTTTTTCCATGCTGTGGGTGGTCTTTTCACTGTTGGTAATTTCTTTTGCTGTGGAAGAGCTTTTTAATTAGATGAAGTCCCAGTTGTTGATTCTTTGTAGAATTTTCCATGTGGTCTGGTTTTGTTAATGAAATCTTCACTTACTCTGATGTCCTCAAGTGTTCTACCTATTCTCTTTTCCTGCAGATTTCATGTTTCTTTTTTAATATTAAGATTTTTAGTCCATTTCAATTCTGATTTTAGTTTAGTGCATGGTGAGTGACATGGGCCTAGTTTTAGTTTCTGCCATGTACAAAACCAGTTTTTCTAACTCTATTTATTTAAAAGGCTAACTTTCCTCCAGTAAACATGTTTGGCCCCTTTGTCAAAGATAAGGTGGCTGAGTGCACATGAAGTTCTTTTTGTAAAATTAATTTTATTGGTATAATTTATGTATACTATATAATGATATTCATTAGTGGAAATTTGTACCTTTACATAATCTATCTTGGTTTTGCTTTTTTCCCCATTCCTTTGCCCTCCCTTCAACCCCTTTACTTTTCCCTATTTACAAAGAGTTTGTCTCCATTTTTTCTTTTTCCAATATTTATTCCATTCCCTTCTTTCCTTTCCCCAATCCTTTCTACACCACCTCCCCTTTGGACATTTTCTTCCTATTTCATAATATTAATTATGCCTTATGATCCTTATTTACACTTTCAGTTTCTCATACCAGATTAACTATTTCATATTTGCATATATGTTCTATTTATTTCATTTAATAGTATCACTTCAATATATGTCCATTTAGCTATAAATGTCTGTAATATCTCATTCTTTATATCTGATTAGTAATCCATCTTATTAAAAAAAACCCCATATTTTCTTTATCAAGTCTCCAGTTGATGGCCATTAGTCTCGCTATTTACAAGTTTTAGCTATTACAAACTGTGCTGCTATGAACATGGGTTCACATATATCACTGTGGTATGATTCTTTTAATTCTTTGGGGAAGATACCCAGCAGAGGAATAGCTGGGTCAATGGGACTTCCAGTCCTAGTTCTTTGAGGTACCTCCATACTGATTTCCAGACTGGTCACAACAGTCTACACTCCCACCAACAGTGGAGAAGGGTTCCTTTTTCCCTCGCAGACCCGCCAACATTTGTTATTGGTTGATTTCTTGATAGCAGCCATTCTTTCTGGAGTGAGGTGGAATCTCAGCATTGTTGTCATTGCATCTCTTGAATGAAAAGTGATGTTGAACATTTTTTCATATGTTTATTTGGTATTTCTACTTCTTTGTTCGAGAAATGTCTGTTCATTTCAGATCCCCATTTTTTTATTGGATTTCTTATATTTAGTGTGTATGATTTTTTAAAGTTCTTTATATATTCTAGATAGCAGACCTTTGAGGAACAGCTGGTAAAATTTCTTTCCACATTTGAGTTTTCTCTTCATGTTATTGGTGGTTTCTCTTGGTGTGCAGAAGTTTTTAATAAGATAAGATCCCACCTGTTAATTCTTTATGCTAGTTCATGTGTGACTGAGGTTTTGTTCATGAAATCCTTTCCTATGCCAGTGTCTTCAAGAATTCTACCTAACCCCTCTTCCAGACGGTTTAGTATTTCTGTTTTGATATTTAGATCTTTAAACCATTTTGACTTTAGTATAGTGCATGGTGAGAAATATAGGTCTAGTTTTAATCTTCAGCAAATTGAAACTCAATTTTTCCAACAACATTTATTAAAAAAAACTATCTTTCCTCTAGTGAGGATTTTTGGCTCCTTTGTCAAAGAAGAGGTGGCTGAGTGTGTCTGGAGTTGTTTCTGCATCTTCTAATTGGTTCCACTGGTCTTTGGGTCTGTTTCTTTGCCAGTACCATGCAGTTTTTATCACAGTATCTTTTTAGTATGGTTTCAAGTTGAGGATTATGATATCCCCTACTTTTTCTTTGTTATCTAGAATTGCTTTAGCAATTCTAGGTCTCTTCTGGTTCCAAATGAATTTTTGGATAGTTTTCTCAAGCTCTGTGAAGTATGCTGTTGGGATTTCAATCAGGATTGCATGGAATCTGTATAGCAGTTTTGGAACTGTGGTCATTTTCACTATATTGATTCTTCCTAATGAGGAGCAAGGGATGTCTTTCTATTTCACCGTATTCTCTTGAATCTCTTTTTTTCAGAGTGCTATAGTTTTAAGAGTAAAGGTCTTTGATTTCTTTCATCAGGATGATTCTTAGATATTTCTTTTTTTTTTTTTTTTTTTTTTGGATCCTATTGCAAGGGAGTTGTTTCTCCACTTCCTCTCTGTTAGGTATTTTTTCTTGTACAGAAAAGCTATTTTTTTTGTATGTTGACCTTGTATCCACCTACTCTACTGAATTTGATTATTAAGTCTAGAAGACTTTTGGTGGAGATCTTGGGGTCATCTATATAGAGCAGCACATAATATGCAAATAATGACAATTTGACTTCTTTATTTCCTATCTTTATTTCTTTTATTTCCTTTTCTTGTCTAAGTACTGTGCCTAACATTTCCAAAACTATACTGAATATGTGTAGTGATAGTGGACATCCTTGTCTTGTTCCTGACTTTAGTGTGAAGGTTTTCAGTTTTTGACCATTTATTATAATATTGACTGTTGGTTTTTCATAGATGGCTTCTATCAGTTTGAGGTAGAGACAATCTATTCCAGTTTTTGGTAGGGTTTTTCTCATGAATGTGTGTTGAATTTTGTTAAATGCTTTTCCTGCATCTATTGAGATGATCACATGTTTTTGTGTCCTTGGCTCTATTAATATACTGTATTACATTTATTGATTTCCATATGTTGAAATATCCCTGCATCCCTGGGATAAATCCTACTTTTTCAGGGTGTATAATCTTCTTGATGATCTTCTGCATTCTGTTTGCCAGTATCTTATTGAGGATTTTTGCATCTGTATTCATTAGGGAGATTGGCCTATAGTTAGTTCTCTTTCTCAGTGGGTCTTTATCTGCTTTGGGGATCAAAGTGATGCTTGTTTGCCTGAATGAATTTGGGAGTATTGCTTCCCTTTTAATTTCAAGGAAGAGTTTAAACAGTAGTGGCAATAGTTCTTCTCTAAATGTCTCATAGAATTCAACAGTGATGCCATCAGGGCCTGACCTTTTCTTAGTTGGTAAGATCTTAATTACATTTTCAATGTCATTGATTGAAATGTGGTTGTATAGAATTTTTAGGTAGTCTTTTTTCAACTTTTCTAATTTATATGTATCTAGGAATCTGTCTCTTTCTTCTGTGTTTTCCATCTTATTGGTGTATAGTTTCTCAAAGTAATTATTGATGATTCTCTGGATTTCTGCTGGGTCTGCTGTAGTTTCACCCTTTTCATTCCTAATTGCAAGGATTTCAGTGTTTTCTTTCCTTTTTTTGATAAAGATGACTAAGGGTTCATCAATTTTGTTTATTCTCAAAAAGAACCAACTCTTTGTGTCATTGATTATTTGCATCTTTCTTTTAGTCTCCATTGCATTGATTTCTCCTCTGATCTTATAATTTCTTCCCTTGTATGAGCTTTGGGTTTGTCCTGCTCTTCTTTTTCTAGTGGCTTGAAGTTCATCATAAGATTGTTTCTTTCAGCTCGCTCTGTTTTCCTAATATGAGTATTCACTGCTATGAATTTCCCTTGTAAGACTGCTTTCATTGTGTCCCATGGATTCTGATATGTTTTATTGCCATTGTCATTTAATTTTATAAAGTGTCTGACTTCTTTAATTTCCTCTGTGACCCATTTGTTATTCAAAAGGGTGTTGTTCAATTTCCATGTGTTTATGAAAGTCTTGTGGTTTCTTTTGCTATTGATATCCAATTCCATCAAACTATGGTGGATAATATATAGGGGATAATTCAATTCTTTTGCACTTTTAAAAAATTTTTTTTGAGCTAGTATGTGGTCTATTTTGCAGAATGGCACATGTGTAGCTAAAAATAATGTGTATTCTGATTTTGTGGAATGGAAAACTGTAAATATCTGTTAAGTATATTTGTTCAAGAATTTGGTTGAGTTCTACTATCTCATTGTTTATTTTTGTCTAGTTGATCTATCTTTTTGTGACAGTGGGTATTGAGGTCTCCTACTACTATTGTATTAGTACTTGTTTGATTTTTCACATCCATTAGTATTTGTTTTATATAGTTGGGTGCACTAGTATTTGCTGCATATATGAATGTGATCTCTTCCTCTTGGATTTTTCTTTTTACAAGTATGTAGTGTCTTTCTTTGTTTCTCTTAATTAGTGTTGATTTGAAATCCATTTGATATGCAAAGAAGATAGCTACCCTTGCTTTTTTTAGGGTTCCTGTCACATGGAGTATTATTTTCTACCTTTAACTTTCAGTCTATGAGTTGTTTTTTTTTTTTAATTAAGTGTGTTTCTTTTATGCAGCATATTGTTGGATCTTGCTTCTTGACCCATTATGTCATTCTAATTATTTTCATTGGTGAATTGAGACCATTAGCATTGATGGCTATAACTGATATGTATTGACTTATCCTTGTCATGACTTTTTCCCTTTGTTGGATTCTCCCCCTTTGCATTTAATTTCTTGTTGTGACTGTTGGATTCATGCTCCTGGGCTTCCTGGGGTTGTGATCCTCATTGTCTTTTCCTAAGATATTGTTTAAAATTTTTTGGAGTGCTGGTTTGGTATTCATGAAGTTCCTAAGGTGCTCTTTGTCACGAAAGTATCTTATTTCTCCATCAATTTTGAAAAATAGTTTTGCAGGGTACATTAATCTGGGTTAATTTCCTTTAGGGCTTGAAACACTTCACTCCAGGGTCTTCTTGCCTTGCAGATTTTTGTTGAGAAGTCTGCTGTGATTCTGATTGGCTTTCCTTTGTCTGTGATTTGTTTCTTTTCTCTAACATCTTGTAGAATTTTATTCTTCTGTTAGGTTTTTGGAATCTTAACTATTATATGCCTACATGCAGATTGTTTTTGATTGTGACTAGTTGGAGTCCTATATATCTCTCTTATCTGTATGTCAAATCCTTTCCCCCTACTTGGGAAGTTTTCTGCCATTACTTTGGTGAACAGTTTTTTTAATGCCATTTTTACTCTCTTTGTTTCTTCATTGACTCTGATCAGTCTTATGTTATTCTTATTTGCATCATATAGCAACTGCAGGATTACAGTTACTGTTTATAAGCAACTTTTTTTTCCCTGGTCACTCTTTGTAGTCATGTCTTCTATACCTGATATTCTGTCCTCACATTGGCTTATTCTGCTGCTTAAACTATCAATGGAGTTTTTAATTTCCTGGATATCTTTTTGAATCTGTTTTATGTGTTCCATTTGTTCCCTATGATTGGATTTCATCACGTTCCTCAGCTCCTCTATTTATTTTTATCTGTGTCTGTTCTAGACTTATTAATCATGTCTTGCACCATGGACACAATCTCTGCTGTTATCTAAGAAATTATTTCTGATTTCATTTTTTCCAAATCCTCTTTCATTGCCAGTTCAGGGAGTCTAGTGGTTGAGTATCAGATTGCTCCATCTCATTGCTCTTTGTGGTTGCCTTAGGTGACCTGGAAGTCTTGTTTTGAGACTTACTCACATGCACTGTCATTTCAACAGATGCAATCTGTTGGGCCTTTTTTGAGGTGACTTTTTGCTCTCCCAGTGGTCTTCAATTCTCAGCAAACCACCAAGAGGCTTTTCTCTCCTGCTCACCACTACACCTACTCCTGGGTTCATAATAGTGGCCTTCTGGATCCCTGCACTACTCTGTTGTTCAGGCTGGGTTCTGGCTGTGGCCTGTGCACACTTGGGATGGTATCTTGGCAGGCCTCTGGCTGTTGCTTGTGTGCCTGTGCAGCTCTTTTCCAGGCAGGCCTTTGACTGGGGCCTGTTGGCCCAAGCTGCTGGTATCTGGGCAGGGCCCTGGCTGGGACTTTCCAGCCCCTGCACAACTCTTGTCCACACAGGTTTCTGGTTGGAATCTGGATGCACTTACAGATGGGATCTGGGTGGGCCTCTGGCTGTTGTTGTGCACCTGTGCAGATATTTTCAGAGTGGGGCGCTGGCTGGTACCTGCACACCCCTGTGCAGCTCTCGTCCATGCTGGCTCTCGCTGGGATCTGCACACACTTATGGATGTGATCTTGGAAGGCCTCTCAAGTTCTTTCTGCATCATCTACTCTGTTTCACTGGTCCTCAGTTCTGTTTCTTTGCCAGTACCTTGCTGATTTTATCACAGAAGTGTGTAGTATAATTTCAAGTTGCATTGCCATACCTCCTGCCTAACCCTTGTTGCCCAGAATTGTTTTTGCTAGTCTAGATCACTGCTGATGCCAAATGAATTTTAGAAATTATTTTTCTAGTTCTGTGAGGTATACTAATGGTATTTTGATTGGGATTGCATTAAATCTGTAAAACAATTTTTATAGTATGGCCATCTTCACAATGTTGGTCCTTCCTACCCATGAGGATGGGTTATCTTTCTATTTTCTAGTATCTGCTTCCATCTCCTTTTTCAGAGTCCTTTAATTTTCAAAATAAAGACATTTTATTTCCTTTTGTGATATTGATTCCTAAGTATTTCATTTTTTGATGCTATTGTGAAAGGTATTATTTCATTAATTTCTCTCTCTGTGAGTTTTATTTGTGTACAGGAATGCTATTGATTTTTGGGTGTTGACTTTGTATCTTGCTATGCTACTGAATTTGGTTATTAAATCTAAAAGTCTTTTAGTGGAATTTTTGGGATCTTCTATGTAAAGTATTATGTCATTCACAAATAATAATTTAACTTGGTGGAGTTCTTGGGGTCTTCTATGTAGAGTATCATGCCATCTGCAAATAATAACACTTTGACTTCTTCCTTCCCTATCTTTATGCCTTTTTATTTCCTTTTCTTGTCTGATTGTTCTGGCTAGTGTTTCCAGAACTGTATTGAATAGAAGTGGTGATAGTGGACATCCTTGTCTTGTTCCTGATTTTAGAGGTAAAGTTTTCAGGTTTTGACCATTTAGTATGATGTTGGTTGTTGATTTGTGATAGGTGTCCTTTATCAGATTGAGATAAAAACCATCTATTCCAATTTTCTGTGGGTTTTTTTTTTTTTTTTTAGCATGAATGGGTGTTTTCAAATGTTTTTTCTGCTTCTACTGAGAGAATCATGTGATTTTTCTTTGGCTCTGTTGATATAGTGTATTACATTTATTGATTTATGTATGTTGAACTATACCTGCATTCCTGGAATGAATCCTACTTGATCATAGAGTGTAATCCTTTTGATGATATGCTGCATTCTGTTTGCCAGTATCTTATTGAAGATTTATTCATCTATGTTCATTAGGGAGTTTGTCCTGTACTTTTCTTTTTTGGTTGATTCTTTCTCTGATTTTGGTATTATGGTGATACTTGCTTCCAGAACTGATTTTGGAACTATTACTTCCCTTTCAATTTCACTGAATAGTTTGAAGAGTAGTGTCATTAGATCTTTTTTAAATTCCTTTTAGAATTCAGCAGTGAAACCAATAGGGTTGTTGGTTGTGTTTTAATTACATGTTCAATTTAATAGGCTGATATTGGTTTACTTAGAATTTTTATATCTTCATGATTCAAGTTTGTTGATTCATATGTATCTAAGGATCTGTCCATTTCTTCTATGTGTTCTATCTTATTAGAGTGCAGATTCTCAAAGTAGATATTAATGATCTTCTGAATTTCCACAGGATCCATTGTGATTTTACCCTTTTAATTCCTAATTGCATGAATTTGAGTTTTATCTTTCCTTTTTTGATAAGGTTGGCTAAGGGTTTATCAATTTTATTTAATTTTTCCTAGAACCAACTCTTTCATTGATTCTTTGTATTGTTTTGTTAATCTCAATTGCATTAATCTCCATTCTGATTTATGTAATTTCCTCCATTGTATGAGTTTTGGAATTGGCTTGTTCTTCCTTTTTTAGACATTTGAAGTTCAACATTAACTTGTTTATTTGAGCACATTTTGTTTTCCTGATGTGAGAACTTACCACTATAAATTTTTCTCTTAGGACTGCTTTCATTCCATCCCATAGGATTCAGTATGTTTTATCAGCAATATCATTTAAATGTATATACTGTTTAATTTCATCTGTGACCAACTGGTTGTTCAGGAGGGTGCTATTTAATTTCCTTGGGTTTATGCAGTTTTTGTGGTTTCTTTTGCTGTTGATTTTAAACTCCACTGCACTATAGACAGATATTATGTATGGGATAATTCCAGTTTCTCTGCATTTACTTAATTATGTTCTATGGTATAGTATGTGTTCTATTTTGAAGTACATCCCATGTTCAGCAGAGGAGAATGTGTATTCTGATGTTGCAGTGTGCGACACTCTGTAGACATTTACTGAGTCCATTTGTTCAAAGGTTTAGTTCACTTCTGATATTTCTTTGTTGATTTTTTTGTCTAGGTGATTTGTCTATTTATGACAGTGGGATATTGAGTTCCCCCATTACAATTGTATTAGTGCATATTTGAGTTTTAATGTCTGCCAATATTTGTTTTACATAGATCCATTTGGTGCATATATATTTATGATTGTTATCATTTCTTCTTGGATTGTTCCCTTTACAAGGATGTAGTGATCTTCTTTGTTTCTTTTAATCAGTCTTGGCTTGAAATCCACTGTGTCTTCAAATAGTATAACTACCCTTGCTTTTTTCTAGCTTCCTGCTGCATGGAGTATTGTTTTCTATCTTTTGACTTTCAGTCTATGAATTTATTTTTGAGTTAAATGTGTTTCCTTTATGCAGCAAATTGTTGGCTCTTGTTTCTCGATCCATTCTGCCAGTCTGTTCGTTTTGATTGGTGAGTGGATCCCATTTACAATGATGGTTATAACTAAAATGTACTGGCTTTCCTTGCCATGCTATTTTCCTGTGGTTGGTTCCCTGTCTTTCTCCTCTCTTTAATTGCTTGGCCTGCCTGGTGGTTTCCTTCTATTGGCATTCTTGGAGTAGTAGTCTTCATTAACTCTTACTAAACTGTCCTTCAGGGCATTTTGTACAGCTGGTGTAGTGGTCATGCATTTCTTCAGTTGTTCTTTTTTAATGGAAGTATCTTATTTCTCCATTGAATTTGAAAGATAGTTTTGTAAGGTACATGAATCTGGGTTGGAGGTTCTTTTGTTTCAGAATCCAGAATACTTCACTCCAAGCTCTCCTTGACTTAAGGGTTGTGTTAAGAAGTCTGCTGTGATTCTGATGGGCTTTCTTTTGTAGGTGATTTGTTCCTTTTCTCTAACAGGTTTAAATATTATGTTCTTGTGATTAATTTCTGGGATCTTGATAATCACGTGCCTTGGCGTAGATTTACTTTGATCATGGTTCATTAGAATTCTATATGCCTCGCTCATTTGCATGTCAAATTCTTTTTCCACACTTGGGAAGTTTTCTGCCAATACTTCTTTAAACAGGCTTTGTTTGGTATTTTCACTATCTCCAACTCTCTCACTGACCTCCATCAATCTATTATTGTTATCCTTTACATCATCTTGTAATTGTTGGATTGACTTTTCATGGTCCCCTGCCATTTTTAAGAAATCTTTTTTTTTCATGGTCATTAACTGCATTCCTGTCTTCTAGTTCAGAAATTCAGTTCTTGCCTTCATTTAATCTATTGGGTATACTTTCAGTGGAATTTTTAATGTCCTGGATATCTGTTTGAATCTGTTTCATGAACTCCATTTCTTTCCTATGTTGAGCATTCATACTTTTCATCATTTTCCTAAGCTCCTCTATTTTTTATCTGTATCTACTCTAGATTCATCAAGCATGTCTTTCATTTTGATCATCATTTCTTTTTTTACCTGAGAAATTATTTTCTCTGTAACCTCATGTATCTGTTTTCTTACTTCTGCTTATATCATTTCAGAAAAATCAGGTGGATGGTTTCTGATTTCCTCTATCTTGTTGTCTCCTGGACTTGTCCTAGGTGGGCTGGAGGTCTGGGATTGCATTTTGCTTCTGGGTCTTGTCATTTTCTATTTTTAATTTTTATTTTGTTTTCTGTGTTGATGCTTGTAAATTTCTTATGGCAGATAGCTTTATCATTAGTATCAAGGCTTCTCTAGGAAATGTTTATTTCTCAGAGTTGTCTTCTGTGTGTATATGATTCTTGGTCTTTGTGCTTGCCCCATGATCCTACCTTTCCAATTAAGGATCAGAAGTTGCTATTTATCTGGTTCAGCACCCAGTCCCTGGATACTGGAATATGGTGGTGTTTATGGCCCCAGACAATTTCAGTCTTGTCATACAAGGGAGAACAACTAATTACAACAGGTAGGACATTGTAGCTAAAGTAGTACAATTAACAATATCAACAGCCTCAAGCACAGCCTATAAACTGGCAAATGTGGTAGCTATTTAATTTGGCATAGGAGCAAGATCTACAGTTATATAACACATACCAACATAAACCAGGAGCTTCTATGCAATGAGTTTCCCCTTAGTAGGGTGATTTTTACCCCCTGAAGGAGGAGGATTTTAAGAGAGATGGGGGCAAAGCAGAGATATAAATAAAGAGAAATGTAATAGAGGGAACATTGGAGGACAACAGACAATTGGGTAACTGGAGAAAACGGCAGGAGAGAAAGCATGAAGGATAAAGCAAAAGAATATCAAAGTGAACCAGAAAGACAAGAGATGATTTTCACTCACATAAAAATATCATAAACTCAAGAGAGATAGTTGAGGAAAGAGAGAACAAGGATGAGTAGAACAAGATACATATAAA
Source organism: Heterocephalus glaber (assembly GCF_000247695.1). The sequence continues at coordinate 29,052,555 of NW_004624736.1, read as the reverse complement.
GGTAAAAACAAAAAACAAGGCAGAAAGAGGAAACAAAACCAACAAAGAAAGAAAAAAGAAAAAGAAAAAGAAAAACTAAAATTTCTCTGGAGTCCACAGTTATATGGTAGTGTCCATGACAGGTAGTGTCCCAGAGCTGTGCTGTGTATTCCCACCAGGTCTAGATAGAGTTTGACCTTGTGGGAGCTGGGGCAGGTCTTCAGCCACAGCTTTTTGGACATCTCTCTCTGGCCCACCCAAGCCTCCTTACCATGGTTCCCTCAGGTAGGGACAGCCCAGGGCTCCTATTAGTTCCCTGTACAGTTGGCTCCACTTGGTCACTTTGTCTTTGCACAGCCTCCTTTGTTTCACCCCCACTGCCACTTCTCTATCATGTCCCAGTGTTCGTGGGGCTGTGCTATTCAGGAGCACTTGTGAAAGTGGGCTGTACTGCTCATTTCTGCTGGATCTATGATCTCCTCTCTAGGGGATTAATTGCTATTGCTAAAATCTCACACAAGTCTGCCTCTTTCTCTCAAGCTGCAGGTCACAACTCACATTTTTCAGCTGTGCTGCCCTCTCAACTTTGGAGTGCACAACAGAGAAAGCAAAGAAGAAAGGGGGGGGGATGCCCATGGCACTTCTTCAGGGAGGAAGCAGAGTTCTGTTCTGATCTGTGTTTGCCAGCAACAGTGAAATCCACTGCCAGGCTGCAGTGTCCTTTGTGCAGAGGAGTGCTAAAGAGACAAGAGGACTTCTTTCCCAAATCTATCCTGTGTGGCTTGAGTCAGCTAGAACTTCTTAGTCCATAAGTTCCTGGGGGACATCCAAGTATGGATATTCTTACTTGGAGCTACCCATGCAGCTGGTAGACCTGTGGGCTGATGCGCTGTTTTATGAAGTCCCATGCCTATGTTTTATTTGATCTACTAGTCTCATATCTCAGATTGGTTTTGGCATCAGGATATGTATCTCTCCCTTTCTTCCATTACCTGTGTTTTCAGTTCATTTTTTTCTGAGTAGATCCAATGTGACTCTTCCACCTTTCAGTTATGTTGAATCCCCCAAAAAAACAAATTTAACTTGCCATTTTTCACCATTGCTCAATTAGTGGTGCTGCACTACTCATAACTAAGCCAGCTTCCTTCTAGCTTTGGCTGTGAAAGCACAAAATCTTTGTGAACCAATAGTGGTTGAAGTTGAAATTTCCACATAGTAACCTTGCAATTGGCTGTAAACCAATAATAGTGTCTAACACTATTATCTTTCAGTCGCTTTATTTCATACCTGTTATATTTTTTGTATCTTGGAAAGTATTTTAGTTACTTTTCTCATAACAGACAAAATACCCAACATGCAAAGTTAAATGAAGACAGGTTTATTTTGGCTCACAGTTTGTAGTGGTTCTAGTCCCTAGTTGGTTGGCTCCAAGGTAGGGTGACATGGAAGAGGGGAATCATAACCTAGAAACACTCCATAGCATAGCAGGCAGAAGGCATGAAGCATTAAGCCTACCTTCTTTCTGTCCTTTTATAGTCCATTCAGGTTACAAGCCTATTAACTGATGCCGCCCATACCCGGCGTGGGGCTTCCATTATCCACACTCTTAATCTCAGTAGCACACCGTTAATCCATTCACAAACCCTAATAGTGCCACCTTCAAAATTTCTCACTTAAACATGAGGCTTTTGGGGGACATCTAGATATAAGCCATAACAGAAAGCAAGTCCAATTCTTTGATTTCGAGTAAAGTTAGGTCTAACTAATAAATAATGATAAACTCAATAAAGCAAAATAGTGAATTTCTATGCACTCTTTGTAACAAAACCAGAACATGCAGAGCATATGCAGTTAAACATTAAATGCAAGAAAAAGGACACCCTGAATAACTGCAGTGTGAAAATCTTAAAGTGAAACCTGACTTCAGTGGTTATGAGCAAGTCTCAGTTTTCTAAAGAAATGGTTACTCAGAAAAGAAATATTCTAAAGCTTTTATGAAACAGGTAAATAGCATTTAAATACTCAAAAACTAATTTCTTATCATTTGTCATTTATACATTAATATCTGAGTGTTAAAACTAAACTTGTAAATATTTTTAGAAATGTATTTGATTGCTATAAATTTATTTAGTTCCAATGATGTGTTGGTGGAACCAAAAATATTCTGTTTATCCAACAGGATGAGCATCATATTGCTTCTTTCAGCACTTGGTATCTGTGTCCTCTGCTGTATCATATGCACTAACAGATGCTCCAGTGCTACACAGATGGAAGCCAATTGAAATCCTCTGAGTCTTATATCACTGCCACTGACATTTTTTATATGTAGACTTGTAACTCTATACCAATAATAGGATTGTTACCAAAATTAATAAACACATTGCATGATAAGTTTAATAAGTAGTTTTTACTTTGATAACAAATGCTATTTCTGTATCATGAAAATATTATAAAACCTACAAAATGTTTATAATGTACACAAACTTTATATAATATGAACACAAACATTAACATTTTTAAATGAAATTATTAGAACATCTACATCCCTTCTAATATCTAGCACAAGAAATCACATTATGGTAAAAATTGCTGATGTCGTCATGTAAATAATATTTATATTTCCCCGAAAAATCAAATTACCATAATATTACTTACAAGATATTCCTGGTATATTTTTATGTAAAAGTATTCTTTATTTCTGTGCTAATTAAAAATATAATCAAATCCTTAACATGGATAAATCATATGATTTAAAATTGTGTATAACATGTCCTAATTGATGCATGATTTATAAATTTACATTAATTATAGTTGAGTGTAACACACTGCAGAATATCATACTATTAAATGATTTTAAAGAGAAATATAACCCATTCATACTACTTCCTTATATTCAGATAGTATTTCTTCTTAATTAGACTATTAATTATGTGGGGGTTGATATTTTATGATGTTTAACATCTTAGTGCATTATGGGTTCACATTTCTTTCTTTTTTTTTTTCTTTTGGTACCAGGGATTGAACTCAGGACCTTGCACTTGCAAGGCAGGAGGCAGAACCACTGAGCTAAATCCCTGGCCCCTAAAAGCCTAGATTTAAAAACAGTGGACCCTTGACTTATGTAGTTCGCAAGGTTTGTTTGTAACTCAATTTGGTCAATTAAAGGCTCAGGTTCCTCTACACAGCCTTCAAAATCTCTCTCCTCTATACAGCATATCTCCATGTCCTTAGTGAGACATTGGCCTAGGATTTCTTAGTTAACCCCACACAGGAAAGGATGTGGCAATGTTCTTTCTAAAACTCTTTAAGGGTTAACTCTATCTGAAACTATCTGGAAGCCCAAGCAGCCGATATTCAGTGCATATCTCAAGACTTTGTTCTTAACTTAAAACTAAAATTCTGGTCATAACCCAAGTGGTTCTTATGTCAGGCCGGTCATAACTCGAGGGTCTACTGAATAACAAATTGTTGATCAGGAAATGTTCTTCATGAACAAATTTCAGCTAATGAAACTGTTAAAATTGTGATGAAATTATTAAATTACCAATTTATACTCACCATAACTATTTCAGGCAAAGCATATGAAAACAATTAGATTAAAAAGATGTGTGTGTGTGTGTGTGTGTGTGTGTGTAAAAGGCACTCAGTGATAATCCTTAAACTTCATTAAAAAAATCAGAAATCTAGAATAAAATCTATCAGTTATCACTTTAATCAAGTGATACAACTTAAATTATTAATATTATGACAAGCTGATATATGTTACTTCTGAAATGAAACAATTCAAACGTACCTTCTATGAAGAAAGTAATCATGTGAAGGACAGTTTCCTTAAACATAATCAAATGTTTGAAATAATGTTCTGTTTAAAAAATAAGGCCTATAGGTTTGAATGTTATATAACATCATTATCATGCTAATATCCAAAATGTAGAACATTCTATGATATTTTGGTTTCCTTAACAGGTGATGTCATTTAAGATAATTTTAAAAGAAAGGTTTCATATTAAAAGAGATTAAGACCGACTTTGTTTTAGTTTTGATTTTTGACACAGAGTCTCTTTATGTAGTTTAGGCCAGCCTTGCATTCACTATATAGCCCAAGTTGGTTTTGAACTCCTGCCTCTGTCTGCCTACTGCTGCAATTACAAGATGCACTACCATGCCCAGCAAGGGCAATTTCTAATAAACTCATCATTTTGCAAGCTCCTATGGTCTAAATGTGTTGCTCCTGAGCTCATATTTTGGAAATTTCATCCCCAGTGCAACAATATTTGGGGATTTGGGGGTGTTTCCTTTGGGAAAGAATTTAAATCATGAGGGCTCCAAGTCCATAAATGGATTATGACATTGTAGAAAGGACTTGTGGGAGTGGGTTTCCTCTCTTCTGTTTTACTACCCTGTGACAACACAGTGTTCATTCTTTCCTTTGCCCTCCAATCTTTCACCATGTGAGAGGTGGCAGCAGGAAGGCCCTTACCAGACACCAGATGCTGGCACCTTGATCTTAGACTTCTTGGCTGATAGAACTGTCAGAAATATTTTTTCTTTATAAATTATCTAGGCTCAGATACTTTGTTATATCAGCACAAGTGGAATAAAACAGAAATACTCTATGCTTTATTTTGTTGTGAACCTATAACTTATCTAAAAAACAAAATGTATTACTTAAAAATTAATATAAGTACCTTGATTATATTTTGGTTTGAGACATAAATGAGAGACAATTGAGAAAATTTGTTCAGCAGATATCTGATTATATAATTGTTGTGAATTTTCTTATTTGAAATAACTATATATACTATATATAATTAATAATACAGGAGAAATTTTATTTCCTTACGAGAGACATGCTAAGATATTTGGAGGTAATTGTATTTTTTCTGCAACTTTGTTGCAATAATTTTAGTAATTATAGCCGTGTGTATTTGTGTGTGTGTGAACACATAAAGAAAGAAAATATATAACTATAATTGCTTTTAAATATGTGTGAGTTTATAAAGATCCCTTTAGTACAATTCTTTAAACTTTTCTGAATCTTTGAAAACTTCTATAACAAAAAGAGGGAGTACAATCACTCTTCATACTTTCCTACAGGCCTGGTGGTTGTTCAGTCTGAATATAAGGGCTATACCCATATCAATTCAGATTATTAATAGGAATCTGTACTGATTAAAAATAAAAGCAAACAACTATGTCATTTATGTGGGATCTGAATGTTCTAAATTGTTTATTTATATTTTAGTGACGTACTAACACTTTTTGCTATACCTGTTGTTTTGAAGAAAACAGACAGCTGTGAAATGAGCAGGATTCTTGTAAGTACCAGTGTGTGGAACACAGGCTGTTCTCTTCCCTCATGCTCTATTAATATCTGCTTAAAATATGATAAAAGAAATGTTACCAAGGTGAAATTGTCAGTACTGAAATCAGGAGATTCGATATTTTCATTTTAACACAGCAAACATTGTTCCAAGTTTTTGTCTGCTTTAATAGCATGTCTTGTGCCATTATAGAAAGTACTTGAGGAATGGGTTTGCTCTCTTCTGTTCTTCTGCCCTGTGAAGATTATTCATTCCTTCCTTTGCTCTGCCATCTTTCACCATGTGAGGTGGCAGCAAGAAGGCCCTTAGCAGACACCAGATGCTGGCATTTTAGATTTCTTGGCTTAGCAAACTGTTGGAAATAATTAAAGGCTTAAGGCATTCTTTTCTTAGAGCAATGTTTTATAAAATAAAAATATTAGGTTTATACCTCTTAATTGGAAAGAAATTTCTTCAAATTCGTAGCCTCATCTATAAAGTAGAATACTAACTGGTAGCTGTGTCAAACAATTGCTAGAATTTTTTCCATTTCTACTAAAACACAGCTTGGGTCTAGGCCAAGTTTGCATTTTTTGCTTCTTTTTCTTTTGTTTTCCTTGGCTCTGAATACTGCAAGATTTAGATCATTTGTCATTTTTACCAATTAAAACAATATGCCTTGCCAAATTAAAAGGGCTGCTACTCTTTAAGTATATATTTAATAATTTATACACAAAATAGGACTTTCCTTTCCCTGCTGGTATGAACAAGATTTCCTCCGCGATTGCCTTAGTATTAAATCTAGATAATGCTTTAGGATTACAATCTAAATCATACTAGAATAACTGCATTAGAATTACTATGATACATCATTCTAATGCACAGGCCTACAGTATAATGCTGCTGTTAGAGTAATCCAATAAAACCTGTGGGTCTCAGAACTAGAAGCATTGAGAAAGGACTTGAACACTGCCAGAATATATATTGTCGGAGAGAGAGAAGACAAACACATAGTCATTTCAAAGTACAAATGGAAATAATACTATAACCAAAGAAAAAAGCAGGCAATAATTGTATATGCCTGGCCATGAAATGCCAAATAATTCAAAATTTGGGGGATGCTAAAAGTAAGTCATTTTGAGTTGATGCAACTGAATTGCATTCACTTGAATTTGAAATTCAGATCAAATATCTTTAGAGTATATGATCCAGCTTCTCCTTACACATGGCCAGAAAACATGGTAGGGATAAAAGTGACATAAATTTTGAAATTAAAGATTTACTTTTGGGCCAAGGATTCTGTCTCCTGCTTCACAAGCCCAAGGACCCAAGTTCGATCCCTGGTGCAAAAAAAAAAATTTACTTTTCATTCTCTGATCTACCAATCTATAACTGTGTATACATGATTAGGCATTTATCACTCTGTGACTCAGTGTTCCTACCTACAGGAGGATGATAAAAGGTAAATTACATCCTGATACAATAAGACTAAATAAAATACCCCCTTATTTTTGTGAAAGTTTGTCTTTTCAATGCCATATGTATGTTTAAAATATTAATATGTGTGGGCACAACACTGTTTGCCTATCTAAAACACCTTACTCAATGTCTTATGGATGCCAAAATTGTTCACTGTTATTTTCAGAAAATTATTTGTTTATATGTAAATATGTTCCCTACTAAAAATCCCTTAATAACTTTTGATAATATTAAAATTAGATCATATTTGGCTAGCTTTTCTTATTGACATTAAATCATCAGATATATTTCTCCAGGCCTATTTTTTGAAATTCCAAAATCTTTCTGAACTTTGGGCTTTCTGGACAAATAATTCACACTCTCACTAAACTCCTTAAATCTTTATGACTCATACTCTCTCCTAGTTTCAAAACTAGTCCTTCTGCCAGATTATTCTTTCACACCCTGTTCATCAAGCTAATGTGCACTAATCTCTGAAATTTCTAGGTAGATACAATGAAATGTGGGACCACTTCCTTGACCCTAAGACCACCTGGATTCCCCTCTTGTACATCACCATAGCTCTTCTAGCTTTCCATTTCCACTATCATGCAATAATATAAAGATCTACTTATTTTCCTTTATCATTAGACTACAAACTCCATTAATAATCGATGAAGGATAAATTTTATCAAGTTCATTGTTGTATCCTCAATGCTCAGAAGAGTTACCTTCACATAGCATACAGAACAGGTATTTGTTCAATAAATAAGTACCATAAGTTTCACAGATAGTGCACTAAATATTAGTATTACTTGGGATGTTTGAGAATGTGACATGATTTTGATCACTATTTTCAAATAGAACTTGTTACCAAGTATTCTTGTAAATTTTACCCAATGGGAATTATTCCTCACTCTTGGATGAAATCTAGGAGAGCTTTCCCTATATCATTTTTAAGTAGTAGAAAAAATTAAAGTCACTCAGTAACCAAATAGTTTCTTTAATTCCATAACTAAATATCCTATCTAATTAAATAGTCAAAACTATACACATTATTAAAAGTAATATGGGCTGGGGATTTAGTTCAGTGGTTCCACCACCTGACTTACAAGTGCAAGGTCCTGAGTTCAATCCCCGGTACGAAAAAAAAAAAGAAAAAAAAGCCATTTCTCTTTCCCTCAATTAGATCTGCAGAGAAGAAATCTTCTAGAAGAAATCTTCAACTTTTTTGCCCAAATTTTGTTCAATTCACTTGATGATAAAAGTTAAGGGGAAAGGTTATTTTTCTTCTCAATTAGTTACTGTTAGGTGGTCTCTTGCATTCTAGGTCTGAGTGCTTTAAAACTGACTCCTTTGTAAGTTGTGTATGCAGAATGGAGGAGCACAGATGTCACATGTATTTGACAGGTAGGGTTCTGTTGAGAAATTAAGATTGTAGTTTCTACATCAAGAGTGATGCATTTTTCTACAGCTGCCCATGTTCCTAAGCTCTGATGTTTTGCTTGTACAATCCAGACTGTAGATATTCCATCGCCCCAATAGGTTTTCCTGCAGAGTTGATTCTCCTGGCTTTTAGGGTATTTTTCTTCAATGAGTGGCCAATATCTGTTTTTTCAGAAATATTTTGTCTTGAATTCAGGTGGCATAAAAAATTGTTAAAAGTCTTATCCCCAGGAGACAGGACAAAGATATCAAAGACTTGACTTGTTATAAATAATTAAAAATTTTAAATCTTAATATCTACATTTTATTTTATTAGTGTAAAAATGAAATTTATATTATGCAATAAGTTTTTAGTATCTAATGGTTTTTGCAAATTTTTCTTTTCCTCGGCTCATTTTAGTATATGATATCTATATTTTTGTCTTATTAGAAATTTAAAATTTAATACAACATTTTTCTAGTTTCTCTAGCAAAGACAGAAGGTCTTTGAGAATATGAAGTTCAAAATCTGTATTTGGTGCAGTTTGTTAGGAATTTGATTACGTCCTTACTTGGGTGGACAAAGTAGAGTTCTGGAGATCCTGGATATGATACCCTTGGATCATGGGGATTACTGAATAGAGAGTTAGAGAACAGGAGAACAGGGAAATTTTCTATAGCATGTGAGAAATTGAGCTAAATGATCTAAAATACAATTTGTAATTTCATGGTGCTTATATTCAAAAACAAACAAACTCCGGAAACTAAGGATAAAACTACCAAAGAGACTTGAATGTAGAATTGTACTGAAAGCCTATGGAAAATAAGATTTTCTACATTTTTCACCAGAAATTTATCAGAAACATGCTTTGTAGTAGAAACCTAGTGTACTGACTATCCCCTTGGAACCATTTGTCTCCCATAATGAGATCAGTCTCTTCTCTGGTCTACATGGACATAGGCACACTTGGAATGCTAGTCATCACTTTTTTGGGCCACAACTGGTTGGTCCAGGTTTGGAGACTTGACATAAGTTGATTTTGTTCCATCAAAGTTTGGCTTGTGCACTGAAAGATTGACTTTATAATTCCTCCTATCTGAATGCTTAAAGAGAAAATATTTTTAAAAGTAAAATATTAATTGTACCCAGGTGATGGATTAACTAATGGTCAATTTAGAATGCCCAGGTAAACTAAGTCATCATGGTTCTGGGCATGGAAGACTCACCTGAAGATTGTTGCCAGAGGAATAAAAGGAGAACTAGCGGGGCAGATTTCATGCTGTTGTTTTTTCCTGGAGAATGAACTCAGCTGTTCTCATTGTCAGAAAGGAGCTCAGATCCTCATTGTCACCAAGAAAGGATCCTGTTCACTTCAGAGGAGCTTTGGCCTTCACCTTGAGCATCATTTCCTGGCTTCAGAGCAGATTCCTCAGCCTAATATCACAGATCCTTTGCCCAGCTGGTGCAGACTTTCTGGCTTCCATCACTGGCCTTTGGGCCTTCCCAGTGCAGATCCTTGATACAGACTTGCATGAGACATTGCTGGGGGCTTTAGGCCTCTGGATGGACTTGTCCAGGACATTGCCATAGAATCCAGACCCTTGGCTGGATTCTTTGAGTTTCTAGTGTGTGGACAAAGCTCTTGGATTTCTATGCATATGACTTTTTGGGTGAATACTATAATCCTATAAATTATGTGTCCTGTATTAAATCTATTCCCTTACAAACACTGACTAAAAAAACCCACCTGGTCTATATTAAGTAAGAAATATTTGGTTTGCATAAAGAGAACAGAACATGAATGGAGGAAGACTGCAGAGAAGAGAAATACTGATTTCAGAATTCCAGGCTAAAATTTTTCTCTATAAGTGAGTTGTATCCTCTTAAATATATATAAAATGCTCCATTTTTATGTTATGAAACATATTTCCTTTTGTTTAACTTCACTGGACTCTGTCCACTTTGAAAATAAGGGAATAAACACAAGCATTCTTAAGGTGGTTTGCACTCATTATGGAAGGGACGTTCAAACGTTACCTACTGAGCATAAGCATGTTTCAGTCCTAAGTCCCAAACTTTCATTCTGATTGTTTTACAACAAGCACATCACAAAGCCAATTTGGACTGCATCAATTAGTATTTTTGAGTCTACAAAATAGTAGAAAATGCCTCCTAAAAGCTACAGAGTTCTTTTTATTTGAAATTTTTAGCTGCCAAAAATAAATATATATTTACTGGTAATTTCCAGACACAGCCTCTGTGGAATGTGCCCAAAGATAAATGTTTTATGATTAAGTTATTATGAAAAATAAATCTTTTCTGGGCATAGTGGCACATACCTGTACTTCCAGTACTCAGGAGGCTGAGGCAGGAGGATTGGCACAAGTTTAAGGCAGCCTGGACTACATAGTGAATTTAAGGCCAGTCTGAGTGACATAATGAGAACCTGTGTCTCAAAAAAAAATCTTTGATGCTGTTATGGCTTGTGGGTAGATGTTCCTCCAAAGCCTCATTTATTAACTCATAGCTGGAAGTTTTATGAGGTGGCTGGACCTAGAGTGTGTAATGTTGGGGTTAAGATATGTGATACTGGGATAAAGAGTGTGTGATTACTAAATCAGTCCACTTATTTAGCAGAGTTCTGGGCGTGGATAATGGGAATAGTCATTCTGGCTGTGGGCAGCATCATGAGAAAGGGAGATAGGCTGGAAGGGATAAAAGGGAGAGGCAGGCTGCTGCTGCTCCTTCTGCTTGCTGCTTTGCTGTCTCCTGCCTGCTTGACATGGACTGTTTCTCCTCTGCAGTTCCCTTTTGTCATACTACCCTGCCTTGCAGCCAGCCGGCTACAGACTGAAACCCCTACACACTGTGAACAGAAATAAACCTTTCCACCTTTAACTTTGGGTATTGGGCATTTTGTCTCAGGAACAAGAAAAGTAACTGAAACAGTTACCAACCAAAAATTCACTTAAAAAATAACTAATAACAGTTTTTGAAATCTTCAAACATCTATAATTCAAGCTGTTTTATTAGTATTTTCTCTTTCTATACTCAAAATATTCTTTTCATTTTCAAGGAATAGTAAGTTTTGTATTCACAGCTTGTTCAATACCTTTATTCGCATCATTTTTATTCATGGTTTCATTGTTGAAATTATCTGTTGAGGATTCGATTCTCATCACTCAAACATGCACACTGCTGCATGTATAATAAGTACATGCAGACTGCTAGCATGTTGATTTACAAACATCTTTAGTAGGTCTCCAGGTAATCACAGAAAGCACCCCCTCCATGCCTCTGCCCTTTTATTCCTCATTACTTAATGGAGAAAACAGATTGATCTGTTGTCTGACAATTTGTCATCCTCCACAGCCTGCTGATGTCAATCAGGGCTAGGGGACAGACATTCATCACAACAACCTAGTCTTGTCATTAAAAGTGGACGTGTATTTCCTGTAAAGCTGATCTGAAATCAGAGTACCCACAAAAAAGGCACTAAGCAGCATACTCGTGAAGGCCACTTGAAGGTAACTATTAGCTTTTGAAGGATGGCAACATCATTTCATTCAAATACGTGATATGTCTCTTTTTGATGCAAGAGAACAGGAGAGAAAAAAAGAAGAGGAAGATAATAAGTGATTTCTGAGAATTGTAAAGAAAATAACTTCCAAATTCTTGAGATTTAAACATATGACTACTAGGGGTAGATGCAGGGGTGAATTAATTACATTTATAATTTTTTAAAGTCATTCAGATTACTCTAATAATGTCTTAGAAGTTTCCATTGCAAAAATCTACTCTTTAATAGCATTATGTAATAATGATAGAGGCCAAGAAAAACTGCAGAGAAAATATCAGGGAGAAAATGAATTAAAATATTTAAAATTCATTTGTTTCAGAATAGAATTAATAGCAATTAGTATTTTTAATTGTCTGCCTAAAAAATGTGAAATATCTGTACCTGTGCATTGCTTAGATCTCAGAATAGAGTTCAGGAGCAATCAATCTTTTATTGAAGTTAAGAATTACTTGGAAATTCCAATATTGCTATGAAAATAATTGTTTCTCTTAAACTATGTTGGAAAAGGCTTACTGAATTGATTAAACATTTTCATTGTATGGTAGTTTTTATAATAATGAAATATTATTCTCCAGATTTTTGTATCTGGTTCATGATGAAAATGTCAATGACAAGATAAACTGAAGGATACTATCCTATCATTGAGCTGATGATTACTTGTATAAATTGTATTTTATCTATACACTTCTTCTTCTTTTTTTTTTTTTTGGTACCAGGGATTGAACTGGGGACCTTGCGCTTGCGAGGCAGGCACCAGAACCACTGAGCTAAATTCCTGGCCCAATCTATATACTTCTTAATTACATAATTTACTGACTATAAAATTGAAGCTGCCCTGGAACTTGAAATATATTATTCAGCATGTAAATTTAAACTTTATTAATTAATGGAAAAGAAAAACTAAAAATATTTGTTATCTCTATTTATTTATTCAGTTAATTCATCAGACACTCACTCATTCATCCATCCACTGATTCAGTAAATAATCACCTAGCCCTCTAATGTTTAGGCACAGTAACAGAACCTGAACAAACAGTCACGAATGAAAATGACAAGATCTCCCTGCCCTAATGGGTTATAAATCTACCAACTGAACTAAAGTATAAACAAGTCCTTACAAATATATTATTACATTTTGAGAAGTGTGACGAATGAACTGGTAAGGGGTCAGGGGAAAGAAAAAATAATTTGAAGACAAAAACTACTTTAGTAAATCAGATTAATCATCTTTGATATTTAATAAAGGAAATTAAATTGAAAAGTCCAGGATATAAAGAACAAGAGAGAGTATTCCAGGGATGGAAAACACTACATTATGGAGGTCCTAAAGCTTGGTCAGCATATAGTGAATGAGGGAAAGAGTTGTCTAAGAAGATGCTGAGGAATCAGGAAGGATAAGGATTTGGATTGTCATTTGTGTGTGATGGAAATCAATGAAGATTGTTAAACAAGCAAATGCTTAGATCTTTCTCATACACATGTTTATACATACATTTCTCATGGGTATGTTAGTGTAATCTTCTACCAGTTTTAAAAACCTATAAAACTGTGCAGCAGTGCTAAAACACCCCCCAAAAAAGTCCACATCTGGTAGAAAAAGCACAACACAAATACCAAAAATGATAGTAAAGTTTTGTGTTACATCTAATGAAATTAGAAATGAATATTTATCCTTACATATCTCACATTCATCTCAAGATAAACATGCCCCAAACTGAACTGATTTTTTCCCAAAACTTTTTTATCTTTCAAATGCTCAGAATCTGCAGTTAACAGCATCCATTTAATTACACAGACCAGGTATCAGAGGTATCCCCTGATGTTTGGTTTCATCCAAACTCCCTCCCCAAAGCGGGCCATAGAAATTAGGACAAGTATAGAAACAATCTCTCTTTTCTTTCTGTCCCGGAGCTGGCCATAAATAAACTATGATAAGATCCTCACTTCAGAATGGTTCCTGCCTCTAGCAGGCGGTTAGGAATATTGTTCCCAAGAGCAATCTGGACAAATAGGCCATTCAGGATTTCCTCTCTTGGTCTTTGAGCATTTGCTCATTCCCTTTTTTTCCAATCACATTTCATCATAGTTGCCCCCTCCCCAATCATCCAATAATGCCTATGTACTGGTGTCTGTTGAAACCCAAAAGGACAAAATTAGAGAACATGGGGAGATTTTGGAGGGTGGTATCCTCAAAGAAGACATGAAAGCTCTGTGCTCCTACCCACAGTCTTGCTCTATGCATCTCTTCATCTGTATCCCTTGTAACATTCTTTATAATAAACCAGTAAATGTAAATATTTCCCTGAGTTCTATGAGCCATTCAAACAAATTAATTGAACTCAAAGAGGGGCTGTAGGAATGCCATTTATAGCCAATGGACTAGAAACACAAGTAAAACAATGTGAATTTGTGATTTAACAATTAAAGTTGTGATGGATAGTCCTGAGGTCTGAGCCTGTAACTTGTGAGATCTGCTTTACTTGTCACAAATGTGCTCTTTTCCCTCAACTTCCTGAGAGTCACAATAGTCTCCTATTTGAATAGCATCTTTGTGCTATTGTAGAATAGCATCTACATTTGTCTCTTGAAAATTCATTTCTAAATTCATTAACCTGAAGTAAAAACAATGTTGGAAAGTGAAAATCAATCTTATCCTCCTTTGGTTAAAATCCAGCAATGACAGATCTTACTCTTAAAATGAAGGCCAACATCCATCTTGCATTATATTCCCATTCCTTTTTTACTATAACATACATTTTTACACAGTTGTACAAATACATAGCACACTAGTAGATGGTGAATAATAGTAGAGGTATCTGAAAACACTGATCTTCTGAGCCTTCTGTGAAGCCTGGTTGGGTCCAAGCAGCTAAAGCCTCAAACTAGGTTCTTCCTTCTACAAGTATTTTTATCTGTTTGCCCAGGGCTGTGAGAAAAGCTCTGGAAGAACTCATTTCATACTCTGACTTGAATATCTCTTTTATTAATCTCCAACAAAAATCAATTAATATTTCCATCATTCTCATCTTCTCTCAAAGCCAATTTCCCTTCTTTTTTGGACTGTATGTAGAATTCACAAATCAACAGCAGAATCATTCCTTTGTCCTTTTCTCTAATAAAATAATTAACCCTAATGAAACCCTTCTCTGCTGACTTTTTTTGCCTACAACTGTAGCTGAACATAGGCAGAAATCAAATGAATAACTTTAATGATAGGATTCATTTTAAGTTCAAAAAAACCTTACTACATTTCCCTAGATTTCCGTAATTTCTTTTCCTCCTTGAGATAACTATTTTATAATATTTCTTTTCAAAGATTCAAATCCTCTTTGTCCTCTGCATTCTTAGATGACAAATTTGCTTCCAATTTTACTAAGTAGAAGCAAATAAAAAGCCCTCCCCCATGCTCCCAATGCGATGTCTACCATCTTCTCCATGTCTGTTCCCATGTGATCTCACTTTATATCACACTTTTAATCAAGTTGGACCCTGTCATTCACTTTGTTATCCCAGCTCACCTACTCAAACACTTCATTCTTTTTTATTGAACCTTTATTTTTCTCCTTTTCTATATTATTCTCATTGGATACAAAATGGTGGCAATGAAACCACAAAATAAAAACAATCATAACACCAAAACACCACTGTGGATTTCTCATGATCCTCCAAGTGTTAGTAAATTTTCTTTCTCCAATTTACATTAACACTTATCAGTAATCTTATCTAGAACCACTAATTCAAACTTCTCTTGTACCATTATTTCTTAAGCCCATTCAAATCAGGCTTCATCTCCATTGCTATATCAAAATTTCTATCCTGGATCCCCAATAATTTCCAAACTCAATAGTTTTCAGACTTCATTTTATTCAGCCTTATAATCTTGTACTAAACTGATTCCCAGGCTATCACTTAGTAAGATCTTGAAGATATGTGGGTGATATTTGACTTCCTTTGTTTGTTTCTGTTTAGCAAAGTGACTTCAAAATACTGGTGTGTTCAAAAGCTCAGTTCTTGTTTTTCATCATTACCCGTAGTTACTTATAGAATATTCCCAACTCAAGGTTTAATAAACAACTCCCAATTTTTGTCTTCAGGATATATCTCTTCTTAGATAAACTCCAGGTTTCTACAATCAACTCTCAACTCAGTGTATATTTGAATGTCTAATTGTCATTTCAAATTTAGATAACCAAAGTGGAGTCTCTTTTTCTAATCTTACAATCTAAAACTCAGTTCTCACACAGTCTTTACAACTGCAGTGAGTGAAGATTCCATTCTTCCATTTTCTAAACCCAAAGAGCTTGGAGACATCTCTGTTTCAGTTTTATCATGACACATGAATTTTCTCAGTCTGTCTGGTTTTGCCTTCAAATTTCAGTGTTGTTGTATCTCAACATACATTGCTACAACCTGGTCCCACCTATGTCATCTTTCCCTAATTGTTCTCCTGGTCCTCTATCTTTATTCCCTGTTTTCATTCTTGCACCTTATAGTAAATTTTCATGTAGTAGTCAGAGAAGTCTTTTTGAAACTAAGTAAGATTTTGACACTCAGAGCAATAACTCGAATAACTCAACCTCATCCACAAGAAATATCAGTGTTCTTACCATGATTTCAATAACTTCCATCTATCAATTTTTTCAATTTTAAATCATTTTTACCACTTTCCCTCTGATCCACTTATTCTAGCCACCTTGTTCTCTTTTCTATTTCTAGAATATACTATTTGTGTTTCCATCTCAGAACCTCAGTACTTGCTTTTCTTTTTGCCTGGAGTTCTCTTGCCTAAAATGCCTCATGCTTCTTTCATTTGCTTCTTTCAAATGTCTATCAGAGAGTCCATCTTTAGTTTTCCTGTATGAAAATAGTGCCTTGTTTACCACTTATCTTGTTCTACTTTTTCCATAACATAGGCATATTTTAATTATCTATTTAACTTTTTTCCCAAACTTCAATTTACAACATTCAATCTTTAAGGTTGGCAATTTTTATTTTTTGTTTCAATATTTTTGCCACCTGAAGAACCTCTGGCATTTAGTAGGAACTCATCCTATACTTAGTAATTGACTGAATGTGTACAATGGCTAGACACTTACTTTTAGCTTAGCTCTCCCAGTACCTCCCTTTCATTCACAGTACTTTTACTATATTTATCCCCTTCCCTATCCACTCACCCACACACACTTTCAAATTTAGCTTCTTGAATATTCCCATGTCCTGATTTTAGTCACTTTTCCTAAAACATTCTTTCTTCTCTCCTTACTTAGGCAACTTACTGATTCATCAGCTTCAGTTAAATGTCTTCCCATCCTTCATACTCCAATTTAGGTCACCGATTCCCATATGAGCCTTCATTTCATCCTGAGTTGCTTTACACTATTTATCCTAATTTTAGATTTGTCAATGTTATATTTTCACTTGGCCTTTTACACTAGACTGTCACATCAGACTATAAGATTTTAGAAGGTTGACAGCATGGACACCAAGATCTCTCTTCTAAGAAGCTCCCCGTGATCCTTCCATAACATCTTAGGGTTTCTTTCCTCTAATTTCATGTAGAATAATTCCTTTGCAATATTTTTAACTCTGTAGTGGAATGAAAAATAAATGAGTAGCAGTAAGCTGATGGATAGTGTCATATCATAAAGAGTACCTGAATTGGCTGACTGTTCTGTGCACACCCTACCTCCAGCAAGGTTTTCCTTGTGCATATACACATCTACCAGGCAAATCCATCGATTAAGATTTTACTGTTTCCTCCATAACAGAACAGACTAAAGTGAAACAGCAATATATTTTAGGATATATAACATAATTTTCATAACCCATTGGGTTGGTTTACTTGCTTGATTAGAATTCCAATAAAAATGCACCCATTTTGAAACGTCTCAGCAAAGTGATGCTTCAGATGAAAATTTTATAAAATTAAACACTTAAGTATTAGAAGACAACTCATCTACTTGATATAATCTCATTGATATTAGGTGAGTTTTTAAATGAAACACCAGAGCAATTGATTGTTTTGTGTCATTCTTTAGTCAGCCATATAGTGATCAAGTCGGTTGTCTGTTTGATCTTTCCTTTTACCATTCAATAAAGACTCATCAATGCCTCATAAAGAAGAGGGCACTGGCTGGTGAATTTACAGATTTATATTCCCATAATCCAAAGTCAACAGTGTGTTGTTCCATCTTTCTGATTCCTTCACTGGTGTGCCTAGTACATTCTACCACAGTCTCGAATTCGGCATTACCTAGTATGATCCTACAGACAAAGATAGAAGCTTTTTTTCTATGCCCTCATAGTATTCTGTATGCTTCCATTAATATTTTATTGTAACTTCCATAGAGATGTTTATTTTGAGACTATGAACTCCTTTGGAACAGGAAAACATTTCCACCATTTTTAGAACCAAAATTTAATGTAATACCTAAAAAAGTTTACTGAGTGAATGAATAAGCTTGTTTTGAAATAATAAATGTTCATAACATATAGCTAATGTATTAATATACTCATCTCCCTCTCTTCAGAAAATAGGCTGCGGGAAATGACTGAGAATGCATGATCTCCTACCTTTCCTAATCTGCTGATCAATCAAGGGACACTTAATATACATAGTTTGAAAAATCTTCAAATAAAGCTAAGTATACACTATGTAAGACAGTACTCAAGTAAATAAAAAAGTCAATATGTTGAATAATAACTAATGTGAATCATGAAAATTTGTGTTTGTTAACCACAAACATACTTTTAGCAAAATTAGAGGGAAATCTCATCATTCAGATGATAAGATTTTAACATGTTAAAAAATACATGATTACCATTTGTATTAAGCATATATAATGAATAAATATTTTAGAACAACTTACAAATTGTACACCTAAAGAAAATTTCAAAGTGCACATGAAAGCTAGGATTATATCTAAAGTTATTTATAGAAGCAATAGTGCACTCACAATTTATCTCTCAAGCTTCTCAACCAATAACTTAAAATTATAATGGAGAAACAACAAAATTAGTAGTGAAGAAAAGTACATTTCTATTCTTTTAAAGTGAATGTTAAAATGTTTCCTTTTATTTCCCCTATGTGTTAAGTACATTTAAAATTAGAAAGAAAACATACACTATGCACATATCCATATAAAAATACTGTATTTGACTTTTCCCTTTAAATCAAGTCATTTTCCCTTTACCAGTTTCTTTTTAACCGTATAAAAGAGCTGGCTAAAGACATACTGATATCTCATAATGTAAACTATAAACATGATATTTTCAGAAAACACATAATAATAGCCTTGATTGAGCCTATAATTTGACAAGTTTTTGTGTTTTTTTAAAAAAGTAAAAATAATTTAGTACACCACATTAGAATGTTAAGAAATTTCAAAGATTAATAATACCCAAATGAGAGTTATTCTCTTCCTTTGCAAGAAAACACATTATCTATTCTTTAACAATTGATTGCTTTCCTGTGGAATGTCCTTGATTTCAGTGGCATTGTTCAGGCCTTTGATACTAATCTGTAAGATGCTGTTGGGAAAGAATCTTACCTCATCAGATATTCTTCAAGAAACAAAAAATTCTGCACCTGATAAATCATCTATATTCTCAAAGTGACAATTTTCACTTGAGGAGCTAGTCTCCTCTGAATGCTTTCAAAATCAGAAATCCAAGGTATGTTCTAGAATAAAAAAATGAAATTTGTCTTCTTAAACAAGAGAAAGTCTACAAAAACAGAAAATCAAATTTGCCCTTTACAAACTTACTTTGTTACTTTGTGTTTTTTTAAAATGCACATTCTACTTTTTACTAGTTTCAGGAATATCTGTTGATTTTTTTAAAATACAGAACACAATATGGCAAATTATTGCCCATCACTTAAATCATTCCATGTACACAGTAAGCAATTTTGGAATTTTTGGTAAGGTTTCCTAACTTTACCAAAGAACAAAAAATCAGTTCTTCAAATTTTTACAGACAGCCTTTGTGGCGTGGTCAATAAACTTGCCAACTTCTCTACATCTTATGGGTGCTCAAACTGCATAAATAAAAGTTGAGCAAATAATTCCTATCACAGAGGTTATTGTGATGTTTAAATTTGGAATATATAAGCAGTGGGATATACAATTTATCTTTATGGCAGTTTTTTGAGTACTTGAAAATTTCATTATATTTTACACAGTTACTAGTAAACTTTTCTATAAGATTGTTTATAAAGGAATGAAACAATTATTTTATTAGATCAACAAATACTTATTAAATATCTTTTTATCATACATTATAACTGAGTATGCATTAAATTAAAAAGTTATTCTAAAAGATTAACACTATCATATAATAGTGACATGGTTCATGAAAAATGATAGAAAATAAAATTTCAGAGTAATGCAGACCCTCTGGACAACTACAGAGATGCTTCAAATGTTTGTCTGAAGGAATTTCAAGCTAGCATGACATCTCAGAAAACCTCAGTTAGGCCATTGCCTTGCTACCAGATGCTGCTTAACCTGCATTGTCAGGGTTATATAGAGGTGAAGAATTTCTGTCTCTTCTGCAATAACACAAAAATGTTATTCTTTCTTAATTACTGAGCATATTCAACATTTTATAAATTTTAAAGTGTATGGAACTATATGTAATTAAGTCAATTACGTATTACTTAAATATATATATGTTCTAAACAATATCGACATATACCTATGTATGTATACAAAATGAAACAAGAAAAATATTCTTTTTATCCACAAACCTGTGGAAATTCAAGAAAGAATAGGAATTTTATACCACTGACAAAACACCTTTTAAAAAATTAGTTAAATTTCAGTCCTCTGAACTATTATTATCTTTCTTCAACTTGAATTCTACCTTTCTCTCTTTATTTAATGTTTTCTGTTATTGTAGAAAAGGATCAAGATGGAAAGAAGCTTTCTACAAGAGTAGACTATTTGAGAGATTAAAGACATTGGTCAAATGTGTATTGTTGCCAGAAACACATTTAAACAAAATTACTAAGCTTAAGGAGCATTACAGCTAATGCAAAAGGAGAAAATAGGTTTTAAAAGGTGGAGAAAATAGGTTTTAAAAGGTTAAGAAAATGTAGATTCAAGAACCCGAGTCATAGTAATTTGAGATCAAAATATGGTCCTTCAGAACTATTATAATGGTGTGTAGGGATTTACATGTGTGTGTATGTGTTTGTATACTTGTGTGATGAACACTATAGACTTCCATAAGTCAAAATAGGTACCCTTGGGCAGGGGATTTAGCACAGTGGTTCCGCCGCCTGCCTTGCAAGCACAAGGACCCGAGTTAGATCCCCGGTACCAAAAAACAAACAAACAGAATAGGTATCCTTAAAAATCTACTATATTATCTTCTATATTTTTTCTTCATTTTCTTAAATAACTTTTTATGTTTTCATACTATCTTTTCTTTCCTTTTTCTTTGTCCAACTATCATATATTTTCTCCATTCTATTTTTATCTTAAGACTAATGCTGAATATCATTTTCCTGAAAATAAGTTTTAAAATTAAAACACTAAATTAAGGGGTATAAAAAATTGTGGCTCTTCATTCTTTCAAACCTCCAAGTTTGCTGACCTTAATTTCATAGCATGCTTCACAGCTGTTCCATTGATATTGGCAGTGATTGATAATAAGGGGGATGGGAGTAAGTAAAGAGCAAATGATGTGTTTGTTTGCATGTTGAATGACTCCTATATAGTAGAAGCAATCAAAGGCATGGTATATTAAATAAATCAAATAGTCTCATAAATAAGCACAACCTTCCAAAAATGAGCAGCAGGCCTGCACGTCAGGCTTTAGGCAAATTGTTACCTCCAGGGTGAAATCATCAAAAGCAGAGCTTAAATAACCAGAGAAGACTGGCTCTTCAGAAGATTCAGAAAATCAGTAAGATGATCTAAGTATAAGGATATTTGTGCAGGAATGTAAGGTCTGTGAGCTTTGTTCAGATTTATTGTCACATTTTACTCTCCCAACTATTTTGTGAAATATTGTTTAAGATGTGATCAATGAAAACTCATAGAAGAGAGCTTCTTAATGCCACATAACTAAGGAGAATCCCTCCGTGTCTTCTCCATATTTTACACTTTTCTCTACTCAGACCATGTCATAAAGGTTAATGTTTCTCTCCTTTAAACATCACAACTGTTATTGTGTACTCAGGTTGAATCTCTTAAGAAATGGAAAAATGGAAACTAGAGTAGTTTCACTGATCTGAAAATCTTTTGTGCCTGATTCATTTCACTTAACATATGATCTCAAGCTATATTTATTTTCCTACAAATGATTCAAGTTTATTCTTATTTATGGAAGAATAATGCATCACTGTATATAAATGCCACGTTTTCTTTATCCATTCATCTGTTGATGGACATATAGGCCCCTTCTAAGTTTTAGCTATCATGGATTGTGCTGCTATAAATATGGGTATGCATGTAAAACTGTAATATGACCAAAATGTTAAGTGAAATGAATCAGACATCAATGTTTAAATATTCCACGGTTTCTCTTATGTGAGAAACACAAAATATAAATAATGAATAGACTAAAAGATATATAATAGGAAATAGGGAGCTAGACCATTTGCAAATGGGAAAGGGACCAAGAGATTGAGGGAATTGGAAGTAGACAAAAAAATAATTGAGTTCTGTTATATGCATTTACTAACTCTCCACAAGGGATGTTAGCATCATGTACTGCAAACAAGTACAAATCAAAATAAAAATGGAAAAAAGAAAATTTTCTAGCCTCTGGTTTCATCTTTCCCTCATCCTTAATTCTGACAATCATTGATTACTTAGTGTCTCCACAGTTTGCATTTTCTATCGTGTTACATAACTGGAATCCTATATAGCCTTTTCAGATTCATAACATGCATGCAAGTTTCTTCTATGAGGTATGATCAAAACATATGATGAATGTTTAAATTTTAAAAATGTATTACAGTAAAAGATACATTGTCATTAATCCTCCACAGAATACTCCTCCTCACTTTGAACATACTTATCCCAATGTTCCTGCTACTTTCTGACACAAACCTGGAGATTCACTTTTGTGAGTGTCTTTATGAGGTGTAATAAAAATACAATAAATGCAGCTGCAGAAAGCCAGGGTTGTAAAAATATTAATGTTCCTTCATCCATTTTATTCACCAAACTAGCATTAAGCAACATTTGACTCTTCCTTAAAGTCAAAATGACCATGAAGGTAAACATTTTGAGTCATTTCAGAATATTGAGGCTGCCAAATGCAATTAAAGACATTCACAAAAGAGGACTTCCAGAACTGCTTCAGAAAGTGACAAGAATGAAGGGACAGAAATGTTTGAAGCAAGAAATGTTTTGAGGGGAATCAATGGCAATGTGTATTTTACTGTAATGAATCTTTGAAATTTAAACATTCACTGTGCTTTTTGATCACACCTTGTCACTGCTCCTGGACTGTGCATTAATAATAATGTGTTAGATGAAGTAAGGCTTACACTACTGGATTAAACTGAAAGGTCACAATGACCAGGAAAAGTTAACATTTTGAATCACTTTAGGACATTGAGGCAGCCAATTAAGCACATCTAAAGACACTCATGAAAGAAGCCTTCCAGAACTGCTTCAGAAAGTGGAAAGAACAATGAGATAAGTTTGTTTGAAGCCAGGGGGAGTGTCTTGAGGGGGAATAGTGGCAACAGTATTATTACAATTGTAATTTTTAATGTAAATATTTACCTTATATTTTCATTGCGTATGTCTTTTGTGGTTTAATAGCTCATTTGTTTTTAACATTGAATAAATTTCCACTGTCTGAATATACCATAATTTCTTTACCCATTGACCTATTCAAGGACATCATGCTCCTTCCAGACTTTTGCAAGTATTAAGAAAGATGTGATAAACTTCTGTGTGCAGAATTTTTTGCATGTAAGTGTATACGTCATTTGTACTTCTTTGAGTAAAATGTTTAAAGAATGCAACTTTTGTTGCTGTGTTTTCAGGCTTATGACTATCTTTGAAAGTGTGGGGAAAGCCTTAAGACCTTTAACAAGGAAAAAACTCACACTCATGAAGGCAACAGTGAAGTAATGCACAAACTATTAGAACCTCACTATTTGAACCCCTAGGGGTACAAAGACTCACTGCTGTTTTCAACCAGTAGTTTTATCCCCTTTTGAGCACATGAATTTACCCTTGTCTCCTTGACTGTGATTCAAAATTTATTAATCTTATATTATACATTTTTGCAGCAAATGTGGTTTTAATATAACAAGCATATTGTCAAATTTAGCACATTTATTGCTACTAACAATTCATAATTTTAATGGGACATATATGTGGGACAATTAAAAATATGAATGAGCTTTAGTTAGTGTTGAAGAACATATATCTGCACATATATGTGTGTATACATATGTGTGTATACACACCTATTTCTATATATAAAGCATGTGGGTTAAGACAATACAGTGCCATAAATTATAGTATGCCTCTCAGAAAATTACTCAAGTATTTATTTAAAATTTATTCCAAACAAAGCAATCACTTATCATTTAGATTAAACAGTTGAAACAGTTGGTGCTCACTTTGACTAATCACCGGTCAGAAGACTTTTCAAAAACATTTGAAGAGCTAGTAAGGAATATAAAATTAAAAATCCTATTTTATTCTAATATAGTTCTCAGAATCTGAAAAAATATTATTACTTTTAATCAAAAATTGGTTTTGAAATACCACAAAGTTTTTTTTCAGTTGACACTGATTTAACAGTATAAAATCTATAAAGAAATCAAAGTGAAAGATAAATAGGAAATATTTCAAACCTCATTATGATTGCTCTGTTAGAAATATGAGTTTAGAAATGTGCATGCTGAACATCACGTGTGAATTTATATATTCTATTAATATAACATTATATATTATATAGTGTATATTATATACAATATATAATGTAATTTTATAATATATAATATTAATATACAACACTATATAAAGTATATTCACACGTGAGAAATCACGATGAGAGCTTGCAGCATTCTGATAGCAAGTCAAGTGACTCCACCAACCACCCAGAATTAGATACTCTGAGAAGAAACATTCAATAATGCTGAAATAGATATGGCATTTCCAGAAGCCAGAATTTGGATAAATATCCAATATTTTGGATAAATAAGCCCTTGAAACCTGAAATCACAGACTATCATTCCTGTCTACTTGTGTATATAGAATAATATATTTTTTCATTCTACTTAGCTAAAACTTCATACCCTTTGATTATCAATATAAATATTTTATAAATTATACTATTAAGGCTTATGCTACTGGATTAAACTCCAAAGCCAAAGTGAACCAGGAAGGGTAAACATTTTGAATCAACTCAGGACACTGAGTCAGCCAATGATGTACAACTAATGACACTCATGAAAGAAGCCTTACAGAAGTGTTTCAGAAAGTGCCAAGAACAAAGAGGCAAGTGTGTTTGAACCCAGGTGGTGTTTTGAGGTTAAATAGTGGCAATATTATCATTACTATAATAACTCTTAAAATTTAAACATATGTAGCATATTTCAATTGCATATTTATTAAATTTCATGAGGAGAAGCAACTCTCTGCTTGCATAAAAGCATTATGGTCATTGAGTTCACTAATTTACTCATTGAATAAATATTCAATGGATGTTTACCTTCCAGCAGTTAGAGTGATGGTCCTAGGTTTAAAATGAAAATTAAGATTCAATGACTACTTACAGAACCTTAAAGTTTACTAGGAGAGCACAAATATGCGAATGTCTGTGCATATATGTGTACATGCAAACATACATACAGTCATAAATGGGCACCTATGTACCTGGTGCCTATGTACAATAGCAACAAAAAAGGTACTTAACTAAACTTAGCAGACAACTCAAGGAGCTTCTTTTTATAAAGATGATATTGAAGCAGTTCATAATAAATAGGAGACTGGAAGAATCATGAATAGAAAATCTGTATTTCAGCAAACGAAAATGGGAGCCTCAAAGAACAGGGAGGAAGGCAAGGATCTGATTTCAAGAACATAATGAAGTTCATTAGCTCAGAGGGTCTAGTTGTATGGGTAATCTATGGCAAATCTGCCTAGTGACAGAAGTACTGCAATATGCCCAGCCTTCTAAAAAACAGTGGAGATTGTGAAGGGGAGAGAATTATATACAGTTTTCTACATTGGTACAATACTATTAAAAGTAAAAGGCAACTCTAGTATTTATTTGGAGAAGAAAGAAGCAAGATATTCAACAAAATGCACAATCCCTGTATGGTTTAGTTTCCTCAAATTCACAATGGAAAAATAATAATAATTACACCTAAAGTTACTGCTGAGAATTAAATGGGTAAAATTTACAATAGTGGAGTAAGAAGAATATAGTGATCATTAATAAATTTAGCTATTACAATACAACTACCATATCTATGGGTGATTTAGTATATTTAATCTGTAAATTTGAAGACATTACACAAATGCAGATTTTTGTAAGCACCAAAGTTAATTTTGTTACTGAGGCTTTCTACCTCATTAGAATTGTTATATCACTTGCTTCCAAATGAAGTCATTTTCAATCATATTTGTTCTAATTTTATTGAAAATAATCTTCTGTGTCAAAGCATTTTAAGCAGTAACTTGTAAAAGACTATCTTTGCTTCTTCTTTTATTTTTTTATGTCAAAGCATAAATTTTATCTGTAATATAGTAAACTGTAAGGGATCCTCAGTCACTATGTATTATTTATATCAGATAAAAAAATGTTTGTAGCAATATCACCATATCAATCCACATATTATAAAAGTTGTGTATAATGACTAACGGGGATAGGTTCTATGGTAGAAACAAGCAACACTATAATTATTATCTTCAGTATTATGCTCTTTACAATTCTCTCTAGTCTTATTTAAGAAATGGATCTAGTAATATCACTTAATATGCTTAGTTACATACTGGACAAATATACTTGTGGTGGGGAAGGAAAAGAAAAAAGCAAATTTCATCAAGTCTGTATCTTGCATCTGAGTATTTACAAGAGCCTACTAATTGAATATCTTCTGCTTCCAAAAGCATTTTGAAATATCATTAAATCTAACGATTAAATATGTTTCAAATAATAAAAGTAATATTTCATATATCTCAATTAGATCACATTCTCAAATAAAAAGTATGTTTGTGCATGTATGTGTGTGTCACACATAGAGAAAAAGGAGGGAAGCACTTAGTGTTATTGTCCAAATATTAAAAATGTATATTCCAAATTAAATAACATCTCTCCTTTTTTCATTGTTAATATTTGATTAACTGGCAAGTGCCAATGAACAAATTGACAAGCCTTAGGAAAAGAGGCTACTTTTCATCTATATGGTAAAACCACAAAGGAAATTATGCATAGGATTTCAGATATCTGAACATTTTCTACATTTTATGCATAAAATGTAGAAAATATTTCTATTTTCCAAAGATTAAAGAACAAATTTACATTAGAAAAATCACTCTCAAATATAAATGCCACTCAATTCCAGTATATGACTATAGTTGATATTTCAAAGACTAGCATTGATCCGGAGAGAAGAATATTGCTATTTTTCCTGAGAAATGCTCATCCAGCATGGAGCTTGGCAGGTCTAATTTTTAGTTTTTTCAAACTATGACATAGCACAGTTCAAGAGCAATAATAGTATAATTTGCTGATCCATTTATGTTTCCTTTTACTCACCAGGATTAAATCATGCACAAGGCTTGACATTGCCTATCACTAGATTGTTATTCTTAAATTTCAACTGTACAGTTAGAAATATTGAGGGTGGAGTAGGAAATAGAATTACAGACCTCAGGAGTTCTTTCCCTAGACAACAATAAAGAAAATGGGAGACAGGAAAAGGTAAATGATAGTTCAAGTACTGACATTTGGGAAACCATGTTCTAGATTAAGCATAACAAATTCTAAATTCAATTAGATGAAATCTTAGAGTTGTACCAACCTTTTAGTCATTTGATCCCATTAGTAAAGTGTCCTGATGCTTCCTTTATGGAGCTATGATTCATTCAGGGCATCAGGAGATGAGTAAAGTGATATTTCAGGAATACTTTGTTGGTTAATCACCAACAGGGGAAATCCAGCTTGAAAAACTGGATTGGCTTTTCTTTTGCTCTATAGAAAAGCCACAGGAAACATTAGACCATTTGAGTGATAATAAAAACTCTAAATAATTATTTTTCATTAAATTTTATGATTTTTTTCTTCTTTCAAACTTTGCTTTAAGAAATGCCTAACACTATTTTATTATTAGAAAAATTGATATTGATGAG
The DNA here is from genome assembly GCF_000247695.1 of Heterocephalus glaber. Next base: position 29,024,469 of record NW_004624736.1, on the reverse strand, counting down.
GAATTGAAAATAATTCATAAAGTAACTCATAAATGAGTCTATAATAATAATGTCTTTAAGGACTACTTAATCAATTGTTATGTCAAAAAATAAAAAACAGTATATAGACTTACAGAAAACTATGAAATTTACATAATATAAATCTTCAGAAAAGGCTAGACTGTCTACAAAACTGTTTCCCATATATTTTTAATAAACCCTTGTACAAACTTTATGAATTATAAAATAAAAAGGAAAATGTCACAAATTCTTTGTCAGTAGAAAGCTTTTATACAGAGAAAAAGCAACCATTAAACTAGTTATCAGCAGTACAGGTAGCTTAGTCAGTGGTTGAAGAGTTCAGACACACTTTAACTTATCTCTGCTCTATGAAAATGACATGAACTCTCACCCTCACCTACCCATTACCAAGCCAGTTTAACAATGGTTGAACTGTTTGCTGTGTCTCCAGACTATTTTAGTACAAGTACTCTTTCCCCACTACTATCACAGAAATTGTGTTCAGACTTAAGGAGTAAGGATATAGCCAGAGGTAGAGTGCTTATTTAGCATGTATCTGGGCCTGTATTCAAACTCCACCAAAATATAAATTAATTAATAAGAACAATAATAATTAAAACAAGTTGCTTAGAAGACTCCAAAGAGTTCTTGTCCTAGATATCAAGAAAAAAACCATTAAAATGTGAAGTGTTAGGGCTACTCTTTCAATAGCATAATAAAGCATTGTCCAACAATCCCACCTAGAGCTTTACATGGTGATACAAGACACAGAATTGGTTGGACTTATTGTTCTCCACTAATGTTATCAAATAAAGTGTAGACTCTGAAAAGGAATGGCAGTTTTTGAAACAATTCTAGTTTAACATTAATTTTTGTCCATAGTCATGCAAATGTATGGTAGAAAATTTGATTTTTTATGACCAATATAAAGATATAGAGCATTGATCAGTTTTATATTTAATTTTGAAACATGAACCCAAAATTCTTTAGAGAGAAAATAAATATAAAGAGAGATGTTTTAAATTGTTTGAAAATTATGATTTGGTAAATACTTTACATTTTCCAAAACATTTTAGCATACAGAATTATTCATTTTTTCCTGTGTAAACATTTCTCTCACATGTCCAGTGAATCTCTGTGCATTCTGCACCTATTACTCAGAATATTTTTTCCCATTTACTTATGGCCAATATCTTTTCTTTGTGAAATTAAATAAATAAATAAATAAATCACTTCTGTGAAGCAGAGGTCTATTTATACCATGAAGCTAATGGAGCTCAAGATGCATGCCTTCTCCCTTTCATAGAGCCCCTTTCAAGACGTGGAGATATATAAACTAGAAGTAAGTTCTCACATCACATATATATTTCTATTTTTAGTGCGAAAAAGATGTTTTAACCACCATTAACATTAATAATCTTTTCATTTAAACAAATATGCTTCCACATTTCCTTGTTTAGCGATTTCAATTATTATAATGGGCATTTTTAGGTCTTGGATAAGGAAAAAACAAATTGTAGATACTTATTTGATTCAATAAAAATTCCTTTGTGATGTGCAATTATCTTCATGTGAAGTGATGTTATTTCTCTGCTCACAGATGAAAAATTTTTTCAAGAATATTGTTACTCCCCTCTTTTCTGACTCATTCAACAATATTAAAAACATGACAGGATCATATTCAATATAAACATATTACAAAGGGTCCAGCAAGTGTGTGGGTTGCTGAGGAAAGACAGTATTTGAATATATGAAGCTAAGCATTATCTTTGGGAACACTTTAAGGCACACAATGTGAAAATTGTAAGAGAAACTTTTGGATTTTACTCTGACCTGGTTCAAAACTGGAAATTCTCAATTTCTGAATAGTGCATATTATACAATTATATATATGATTATACCTTTATTCCTTTGTAGATGAAAACTATATGCAGTCATATTATCCAGATTTATATGATTCCAGGCTACCAATCTCTAACAGTACAATAAAATACAAATATAACTATGTATAAAATTATACCTACAGAAATGCCCACAACATGAGCATCCTCATAGAGATCAATATTTTTGAAGGATGTAGATTATTGTGGAGGTTTTTTGGAGGCAGGGTCTCGCTTTGTAGTTCAGGCTGGTCCTGAACTCACTATGTATCCCAGGCTGGCCTCAAACTCACAGCGATCCTCCTGCCTCAGCCTCCTGAGTACTGGGATTACAGGCATGCACCACCATGGCCAGCTGGTTATATTATTTACATATGTGTATATTGTGAAATTTAAGGCACAAAGAAAAAATAATTCTAATGGAAATATAAGTTATATACCAAGAAAAAAGATAAGAATGCAGTTATATAAAATATTCAAACTGAACTTAATGGAATGAGAATAAAGATTTTAAAATTTAAATGAGTAGGGAACAGTACAAAGAGTATATATTGATTAAACTATGTGATAATCACTTTATATAAATGTATTCAGTATGTTAATTAGAAGACAGAAATTTTTATAATAAATACAAAAGATAAAATAAGTCCCAAACATGGTACCTAGAAAAAAATTATTTTGAATAAGTTAAGCATATATATATATCCTATATATATATATACATTAGTACATATATGTTAGTAACACCTATAAAATGAAATTGCAGCTATATTAATTTCAAAGTAAATTTTAGAGCAAAAAAATATTATCTAGGAAAAAGAAATAGCATAAAGGAAAAAGATGAGGAAGAAGATGGGGGCAGGAGAGAAGAAAGAGGAGGATAATGGGTATGAAAAATAATCAATACATATACCAACATATGCCAACATAACAAAAAAAATCTCATTATTATACATTATTAACATGTACTAATTTTAAAAAACAAAATGATAGTATAAAGATTAAAAAGATAAATTCTCTAAGAAGAATAACAATCAGTATTAGTCCAAAAAGAATATTGTAATATCTTTTTTTGAGGGGGGGGCTCCCGGGATCAAACTCAGGTCCTTCGTTTGTGAGGCAGGTGGTGGAACCACTGAGCTAAATCCCTGGCCCAATATTGTAATATTTTAAACATGGTGCAACTAATAACAGGATAGCAAAATGCATCATGCAAAATCTTACATAACAGCAAGAAGAAATACACATATCCATTACTACAGTATGAGACTAAAATCCATCTTCCAGAAACTGACAGATTTACAAGATACACCTGAGCAGTGTCTATGTGGTTGAGCTAATTTTTACCAACAAAATACTACATCCAATAAGAAAAGAATGTTCATTATTTCTAAGTCCACAAAGACATTTCTCCAAAATAGACCATATTCTGAGCCATAAAACATTAATTTACACTTTAAAAAAAATCATATAAAGCATGTTATGAAACCACAGTGAATTTAATTAGAAGTCAATAGCATAAAATAGGTGGAAAATTCTCAAATATGTACAAATTAACAACATAATATCTAAATAACACAAAAAAGAAATCTTGAAGAAATTAATATACATTTTGAATAAACTTAAAATAAATACATAAATTATCAAAACTGGTAGCATGCAGAAAAGCCTTGCTAAGAAGGAAATAGCATTAAATTTTATCTAAAATAAATAACTTAAGCTCCCACCTTAGCAAATTAGAAAAAGAAGAGAATATTAAACCTGAGGCATGAATTAAAAAATCAATAAATTCTTTAAATCTCAAACTATCAAAACTCTCTCACGAATGTACAGATGACCTGACTAGTTCTATATCTGTTTTAAAAATTGAATCAGTAGTTTTAAAACTTCAAAAATCAAACTGTTTTTAAACTGTACCAAACATAAATGTGAAATAATCATTTATCTCTTCTAATAGCCTAGAAATACTTTATAATCCATTCTATGATGCCAGCATTACATAATATCAAAACCAGACCTAAACATCATAAGAAGTGAAAAATGAAGAGCAATATCTCTTATAAAAAAGAATGCAAACCCCTCAGCAAAAGAGAAAATCTAGCACAACAAAACACAAATGCAATAATAAATAATGATCAGTAGGGTTCATTTTAGGAATTCAAGCTTGGCTCGGCATTTGTAATTCAAACAATGAAACCAATACATCAATGGGCTAAAGATGAAAATTTATTTAATTGTATCAATTTTTAAAGTAAAAGCATTTGACAAGATTCAACATCCATTTACAGTAACTCTTAACAAAGGAAGATTAGAGAGGGACTTCCATGTGTAAAGAACATTTACCAAAAACCTACAGCAAGCATCATACTTAATGGCAAGAAACTGGAGACATTCCCCATTAATTTTGAGCAACTCCAGGATATCACCCCTTAAATCTTCTATTCAGTATCTTAATAAAGTCCCAGCTAGCACACAAGGAAAAACAAAAGAAAGAAAGAAATTAAAATCACACAGATTTGGATGGAAGACATAAAACAGGAAAATGTTAGTTAAAACTAATAAAATCTAAATGAAGGATGGACATTATTTGAAAATAATGAAAAATATACTAAAATAAGTTATTCATAATAAAGTAAGTTGGGAAGAGATATATGATAATTCTCTCTACTAACTTGGAAACTTTCTGTATATTTAAATGTATAAAATTTTTAAATATTAGTTCTCAAAGAGTATAAAGTTAAAATCTATAGAAAACTATTATACACTCACGTTAAGCACTGAATTAATGCATTTATACTTTGAGTACACTGCTAGAGTATCTTTTCTGGAAAACTCCATCTCTAGTTTTCATTTGTGCTAATATGATTGGATCCCTGAGCCACATGCTTTTTCTCTTCAAAAGTCCTTCTGTGAGAAAAAATACTGAACTTTTTACCCTTTAGAGTCCCTGACCTATGGTAGTTCAGGTACACCATCAAGTTTATCCACAGAGCATGCCTTCCGATCAAGGAATCTTTTAATTTAGTAGCATTTACAGTCAGGATAGGCTGAGAATTTCCCACATCATCAAGCTCGGGTTCCTTTTTGTTTTGTAGTCTTTCCTCTGTTTTGTCTCTTTCATCACACATTTTACAATGGTTACAAAATACATACCAGTATGCACCTTTAACACTTTGCTTAAAAATCTCCTTAGTTAAATACTTAAGGTCACTGTTTAATAAATTCTGACTTATACACAACTATAAAACACAATTCAGCTAAGTTTTCTGATACTATGCAGCAATTATTGTCTTTCCTAGTTTCCAATAACAAACTTCTCATTTTCTTCAGAGTCTTCACCAAAAGTACTTTTAATGTCATGTTTTTACTAATGTTTTGTTCATGATAATACATGTGTCTTCTTAGTGTAACAGGCCCTCTACCATGTTCCTCTCTTACACATCAATCTCCAAGGAAAGAGCCTTATCATCTGTATTTTCATCAATAGTCTGTCAGTCATTGTAAATATTTTCTATCAGGCAGATCAAATTTGTTGTAGAAGCAACCTACATCTCAGTACATGTATCCATACTAGTTTCACATGACCATTGAAACCTGGTGGCTTAAAGCAATATCAACCCTTTCACAGTTTGGGTAGTATAAAAGCCATGCAAGATTATACTATCTCTGGAATCTCTAGCCAGAGCTGAATATGAGTAGGTCTAGAACTGGTTGGTCAATACCTATAAGCAAATGGGGAATAAAAACTAAAATTAACACTAAAATTATTGATGCTGGCTTATTTTATTAATTGAGATTACTCAGACTTGGTAACTCCCTTATTGAATGAGGACAAGTGGGAAAGTTGGGTCAGAAGAAAGAACATGAGGCCAGAATCCCCAAGAAAAAATATACAGAGAGACTTGTAGATCCATAGAAAAAGTAGGAAAGCTATTCAACATAAATTTTTTTGTTGTTTTTATTAACCTTTAAACATATCTTGGTATGAAATCCAAAGAATCTGGAAGCAAATAAGAAAATTGTGTTAATCACATGGAAATTAGCTTAGTTTCTAAAATCTTAACATTATGCTCACTAATTGGGTAAATTTATTGATCTTGCTTTCAGATATTTGACCTTGTTTGTGCTCAAAAATATTTAACTAATCAAGCTTAATCAGAAAGAACAGGGGTCCCATTAATAATCTGACATGAGGTATTAATTCAAGTGGACTATCCATTCCAATTTATCCTGAAACAATAACAAATGTTTAGTCCTACAGTACTTTCATTAGTTAATCATTATTTCACTTAGTCTTGCTGGTAAGGAAAAATCTTTGCCTGTTACATTATGGACTCCAACTTTTCCCTCTGCCAGATGGGTGCTTACCTAATTGCAAAACAGATTGTATCTCTGTCTACAAAGCAAATTGAACTGGAGATTTGAACATTAATATACAAGCCATATGTGTGTGATGTCCTAAGTAAACATGACAATAGCACCAAACCATTATTAAGCTCTACTCTTCGAATGATAGAAGTCTCTTTGCATTGATTCATCTACACATCAGTATTTTTCTAAGTTTGAAGTTACATTGTTTGTATTAGAATCACCTGTGTACCATATTAAATAATACTCATGACTGACACTATTAGAATCTTAGAAGTAGATTTGAATTAGAACCCTAGATAATCTGAATTTCTAACCAACACTCCTATGGATTCTCTTAAATGGAAAGTCTGAAAAAGAATTTGTCTCTAAAACAGTGCTTCTAACAGGAGTGAAATATTGGCAGTTGTTGAAGCTAGGAGATGTATGTGATTTTTTAAGATGATATTCTCCACACATTTGAATATGTGTAAAATGTTGCATAAAAAAAGTATATAAAGATTAAAGAAAAATAAAAGTGCTTCAGCAAGTTTGCTGCACAGGGAATATTTGTTAATTGTCTGTAGACTTGTTTGATCAACAAGACTTTGGTTGGCTGACAGGAGGGGAGTGGAGATACTAGACAGAGAAGAGAGATATTATCTTGGTACATATGCCAGAATGCAAAGTACAACCCTCCACAAAAAAAGAATTATCTAGTCCAAATCCATTATTGCTATGGTTAAAAAAATCCCATACTACAGCAATCAATAGGACCTGCCAGGAAATCTAAAGGACATACTGAAATTTTTACCTGATAGGTATGAAACACAGATTATTTAGCTGAATGGAACAGGGAATCAAATTTTAACTTCAATTTTACCTAAATTTTTCTAGTAATCTCCTCCATATTTGGAGGCTTTTAACTTCATTTTCTATTTTAATTATTCTTCCTTTGGTGATGACAGGGCTGATTTCATGCTGTGCAAACAGTGAAGCTATGGAAGATCCCGTGCTGAGAACCACCCATGCTTCAATTACTTGTGTGTAACAATTGTTGTCCCTAGATTTTTATAATTATGTAATGAGAGCTTGAATTTCCATTTTGCACTGGGCCCTGCAGATTTGATAATGACATATATCTGTATATTTTTTAAAACTTGATTTTAAATGAGTTTTTCTTCACAAAATATGAATGAGTTATAGGATCTGAGGAATTCTTTTGCTAAGATAAAAATTCAAAATTCTCTTAGGTGATAAGCAGCCTATAACTCAGATGGCACTGAGGAAGAAAAAGCTCAGTCAGTTATTTTAATTTTAATTCATTTTATATAAAACAGAAAATATAAAACTAAAATTAAAGCTAGGTTGAATGGGAATAGTGAAGAAAGAGTTCTTGTTTTCATTTTTCTTCAAAACATAATATAAACTACAAAGGTAATTTGGGGTTGAGATATTTAAATGACTGCCACACATATCTATCTATCCAAGCAGCTGTGTGACTTTATATGCACAGAGAAAGCAACAAATCTAAGAGAACTCTAGCACAATATTGCCACTATATTGCCTTTTGTTTATATCCTGTCACAGCCCCTCCTGCACAGGTATTTATGGAAGGCAATAAATTATAATTTATGGCCCTAACTGTGTAGGAAAATGTGAACACTTGGCCAAGAACTGGATTCTGTAAAATGTAGAATTTTAAGGCAGAGTAAAGTATGTAAGGCCAACATCAAGGGAAAAGCAGGAAAAAATAATGAACATTAGGTACAAATTTATCAGAATATAATTTACCTTGATGTAGATTTAATGAAAATTTACTCCATTATTTTATACATATTTTATGAATATAATACCTAAATATCAAAACTTTTGTGTGAAATATTTAAAAAAGAATTTCACAACTGAGAAATGTATAGCTTCTAGTTGTATTATCCTTTCATTATTTGTGATTTTACGTTCAATTTGATCATTTTGTTCTTTTTATTATTTATTTCCTTAGAAGAATTCTAGCATATGTGTGAAACTTTTTAAGACATTTGTAAAGGGCTCCTCCTTTTCCCATAGTGCCTTTTAGCTCTCTTCATTTCTCTTTTGCTTTAAACCTTTTGATTCAGCACAACAAACCTTCACATTTTCAGGGCATTGATCTCTTGTATACTCCCAGGCAATAGGACAGAGCCAAAGGAAAAATTGTGAATGTTTCTCCTTTAGAGAGCCAGACTACTGCTCAAGGTCTCAGACTACTTATCAAAACCCTGAAAGGCTGAACATTTTACTTAAAATCTATATGTGGCACTTCTACCAGATTTATATCTTATAACCTAAAGGAGATTGTGTGTCATTAATGTCTTAGTGGCTACTTTCTGCTTCTGGTGCTCCATGCTGTATTCTCCTTGTAAAGCTTCAAAGAATGAGCTTCTTGAACTTGTCAATTATCCTGGTAATTGGAGAGTCATTTCGCAATAAACTATACAATAGAAATATTGAAAGGGAGCTTTTGACTCTCTACCTGAGAAAGATACTTTTGATTGCTTTTTGGAATTCAAGGGTGCAAAATGAATGCTTTGTCACTTGAGAAATAAATTTTACTCCACCAAAGGCCCTACCAATTTTTCTATTATTTTGGAATCAGATACCTATCAAACATCCATATTGTCCAAAGTATAAGACATACAGTAATTGGATATATTTTTCAAACTACATACAAGATCATGTGATCTGAGAAAAATAGGCATATTATTTAATAGTAATAATGCCCTAAAATAATAAAAGCTGTCAAATATTGATGAGAATTTAATTTGTGCAAGCTTCTACAGTGATCTTCATAAATACCTTAAAGAGTGATTCTATTCTTTTACCAAGAAAATTTATTTATTGATATATCTTAAGAAAATATTCAGAAATATAGACAAAAATTATGTTATTTTTTGAACTTCAGTGTTTTTGTTATTTACAGTTAAAAGTGGAAGAATCCTGTGTCAAATATTAGAGAATAAAGACTCCGAAATGATTATATAAAGTAACAACCATTAAATATTTTATAGTAGAGTGCATCTAATATAATAATAAATGAAAACAAAATTTTATAAATGCATATACACAGAAATACAAAAAGGAAAACTACATGCTCAGTGTTGTCAAGGAAGCAGAAGACTCTCAGGTTATTCCAAGTGTGAAGGATTAGATTTCATTTTAAGGTTTAGCTTATTTACAAAGAACTGTTGCAATTCTCAATAACCTCTGAGAAGCTTGAACCAGTTATCTTAGTTGACAGCTACCAAGTGGGTAGTCCTTCAGTGTCCACTGAGAAAGTCATTTCAAATCTCACATATGCTCCTCAGTCTCTCTGCACTTTCTCCACATAATGGCTTCTCATTTTTTTTCTGCTGTTAAACTCTCCTGTTGATGCCTCTCACTTAACAGAACTCTAACCTGGCTTAACGGAGAGGGACGAATTTTGGGAAATGTAGTCCTCAGTTTCCCTGAGGAAACTTTAGAAGAAGATAGCTCAACTTCTGAATTCACAACTAACAACACTGAACAGAAATATAGCATGAGGTTTAGAATATATTTGGTTATAATGGAATCATAATGGAGGAGGTTGTTTTATTTTTTCAACATTTTTCTCAGTGTCTTTATTTTCCACAGAAGAGTATTATTTTTATTATAGGAAAAAGTGTTTAATTTTATTTAAATCAGATATGAGCAATTGACCTGAATTTTTGAAATTAGGGGTTTTGAAGAAATTTCTGAATATGTGCTTGTTAGAGTTAAATATCTCAAAGTTTTCCCAAGTTCTTCCTGAAAAAAAATCTCATCTATTCCTACATATTTATCAACTTTCAATTATTATAATAAAGTATCCATCACAAGCTACTTATGGAGAAAAGGTTTATTTAGCATACAGTTTGGCAGATTCAAAGGTATGGGTCTGGCACTAGCTCCGTTCTCTGCTGCATCATATGACCAACAGCTATGACAGATGTGCGTGTAGAAGCAAGAAAGTGATTGCATCTCAAAGGAGGAACAGAGAGAAAGAGAATAAGAGAATGGGAGAGGGAGAGTCTTCCTCCTTTTGTAACAGTTATCTCAGGAGAACAGAAGAGGTCCAATAAAAATTAAAGAAGAGTCACAGGAAAAATATCACACGCAAAGACCTAAGGGTGTCCCCATAAACTCCATCTCGCAAAGATTCCTCCACCTCCCAACATCGCCGTACTGAGGACTGAAGCTTTAATCACAATGAATTCTTGAGGAACTTTTAAGACCTAACCCAAACTGTAGCACCTTGTGTAAAAACCCAAACCATACCATTTCTTCAGTTGTAAATACTCTGCTTCTACTCAATATTAGTAAAAAAAATATCTGCTATGAACAAGAAAAATAAAGCCTCTCCTTCAAAACAGAGCTCTGGAAAGTAACCTCAGGAAACAGCTCAGCTCCCATCTCACATCCTCAATGGCATAGCTGTTAGAAATTGAGAGAAGCTATGGATAGAACACCAGATTTTTTTCTCCATGTATGGACTTGGAATTGGAATTATGAATCCCAGAGAAATTTTGTTCAATAATTTAACACAAAGCCATTTAGACCAGGGGCAAGGTTACCTGTGAACTTAACACCTCTGAATTCTTACCTAAACTCTGCTTCTGCTGGGAGACTGAACAACAGTTACTGGGCATCAGTGACTGGACCAGGGACAAATTTAACTTTATTTATTACTGTGGGAAAACACAGAAGAAAATTTAATGCATTTCAGTGTAGTTGAGGAAAGTAAAATCTTCTAAGTAAGCATGTGAAAAATACATATGAGTAACTCCTCAGCTTTATATTTTGTGAAATGCTAAGACATTACACTGGTCCTTTGAGCTTTGAGAACTAATGATGAGAATCAAGCTGAAGATGCTTAGAGGAGTTGTTTTGCTATTTGCAACCTCAGAGTACTCATCTTTAGGATACAGATGTTTGATTACATGTTCAAAATTCAAAATTTTCTTCTAGCTCTGGCAGTTTGTGTCTCTGTGAATCCATCACGGCCAGGGATTGGATTAACTATCAAACTTGGCCATGTTATTTTCAGATCTCTCCACCACATATCTTATTCTTCTCTTTCTATTCCCTTGTACTTAGGCAATATCCCAAAATAGTCTCTGCTTGGGATTTGTCTAACCATCTTCTCTTAGTCAGAGTTCAACAGCTTGGTGTTTCTTCCATATCTGATATGATACATAATATGTGCTGCTGTGATGGCGTGAGCTAATGAGGTAAAGGCTTGCCAGATGGCATATTTGCATTTTAACAGAGGCCTTCTGGAAACAATGCGCTAGTACAAAGGAGTGCGATAATTGGTGAGAATGTTATCAAACAAGGTAGGCCTGCTAAGGAGAAAGGTCTATATAATGAGAAATAAGTCAATCAGAGTTTAGCAAGATGAAAATGTATTCTTATCTTGGTCCTATAATATGATAACCAAGATAAGAATTTTTTTAATGGTTAAGGTATCTGAAGTGTCCCTGAAATTAAAACAGCTTATTTTTCTTTCTTTCTTTCTTTTTTTTTTTTGGTGGCAAATTTTTGTCTTTTCAATGAAGCTACTAGAATTGACTCGGATAACTAAGTGAATATCATGAATGTTACATGCTGATTAAAGGGTCACTGGGATGCTAAGGCACTGTGAAAATAAAGGACAGCCATGGCAATATCAGCTTGTACAAAAAGATCTTCAATGCTTATCATACTTCATTTTGATTCACAATCTTAGATTTGTGTATAATCTGAGATGTCATTTTCAAACCTCCTGTAAAATTAACACAAGTACAAAGGTAACTGATTTGAACTTCTGGGAGTATGCAATTAATTGATACTGAAATTAATTATGTATGTACATAAATACAATTTATTCAGTGGCAGACATCCTAAAGCATTACAACACAAATTAGCTTTCTATGCAGTTTTTTCAGCTAAAAATTCTTAAAATATGATTCTTAGGTATGTGTTGTTTTGCAGCCTCTGCATCCAAATAAAGAAAGATAAGCCAATAAATGTAAGGCAGAACTTGAAGTCTCTGAATAGGAATATAATCCTTCAGTCACTGCTTTAATCTGCTCTGTGCATGTCTTTATTCTCTCCCATAAAGAATTTTCCTTATCCAAGTCAAACTTCTACTTATTCCACATAGGAGCCATTTCTCTTTCCTGATAGTAAAGGACACCTTCTTTATAGATTGTCATGGTGTAGGAAAGGAATTCTGCTTCACAGAGAAGACAAAAATTAAATTTAAGGATCAAGGGAGTTATGAGAGAGCACTTATGACTGAGTCACTATTACCTAAGCAGAAATAACATTAACTTAAAAAAAACAATTCAGATACTTCAGTTTTAAAGCCTAACAAAGATCACATGGAGAACAGGTCATTTTAGCCTCCACTAGTTTAAAATAAATACCTTAACATTTGCAATTTCTTATTTCCTTTTCACAATTTTTATATTAGCAATAGGCTATACTTTTAAAAATATCTCTCAATAGTTTTCAGCATCATTATAAAAATATAAATATGAAGCCGCTTTTTATACTATCTCATAGATGGGTAATCTTTTCAGATAATGTTTGCAAGGCTTTCTTAATCTATCAATTATGTTTATTCATCATTCATTAAATAAATTATAATCTATTTCTAATAGATGTTATACCTATAACCAAAAGGGCCTGGATCACAACCTTTCTTGCAACTTGTTTCAAAATTTCTCCTCACACATTAACAATCATTGATACTGTTAATTAAGAAAATTATAAAAGGGTTCATCCTAATTATCTTAGCTCTAAGGCTTAATTGTAACAAATACATAAGAATTTGTATTAAACTTTTTTTCTGAGACAGGGTCTTAGTAGTAGTCTGACCTGGCCTGCTTCACAGCCTTCCAAGTGCTGGGATTAGAGGCCTGTGACACAATGCCTGGCAACTGTCTCAGTGTCTGTTTCACACTTACACTGTTCAACATTATTCAAGAAATGAAGAACTGCTTTACACACCGCATGCATTTCAGCATTTATCTTTAAGAAATTTCCAGTCTGTTTTCATATACAATAGTGATATTTCTCCTATGTCAAAGACAAATAGTGCCTTGTCCAATAAAGTGAAATATTTTTTCTTACTTGACAAAGTATAAATTTTCAGTTCTTAAATTTCCCTGAAAATGAATAGGGTTGCTTGACTAAGCAGCCCAGAAGTCTCTTGATAAGGAATGAATGAAGACCCAACTTCTTATCACAGAGATTAATTATTGAGATCGGACATGGCTGACTAGAGGAGGAGTCCTGTCAGAGATACACAGAGACAATTCAGGAGAATGCAGGTACTCTGAAATGGGGGAGGTACTCACACCTTGAAGTGGAAAATTAATCTGAAAGATGATATATGTACATCAAACCAAATATTTGGATCAGTGAAAAAGGAAAGCAGCCCGGCCATGGTGGCCATCATGAGAGCATTCCAAATAACCCAAGATAATCAACTAGCACTGCAGAGGCCAGATTCCTGGGACAGATTCTTTGAATATTGGCTCTCATCACACCACCCACACCCCCAAAGAAAAATACTTGGAAAACTGCATTCCTGCAGCCGCCTTGCCAGAACCCACTGTGGGCAAAAAACCCTACTCCACCCCTGGTAGAGAGAGAATAAACCTGGTGAATGCTCCAGAGACCAACCACAGATCCAATCCCTGGAGACAGAGGGGAGGGAAAGAGACAGATTAGTTAGTTCAGAGTGAGTCTGACCTTTCTTTTCTGCAAAAACCAGAAAAATGTGAGTTAGCAGTCAATCCTGAACAGTGAGCACCATCACACTGCAGGGGTAAGAACTGGGAAGTGGGAAGAATTCCTAAGTCAAGCACAGGGATGCTTCAGATTCTGCTAGCTTCAAAGGAGAATTTTTTTGACAGGGTCAGTTTGGGATTTGAGTGCAAAGGAAAAGTCTGTGACAGGCAGGAGCAGAGAACTTTTGGCAACAAATTAGTAAAAAATATCTAAAGCAACTCAACTTGGAAATCTTTCCAAAATCTTCAGTTTACCTTGTGTCACCAGAGTGGTCCCAGGATTTACTAAAATATAGAAATTCCTTCATCTTTAATGCTTTCAAGTGCCCAAAATTATCAATAAGAAAAGAAGCAGCTGCTAAGTGTTTTAGTCATTTTAAATGTTTTTAGTCAAATAAAGAGTACATTAGAGTATAATTGTCGTTTGTCATTCTTCATTAAAATAAAAGTTATTGAAATTTTCACCACTCTACTAACTACATAATGATTGGCCCTTAATAGCAATTGTATCTTGTGTCATGACACAGCTTTTTTCTATGTATTCACAAAATATTCTTTTGGCTCTAAAGAGATAATAAAATTATCAACTAATTAATCAGTTAAATTCTATAAAATTTTATACATAAAATAAAATAAAATTTTTGTAAAATTTAATATTGAATTGTAATAGCATATGTTTACTCTCCTTTCCCATGTAAAAGTGGAATCTTCATTCAGCGTTTTCTGATTTTGTAAAGATTTGCTAACTTCTTATTGCATCCTTTTTTCTTATCACCATGTAGCAAAAAAAATTGAGATTTAACCAACAACCAAGAAATAATGATTTAATGTACATTTTCTGAATTTATGATGACTTTTATGGCCAAACATCTACATTCCAAATTAAATAAACAGGAATACACTTTTTCTTTATCATCAACCTTACGTATCTTGAATTTATTGAGCAATATATTATATCATAAACACTGCAGAATAATCAAATCCTTTTTGTTTTATAGACTTTGTCTCATATAAATAAAATATGCTGAAAATGTAAAATAAAAAGGAATTACAAAAATAAAGTCTTTTCCCTAGATGTTCTTGAGAAATAAATGAGAAGTAGGTACAAATAATCCATACATCATCTACTTTTTATTAAATTCCCTGCAAAGTAGAACTGAGTATAGCAACCAGAACAAACCTTAGTGAACCCTCAAAGAGCAAATATCCCAAGAAAGAACATTGAAATAAAAATAGTGTAGTAAGAGTTAAAAAAAGTACATGTCTCATTAATTTTTCATTAATTGCTTTTTACAAAAAGGCCAAGCAATCTTTATGCCAAAGAAAAAGTTATGAACTTTTTGTGCAAGAATATTTGAAGTACTAGGATAAAATATGTTTCAAAAAATAAAGTTTTCATTTTTTGTTTTTTTCTCCTTTCTTCCATTCTTCCTTCCTCACTACGTCCATACCTCTCTTTTTCTTCTTTTTTTTCTTTTTTGCTGAAGTGGAGTTTATAGCCATATGACAAGAGTTCTAGCTGCTTTCTCTGAGGAGGAACAGCAGTTTATGTCATACCCTTCCATGGACTGGTATGGGAGAACTGGTGCCAGGAGAATTTCAATGAAAACTGCACTGCAAACTGCAGAACCATTCTGAAAAGTGTGTTTAGCTTCTACCATTCTTTTTTTTCCCCATTAAGTTTATTGGTACATTTTAGGTATAAAACACAGTTACTTTCATCACTGAGGTCTTATACTATTACATGAGTATCTTGGTTCTTATTTTTCCCCTTCCCTGCCCTCCCTTTACCCCCTCCACCATTCACTATTGGCAAAGACTTTATTTCCATTTTTTTTGCTTTTCTCATATTTTTTCCTTTCTCCTACCCCTTCCACTTCCCCTACTCCTTTAGACCCTTTCTTCCTATTACACAATATCAATTATATATTGTTTTACTTACAATATCAAAATTTAGAGGACATTATCACAGATTTTACAGAATTTAAAAAGATATAGAAAACATATTACAAAAATCTTTTTTGAAATAAATTTGACAACTTCTAAGAAGT
>NW_004624736.1:28976115-28987627 GCF_000247695.1 Heterocephalus glaber | reverse complement strand
TGCTGTTGTCCGAATAATTATTTCTGATTTCATTTTTCCCAGATCCTCTTTTGTTGCCAGTTCAGAGAGTCCAGGTGGTTGAGTATTGGATTGTTCCATCTCGTTTCCCTTTGGGGTTGCTGTAGGTTATCTGGAAGTCTGTTTTTGAGGCTTTTTTACATGTCTTCTCATTTCCACCATGGGAGGGGGTGCTTCTGGCACCTGCACTGCTCACCTTCTCTGCCTTAGGAGGGTGGAATGGCAGTGGGGGAGCCTCCTTCTGGGAGCTGGGGCTGGCTCACCTTCTCTCTCATGCATTTCAGCAAAGAGGGGGAGCTCTTCTGCCACAGACAGGCAGCAGATCCCCACAAGGCAGAAAGTAAAAATAGCTAGGGGACTGGTATTCTGTTTTGCAGAATGATGGGACAGCAGATTTCCTCTGTTAAGTTAAGCAATTTGTGGCATTTGTTACAGCAGTCCTAGAAAACTGATACCATACAGGGTTCTAGCAATGTGTTGCAGCATAGTAACTCTCTGTGCAGTATTGCATAAATACTCAGCAGTGTTGAGCCAGACCAACATTAGGACAGTAATTTTCCTAAATTAACAGTGAGGGAACTAACTTACAGGAGAATCACAGTGGCAGAATATAACAATATATCAGCAGGTACGTGGCAGAATACAAAATTTTTAAATGCCTACTGGTTGCAAAAGTTTTTGACATCTTTTTCTGAATTTGCCTCAGTCAAGTATGTAGCACAAGCTTCTCTATTGCCAGATAAAATTTCCCTAGTAATCATTACTATACTGTGTCTTAGCATATAGAATTCTCAGCATTTCTAGTACTAAATATGACATAAAATTATATATATACTGAATATGTCTGACAATCCAAAAATTATTTGAGTAGATTGAATATTTGAATCTTTTGTAGAATTGAAAAGACTGATGCCATTAAACACACAGTTCTTTGTTACTATAAAGCATCTTCTGGCCTAAAATGAATGTATGCTAAGATCCACCACTTCATTGCCCAAGATGGGCACATCTTCTGTGGATCAGGGCCTCAATTCTCCCTTCAGGCTTGTCTCTTAAAAGATTCTTATGTCAACTACTGAAGCCAGACAGATAAAATCAGCAGCTTTGTTGCTATCTTTTGTACTTTCCAGAAAACAAGTGGCAGTTCATTGTTTATTCTTTATTCTTTTTATAGGGTCCCAGAGATTCATATCTCAGAATATGACCCTATTTTTCAATAAGAAGGAATTGTTACAATTTTTTCTAGCAATCATTCTCCCCCATTCCAAATCAAATGTCTGTTTTTTCCTCTTCCTTTGTCTTTTCCATAGCATGTCCAAAAACACTTGGGTCTCTCTTCTTAGCTAGTACTATACAAAGGAATAGTCTTTGTGGTATTTTTCCAGAGCAAATCTCATTAATATGTCAGCATCTGTGTGTGTGTGTGTGTGTGTGAGTGTGTGTGTGTGTGTGTTGAAATGTAGGTATGGGTATATTATTATACTTAGATGATGTCTTTATAATTTCTAAATCTACATAAAATTTTAAAAATTAAATCTTTAAAAGAGGCAAATACAAAGAGGAATTACCATGTCCTGGATTAGCTAGTTAGGATCTCTGTTATGTCCAAATAGGGATGACTTCAGAAACCAAGTGAATTATAATTCCATGCTAGTTATTTTATAAATTAGATTCCCTAATCAACAAACATAAAGTTGATTTTCCTTGGACATATCTCTATCATGGTACAAGATGAATCTGAACAATATAAATCCAATGGCTTTTCAATGTATTCCCCTGCATCATCAGCAGCAGGGAACTTGATAGAAATGCAAATCATTAGGCCCCACAGACCATCCACTGAATTAGAATGTCTGGGAGTTTGGTCAGTAATCTGTATTTTATCAGGTTGTTCATGTGATTCTGATACCTACTAAAGTTTAGGAAACTGTAAATTTAAAGGATAAATAATATGGGCTTCTCATATTTTAAGAGAAGTTTATGAACCACTATGGACACATTGTTTCTGACACAACTTTTGACTCCAGAATCCATACAGGCTAAACTCAGACAGTTCTTCTTCCCCATAGCTCTCTGTAAACATCAGGGAATTTCACCAGCCATTTGGTAAACATAGCCATCTATTAAAAATTATCTTTATAAAAACGGTATTAAAAACAAAGTATAACAACCTCAATGGTCACCACGTTCTAATTATTTTTTCCACTTTTTCCGTATCTATAATTTAGTATTACTTACATCAGTTATATCCACATATTGTCTTTATTTTCAGTAATATTATGCTTGTAGATTTAAATTGGTCACATAGAACTTAGTGCCATGAACAAGAACAAGAGTGAATGGTTACATGTTTCCTGCACATAACTGGCTATGATTGAAGATTTCTAGAAGTCCTATTAAAATGTCAATTAAATAATTGAAGAAATTACAGTGGAAAATAGATAGGAGACATTATTGAGAAAGTACTATAAATCAGAAAAAAAATGTTATCCAGTTTATAAAAGCCAGTTATTTAAGAAAAATTTTATTTAAC
The DNA here is from genome assembly GCF_000247695.1 of Heterocephalus glaber. The sequence goes on along the minus strand of NW_004624736.1, from coordinate 28,985,076 downwards.
TGATTATAAAATATAAAAATATTGGATTTTTTCATTCAAAAAAAGCTGGAATGCAAGAAGAAGTATAAATATCTAGAATGAAAATTTTTTGAACTCATGTTTTTTGTAGGTGTGCTTAGCAAATTTCCAAATATAACCCTATTACTTTCTCTTTTCAGACTTTTAGACACTTGTTTTTCCCTTGCTATCATGACAAATTTATTCACTTTATATTTCCATTACCTCTTTTCTGAAAATATGAAATGTTCCTTTGAAAATCAACCTTTCTAGAGAATATGAAGTAATTGATTGCTTTTGTCAATTTTTTAAACAGAAAAAAATAAAAGGATGTGACATGGTGAAATTATTGAGGCAGTTGAACTTGTATGTTTCATGCTTTGAATTAGTATTGTTAGGTGACTCTGTGAAGATAAAATCTCCAGCCTTGAGAAATTTGTATTGTGAAATGGTTTCCTTATCAGTGAGGTTAATGAAGGTGTCAGCAAATGGGATGAAGCTTTGCCAAGTGGAATTGTTTTCACCTCCAATCCAACTTGGAAAAGGTGTTAATCAGTACATTAATCTTATCAGCAGCTGAGAAGGAGGATTTGGATGTGGACATTTTCTGCTCTTCATTAGAAAACTAGATAAGATAATTATTCACAAAATCCATATTATCTATGATATGAAAAAACTCTGTTACTAAAGACTTTTATAAAACAAAGATACATATATGAGCCAGAAAGAAATTTGAAGCAAGAATTTACACATATTTAGGACAAGATTCAAGTTTTCTGGAACACTCAGGAAATAACAAGGGAAAGTATGTCAACTAAACAAAATCATAGAAACATAGCCATTACACCAAAGAAAATTAATTACTTAATTTATTAAGAACAACATTGAAAATATGATATGCATATTTAAAAATTTCAAAATGTCAAATAGAACCAAAATATACAAAGTTGATAAGCCTGAATATAGTCTGGCCATTAAAGTAGATTTACTACCTCACATACATCTCAAAATAAATTCCAGTAGGACAACATACCCAAATGTTAAAGTGATGAACATTCTAGAAAATAGAATAGAACAATCCCTTCTCGATATACGGCTATCAAAAAACCTTTAATAAGAATCACCTAAACATAGTTAGTAATTTATATGTTATAAAAATGTAGAGCCTCTGCTAAAAAAGCAGTACTGTGCCTGAAAAGGCAAGATAACAGAGAAGAGAGGATTAGAAAATCCAATAATAAATAAACATCAAAATCTGTGAAGAGTTCCTGTAAATTAAATAATAAAAGATGGAGAATCCAATTTTAAAAAATTGATCAATAGACATGAATACATATTTCACACAAAAAATATTCTCGCCTCCCGTTAGTATCTGAAAAGTCACTCAACATGACTAGTTATGAAAATGTAAGTTAAAACCACAATGAACTATAATCACATAAAGATATGAGTAAATGGAATTCTCATATACTATTTTAAATATTATTTATATACATTGGTGATAGGAGTTTAAATTATTATAACCATTTTGAAAAAATGTGAATATTTACTAAAGATGAATTAATACCTTACAAGGAGAAAAAATGTCAATGTTCTGTGTTAGTTTGTAGTTACTGTGAGAACAGTAACTTCTAAGGAGGACATGTTTGTTTTCCCATGGTTTCTGAGTGTCAGTCTATGGTCAGTTGGCTCCATTATTTTGGGTACAATGACAAGGCAGTACATTATGACAGGAAGCACACTGTGAAGCAAAGCTGCTCACTTTATGGTACCTGGGAAGTAAACAGAAAAAGAAGGGTCTGGGATCCTAATATATCATCCAAGGGCATACTGCTAACCAATGACATCTTCTACCAGCCCCTATCTTTGAAAGTTTCCACCTTCTCTCAGTATTGCTACAGGATCATTACCATGCCTTCAATTCATCTGACTTTGGATGACATAATTTAAATTATCACATTTATGGTATTAAAGTCAGGATAGTGCTTATTTCCAGGGTGGAACTTAGAAGTACTTACAGTAATACTTTGTTTCACAAACTCTTCTGTTCATGAGCAATTCCATTTCCAAACAGAAGAGTTCAGGAAAATTTTACTTTTGTTCATGAATTCCACATCATGTGACAAATAGGACTGCACCCATCTTTCTCACTCTGACATGTGGTCATGGCTTTCTCTAGTTGAGATTGTAGTCACAGACAGACCTGTCCACACTTGCTGTGATGCATTTTTGTGTGCTTTTTAGCACACACAGTACTGTGTGGTATTATTCAACCCAGCATGGATTGAAATTGCAGAGCAAGCATGGTGGTAAAAAGAAAGTGCTGAGCAGTAATGAAGGCCACAAGAATATGCAGAGTAGGACTGAAGGTAACCAGAATGTGCAGAGCAGTGATGAAAATGACAAGAATGTGCAGAACAACAGTGAAGGTAACAAGAAAGTGCAGAGCAAGAATGATAAGAGTTTTTTTAGAAAATAACCATTGAATTGAAGAAGAAAATTCTAGAAAAGCATGAGTATGGTATTCACATGATTGATCTGGCCTCTCAGTATAAAATGGAAAGTTGAAAATCTCAAATATTTTGAAGAATAAAGATACCATCCAAGGAGCTGATGCACAAAAATGGGTAACTATGTTAACCAAGCAGAGACACAAGTGCAGGAAAAACTGTTGTTAGTGTGGTTGAATGAGAAACAGCTGGCGGATGAAAGGAAAAGTGAAGCTATGATCTGTGAAAAAGCCAGGAAACTTCATAGTGATTTACTGCAAGAAAATCCTTCTACAAGTGCAACAGGCGATGAATTTAAAACCATAGAGGCGGTTTGGTAAATTCCACAATAGAGGTGACATCCACAGTGCCACAAGATGGGATGAGACTTCCAGTTCTCACATAGCTGCTGCAGAAGTCTACAAAAAAGAATTCACAGAATTCATGAAACCAGAAGGATACACTGGTCAACATGTGTTCAACTAAGATGAAACAGCTCTTCTAGAAGATGCTGAACAGAACCTATATCATGAAGGAGGAAAAGGCATTGTTGGGACACAATCTCATGAAAGGACTGATTGACTCTTTTGCTGTGCATGAATGTGAGCACCAATGTGAAAATTAAGCCACTACTGGTATATCATTCCCAGGCTCCTGTGGATTCAAGAAAGAGAATGTGAACAAGGCCAGACTGCCTGTCACGTGGAGGGCCAATGTGAAAGCTGGGTTCACAAGGCAATTATTCATGAAATGGCTACACGAGGTTTTTTGCATGCACCATTAAGAAATGTTTTTGCCTGAAAGTGCCTTCTTCTGATGGACAACCAGCATACTCTCCAACCTTACTGGATGATATGGACACTGAATAAGACTTTGTCAGAGTCAAGTTCCTCTCCCTCAACACAACACTTCTTCTGCAGTCCAGGGACCAGAAATTGATCTGTAACTTTAGAAGCTCCACTCAAGTTCCTTCTCATCATAAGTTTTAAAGTCACTGAAGAGATATCCTTGACTCTGAAAGAGTTCTGGATAAAACATTTCCATGTCTTCTACTACATCAACCTCATTGACAAAGCTTGGGAAGATTTCATGTACCAGATCATAAACTCAGCCTGGAGAAAACTGGACAGAATGTGTCACAGACTTTGAAGGGTCTGATACACAGGTAGTGGAGGAGATTGTGTTCCTGGGCGAGAGTATGGGTCTGGATGTCATTGGTGCAGACATAGATATAAGAGCTTCTTGAGAACCATAAGGAAGAGGTAACAATGGAAGAATTTGCTAAACTGCAGAATGAGCAACAAAAAGTGCTTGTTGAGGAACACTTCCCCAAGGATGAGGAGTGCAGGGAGGAGATTAGCAGTGATGTCATAAAATCCATTATGAAAAAAATAAAATGAGTGTCAAGATTTCTTTGAGATGAACCACTCCAATCTAACTATAATGAAGTATTGAATCTGATGAATGATAACATGATTTCATTTGTGGAGGGTTATACAGCACAGGAAAAAACAAGTGATATTAGATAGATTTTTTTTTTTTTGCCAAAATTAACCCTGAAGCTAAGAAACAAAGAAGAGAGAAATGCCCAGAATGAGATCTCCCATATGATCTTATGGAGAGGGACTCTCTTTCCAAATAATAAACCCTTCCCCACCCAACTTCCTGTCTTCCACACCAGAAGTTGCCTCAAGCAAGTTTAGTGCTCTCTCTTCATACCAACTTTACTTTGTTTCACATTTTTGTGGTTAAAAAATACATATGGTTCAGAATGGATTCTCTTTATTTACATTGAACCTTATATGAGAAAAATTTGATTCTGTTCACAACTACTTCACTTTTTGGAGGTTTTTTTGTTTGTTTTTTGTTTTGTGTACCGGGCATCAAACTCAGGACCTTGCGCTTGCAAGGCAGGTGGCAGCACCACAGAGCTAAATCCCCAGGCCAGTTTTTGAAAAGAATCACGGAATAAATTAAGTTCATGAACCAAGGTACCACTGTATTCAGTAACTGGAAGGTAGATTGGTAGATCACTAGTGATCTTCAGTATTTTCATGTTGGAGCTACTCAAATAGCACCTTTTAAAAAACCTTATATTCATTGAAGGATACGGTTAAGATCTATTTACTGTATGTATGTTATGTTTCAGTATGAGATTGCCAGTTACAAATAAAAAGTAAAGAATTCATAGGTGGTTTGTGGCATAGCTATAATGCAGAAATCTGAAGAAAAATTTAAGAGAAAATATATGAACATTTATATTTTATCTCCAAAGTTAGTGATAGAAGAATGAAATGAAAATTATCATTTGTAATAAGTTAGAGTGTTGTTTTTCTCTTTTTTTACTATGCCTTGAAATTGATAAACTACAAATCTCTCTTTGGAAAACTAATCCCATAGCAATGTAAGTTATGTAAGTAACAAGGGAAAATTCTCATCATATCAGGTTAAAAGCTATCTAGAGAAATTTTCCATTGTGAGTTAATTTATTGTGTCAGTAACATAATCAATAATTCCTGTTTGTTTCATCTGCTTACATCTATCTGTTGCTTAATGGCTAGGAGAATGAAAAGACCTTCATGAATTTAAGGCAATCAAAATTCACATCCTGTACCAGGCTATACTTAGTCTTTTTTTCAATTCATATCTTGTCTTAGAAAGAAAATGAACAAAATTATTAGAGGGAGGGTGAGAGTAAAAACATTGGAGGATAAACCAAATTCACACATGGGATGAATACTTAAATATTCCAAAATTTCTCTCTTTAAATGGAAATGTTTCTTTCTGAGCATCATTTTATAGCTTGCATACATTTATTTCTTGTTCAGTAAAACATGTTTCTTCACTGGAAATTTTATTTCTCTGCTAGGGATTACTTTTTGGTAATAAATTCAATTAGACTACTAAAATTAGCACCTGTTAAATCCATTTTCACATTTAATTTTCATTTACACACACAGAAATACACAAACACATACACATAACCTATGATGTAAGACAGATAAAACTGAAGCAAAGCGCCAAGAGGGGGTAATTGTGTTACTGTCACACAGCTAACTATTGTAACTAAAAGTTTCTAATTCTGCCCTATCAAAGATGTAATCCTTAAACCAGCGTCCAGCAGTCTCATCTGTAAAGTGACAAATAGGGAATATTTTAGAATCTGCATACTGCATCTTTGAAAAATTTCATCACTGTAACATGAAAAGAGCAACAAACAGTACCAAAACTAATGGATGTAGCTATGATCACTCAAATTGTATTTATAAAAAGAGGTAGTCCACCTGCCTCACAAGCCCAAGGTCCTTAGTTCAATCCCTGGTACCAAAAAAAGAAAAATAAAAAGAGGTAGTAAGTTTTATCCAAAGCTATCAGTGATAAAACAATAATATCCAGCTAGGTTACAAATATTCTATTAATAACTGGCTGGAGTCTTTCAAAAAGTGTGTTGGGTAGAATGATTGTTCCTTAATTAAAGGAGACTGAAGATATAAGATAAATAAATGGAATATGTGGTCTTTGATTGAATCTTTACCTTTTACTTTTCAAATTTTTTAATGGAAAATGTAATATATGCATATGATTAAAACTATCAATTATAAAATGGCATAGAATCAAAAATAAACTTCCTCTCTACCGCAATCTCTCAGCTCCTGTGCCTCAAATATAGTCATCATGAACTAGTTCCTTACGTGTGCCTGAATTTTCATTTTAATTTTTCACTTTTTATTTTCATTTTATTAGTACATGTTTGCAATTCATGAAGTTTACAGTCATCTTGGAGGTGTCTACATGTACCCACAACAGCTTGTTTCTCTTTTTTAATCCCCTTCTCTTTTTCTCCCACTCCCTCCCTCCTCCTCCAATTCCCACTTCCCATTTTTCATTCTTGTTGATATTATTAGTCTCACCTTATGCCATTATATGGCAAATAATGTTCACATTTATTGGGATTATTAGGTTCTTGTATGTGGTATATCTTTATTCTACATATTTCCCCTTCCTCTCCTCCTCATCATTTGTCCTGTTTCCCTTGCATCACTTCCCCATTGCAACAGATCCATCTCTTAGTCCCCTTCTAACCATCTTTTACTCTCCTTGTTTGTACTTTGACTCACTCAAATGAGAGATGAGATATCACATGATATTTAAGCTTGTGTGTCTGGTTTATTTCACTCAACATTATATTTTCCAATTGCTTCTATTTTTCTACAGATGTCACAAACCCATCCTTCTTTATAGTAGAATATTATTCCATTGTATATAGATATCATATATTTTATCCAATCATCTGTTGATGGGTATACGGGGTGTTTTCATGATTTACCTATTATGGGTTGTGCTGTTATAAATATTGGTATGTATATATCAGTGTACTATGATGTCTTAAGCTCTTTGGAGAAGATGCCTTGCTAGAATATTGCTGGATGATATGGAATTTTTAATTTTAATTCTTTGAAAAATCTCAATACTGACTTCCAGAATGGTTCTATTGGTTTACATTCCCACCAACAACGAAGGAGGGTTCCTTCTTTACCATAGCCTCCTCAGCATTTGTTATTGATTGATTTCTTAAAGACTGCCATTCTTTTTGGAGTAAGATGGAATCTTACATAATTTTAATTTGCATTTCTCTAATGACAAGTGATGTTAAGCATTTTTTTCATATATTTGTTGATCATTTGTAATTCTTCTGTGAAGTACCTATTCATTTCTCTTTCCCATTTCTTGATGGGATCTTCAGCTTTCTGTGGATTTGGGGGATTCTTTGTATAGTCTACATATTAACATTTTGCCAGAGGAGTAGCTGCCAAATTTTTCTCCACTCTTCAGGCTGTCTCTTCACTGTGTTGATTGATTATTTTGTTATACAAAGCCTGATACAATCCCACTGAAAATTCTTACTGTTATTTCTTGTGGAATTGAGGTCTGTTTAGAAAATTCTTTTATACACCTATGTCTTCAAGTATTTTACATAATTTGTCTTCCAGTAGGTTAAATTTTTCTGTTTTAATGTTAAGATATTCAACACATTTTGTTTTTAATTTAGTATATGGTGGGAGATAAGGGTCCCGTTTCAATATTATGCACCCAGATAACCAATTTTCCCAGCACCACTTGTTGAATAGGCTTGTTTTTCCTCCAACATATGCTTTTGGCCTCTTTGGCAAAGATCATATAGCTGAATATGTCAGGGGAAGTTTCCGTATCCTAAAGTCTATTCCATTAATTCATGCATTTATTTTTGTTCCAGTACCATCTTTTTTTTCACTATTGCTTTCAAGTATAGTTTAACCTCAAGTATTACTAGGCCTCCAGCCTTGCTCTTCTTGTTGGTCAAAATTACTTTTCCTATTGTAGGTGTGATGCATGTAAATTTTAGGATTAGTTTTTCAAGATCTGTAAAGTATGCTATTGGTATTTTGATTAGGAGTGCGTTGAATTTGTATAACAGTTTTGGGTGTATAGCCATTTGACAATAGTGATTCTGCCAATCCATGAACAGGAGACATCTTTCCATTTTCTGGTGTCCGCTTCCATCTCCTTTTTCAGAGAATTATAATTTTGTTTGTAGAGTTCTTTCACTTCCTTGGTTAGGTTTATTCCTAAATACTTCATTTTTCTTGATTCTGCTGTGAACAGAATTATTTTCATAATTTTCTTTTCATACCATTAATGGTTGCTGTACACAAATGCTAATTATTTCTATGTGTTGATCTTATATCCTGATACATTTCTGAAGTTCATTACTAATTCTAAGAGTTCTTTTGGGGTCTTCTATATAGAGCATCATGGCATCTGCAAATAATGATAATTGAGGGTTTTTTAATATATATTTATATATAAACACCTTTTAATTTTTCTCTTGATTAATTGGTCTTGCTAATTTTTCAAGCACTACGTGGAATAGAAGAGATGATAGTAGACATCCTTGTCTTGTTCCTGATTTTAGGGGAAATGTTTTTAGTTTTTTCCCATGTAGTATGATGCCAGCTACTGGCTTATCGTATATAGCTTTTTTATATTCAGGTATGGTCCTTCTATACCTATTTTCTTTCAGGTTTTCTTTATTATTTTACATATTTATATATAATCCTTTTTTTCCCATTACGTTTACTGGTACATTTGAGGTATAAAACACAGTTACATTCATCATTGGGATCTTGTACCATTACATGAGTCTCTTGGTTCTTATTTTTTTCCCCTTCATTTGCCCTCCTTTCACCCCCTCCACCCTTCCCTATTTGCAAAGATTTTGTTTACATTTTTTTCCTTTTCTCATATTTTTCTTCTCCCTTTTTTCCTTTCCCCTATCCCTCCCACCTCCACAGCTCCTTTAGACGTTTTCTTCCTATTACACAATATCAATTATATATTTCTTAAATTACAATATCAAGATCTAGGAGACATTACCACAGATTTTACAGAATTTAAAAGGATATAGAAAGCATATTACAAAAATCTTTTTTGAAAT
>NW_004624736.1:28923831-28951045 GCF_000247695.1 Heterocephalus glaber | reverse complement strand
AGGGGCCGGGGATTTAGCTCAGTGCTTCTGGTGCCTGCCTCGCAAGCGCAAGGTCCCGAGTTTGAGCCCCGGTACAAAATAAATATATGTATATATAAAGTAATTCAAAGTTGATGAATGATATGACACCAAGAAACAAGGTTCATGGTCAAAGAATCTCCTTGTGAAAGGGAGTTTCTTTGAAGGTAGTAGTTTAGATTATATATTTAATTCTCCCACCAGTTTTAGAATATGGGACAATATTTGCATTCCTCTTTTTCTAAGTGCTTAATATATAACATTCCCTGAAATGAATTTCTGCTTAATTGTGAAAATTATGATGGGTTATCTTTAATTTTTAAAAGTGGAAAGCTGAACTCAAGATAGTTACTAGATGAGGAAATTTGCATGAAATGCATTCCTCTGTGAGCTGAGACTCTTTTTCATTAATTCCTATGTATGAATAGTAGGATAGATCTTGAAGAAATTATTTTGGAAATAAGTTACATGGCACATTGAAAGTTTTTGAAAACCGTATTTTATTTTTAAATTTATGATGTTTTTAATGCACAGTTCACACTAACAAAGATATAAATCCTTGTGAGGTGACAGCACTGGTGTAAGGCCTTGTTTTTCCTCTGGACTCATTACTCCTCCCTTCATTGCTTTTGGTTGTACAGCATTCAAGAATGGTCCTTTAACATTTCTACAGGTTCCAAGACTTACCTAATATTTGTGTGCAACTAAAAATTTTATTCACTTTCTCTTTAATCATTTTAACATTACATTCATGAATATTTTAATAAGTCTCCATTTTATAGATGAGATAAATGAGCTTTAGAGATGTGAAGTAATATATCCAATGTTCATACCTATGGTATAGCAGAACCTGTATATTATCATTAGTCTCCTATCTCCAAGTTTAGATTCAAATGTCTCCAACAAATAGACATTGTGTTCTTTTAATTTCCACTCATTATCTACACTACAAAAGTGTTTTCACTACAAGGGTGAGTGGGAGCGAAATAAACTGACTTAAATTACTAATTACTTAACTATTTCCAGTGACATGCTACTTTTTTCATTCTGGATTACTTGACCCATTAATACTTATATTTACATACACTCGTTCATATTTCTTATATATTCTCTATTCTCTATTGTGCATTTTATTATTATAAAATAAGATGTTACATAATTATATATCATATAACTTTGTATATAATATATAACGATATAAACTTATTGTGAAACAGTTCATTACTGTACAATTTATATTAGCTAAAGTTGACATTTAAAAAGTACCAAAGTACTTGTTCTCTCAACACCATTTTGAACTAAAATGATGAAAACACTCACACTGACTGAGCACAAAGACCTTAAGAAATGACATTCTGGTGGTAGGTTTAAACAAAAGTTTTAGAAGCAAACTCCAGTATTCTTTCATTTTACCATCAGACATTTCATTTCCTATTTGACCAAGATATTTCACTAACTCCTAACCTTGGATCCTAGTTCTCAACTTCAGCAAAATCTAAGATGTTTACTATCTGGAGTATAGTGGACCCTTCAAATGTGAATGTTCAGAGAATATTAATTCAATAGGCTGTTGACTAGGTTAAAGCAATCTGCCTCTCTATTTTCTATATTCAGTGGACAAGGTATTTAGAAAGTCACCATTGCTTGATAGAAACAAATTTTGGAAAATGCGTAAAAAACCAGGATTGACCTCACAATACAAATGGAACTTAGTCTTTGAAAGATATCTGATATCAATATATTTCCAAGCATGTGCCTCTCCTTTATCTTGCCTCACCTTTACCTTGGAGAAGGTAATAAAAAGATAGTAGTTACATAAAAAACCCTCTTGAATACCTAAGGGAAAAACTGGTTATAAAAGTGTTCTCATATGTGGAGTATTGGTTAAATCAAGTCTTTTAATGGATCTATTTGAAATAATAAAGTCCTGAAGGAAGGCATCACAAAGGTGAAAGGAGAGTCTTGTATTTCAGAAAGTTTGATGTGAAAGTCTGTGTCTGGCTAAAAATAAATGAATGAATAAGATAAAATTTCTCCAGTCCTATGGAGTGCAAAAATAGCTCTAGCCATTTGTTTCTCATATGAGCTCTAGAGGATGAAGACAAAATTTTTATGAATCTGGAAATTTTTTCTTAAATTTCCTGAACTCAACAGAACTGTGTGAAGATGGATAAATATACTCAGGACTTGCCAATAGATAAAAGACTTCCTTTCAATTGCAGTTGCCTGTACAGCACTTTCCCTTACAATACAGTAAATTAACAAGTCAGTGAAAGAATTGGCACCCCAAACAGCACAACCTTCATGTGCAAAGAAGTCTATTTCTCTGTTTTGTATTTTGGAGTTCCAATAGGGATTGTAACAACGGGATGATTTTGCTGACCTCACAGAAAACAAAATAACTAAAGGAAAACAATCAGATTTCTTGCACAAGATGCCAGCAGATGCTGTGAATAAAGGCATACACAGCAGCAGTTAGCCATGTTCTGCTACTGGAGAAGTCTTAACTAATCAATATGGGGTTTGTGTCTGGGAGTTCCTGAGTCTAGGCATAAGTTAAACAAGCCACATCAGGAAATAGCTTCCTTCATTATAATTTTCATATTGCTATACAAAGAAACAAAATATGGAAGTGATCTAAAACATTTTAAATAATCTAAAGTATTTTCAAAATCATTGTACCTTTATATAAAGTAAAAGCAATAACTGATTTTCCCCCAGGTTTTTATTACAAAATGAAGAGTAAAATTTTACATTTAACATTTTGATATGAAATACAAAAGAATATTATGGCAGAGTCTATACATTTTACTCTTCTAGGAAAGTGGAATTATTTTTTATTTTCCTCAAATGTACATGTTGAATGCTCCCTAATTTACTTCAAAAACACTGAACAAATGAAGTTTAAAACTCTACATATGATTTTTTTTCCATTGGCAGGAATAAGTAGACATTAAATTTAATGTTAAGAATTGTTATTTTAGAATATATACATGTGCAGACTGGCCATTGGTATATGTTCAAAGTTTTAAAATTATATTACACATTTGATGGAGATTCCAGTTAACTGGGTCCAGTTCTTCACACTCCAAAACATCAGGTTCCCCAACAATACTCATACATTTCTTAAATGCAAATTAGTAAACCACTTTAGGAAACAATTTGGTATTATTTAGTAAATTTGAAGATGCTCATATCTTATGTCCCAGCAATTCAACTTCCAGATGCTTACCCTCAAGAAATTAGAGAATTTTCCACAAGGAGAGAAGAGCCAAAGAGAGAGTAGCAGTTTTCATAATTGCTCCAACCTGAAAAGTTATCATATGGTCACCATAAAAATGAAAAAAATAAACTGTGATATGGTCAAGTGATGGAATTCTACACAACAATGAAGAGAAACAAACAACAATTAATGCACAATCAATGAATCTCAGTAACATAACAGTAAACAAAAGAAACTGGTTCAAAACAACACTTTCAGTGTAATTGCATTTGTATATGGTCAGTCTCAAAAATGATTATGTTTATGGTTTAAAATACATACTGTATATTTACAAACAAAACAAGGAAATTATTACTACAGAAGATATTATTAAATCAAATGGAGCCTATCTATTGTTCACTTTCTAGCCTCATCTATTTTTATTTTAAGGGCTTTTTCTTTCTTTCTCTTTAGCTAATTAGTCTCCTGTTTGGTTCCTATTTCTCACTATGAACCATGTTGAGCTGGTAAAAATATCCTGTGGCGCTTACATACTGCTCAATGCTAATGTCTTCTTTCTTTATATTATTACCCACAGTTCATTGCTTATTCACCTGCCAGGAAAAGAAAAGTAATGTTGGATCCCACAATGTGAAATCACACCAAACAGTGCTCTTAGCTCAAATAAACAAAACACCCATCACTTCAACTGGGATTTTTGCAGGTGCCATTTGTCTCCCAAATTTAGGTACTTTCTCTTTGTCCAAGAAACATTAAATCAATACAAAGCATATCATATGTTCTGTTCACCCTTCTTTCTTTAAAATATCTATAGAGGTAGTAGGAAGAAGCTAGAGTTTTCTTTTTTAAAGAGAACAGACATGGGATATTTGATGTTATCTTCTAGTTGTGGCTGATTAACACACTAGGGAAGAAATGTACAAAATAAGCTGTCAGAACTGTTTCCATGGTTGCCAAGCTCTTTGCATAGAACAAAAGTAAGGAAGCCTCAGAAAGTCCCTTAGTGGTGAAGTTCAGCATGATTGAGTGGTAGTAATGTAGGAGAGGCTATTCATTACAAAATACAGTCTACATATACTTCTGCAACCTCATTAAAGCAAATAGGTTATAAATAGATTTTTAATGAAATATGACAATGCTAATACAATGCTTTTGTATATACTACAATTATATAGAGAACTTCTTAGGGACAGAAAACTAATCTTTTTCTAGGTTAAACATTCTGCATGTTTGGAACTAGTTAAACCATCCATATACCAGGAGATATAATTATTCTTTCTTTTATTGTAACAGATGTAAAACTAAGACTCAAAGAGATCAAAGCGCTTTCTTAAGACAAACACTTAAGACATTTTCTCACCAAACCAAAGATAGTGCTGCATCTACCATATTACAGAGTGGCATGCAGCTGGCCTTGGTGAGACATTTTATGGAATATTCTGATAAAATTTGTTGCTGTACAGTATTTATAATAAAGATGCTATTCATAAAATTACCTATATTCTTTCAATATAGATGGAAGTTTGAAATTTTACATTGATATCAAAATAGTTGTATTTATTTTGAATTATTAGTTTATCTTTATGTTATGAATTTCATTTCTTTTTTTTTTTTGGTACTGGGGATCGAACTCAGGTCTTTGTGCTTGTGAGGCAAGTGGCAGAACCACCGAGCTAAATCCCCGGCTATTATGAATTTCATAGATTTTATAAGTTAGCACTCATTTTTGTCATAACTCAAGATTTCTGAGAGTGAGCTTTGGGACTTGGCTTAAGTTTTAAGCTAGTCTTTATACTCTGGCTCCTACCTGACAATTCCATTACCCTCATTTGCCTCTTTTCTAGCTTTTCATTCATATGATTTTAATTATATTTCTTTCTATTGAATTCTATAAATATATTTATGTCAGTAAAGACAAGACCTTTGAAGAATATTTTCATTTTTAAGAAAAGGTTCACATTTTTCCTCTTTATAAATTTCACACAAGGTTTGTTATTCTCAGAGAATGGCTTTCCTCCCCACGTGCCTAATTTCTATTTCTACACCTTTTTTGAAAGTGTCTACTATGTTGCGCTATGGAGAAACCTGCTAGAGACAACTAAAAATCCATTCTGTCTTGTTATATCTTTGTCAGAAAAATGAATTCTCTCTCAATCTGACCTCTCAAATATTATGCTTTGACAGACTCTGTCTCCTTCAACCTGTCAGACAATTCTGGAAATAAGAGGAGAAAAACACCTAGTAAATCACTCACGGTGCATCTATATTACAGAAGAAAAATCAAATGTAGGATTGAAATATAGTGATTCTGCTTCCTTCCTTGAGAAATCTAGGGAGAAGAGATTTATAAAATCTCTTTACTTACATTTGGGGGGACACATGAACATATCATATTGGGCATGTTTAAATGCTAATTTTTAGCATAAAAAAGCTCTGCTCTATTCTCTTCATTTATTTTTGCCACTTCCCTAATCACACACAGTGGATCATCCAGACAAGAGGTTATCGTTATTGCAAAGCTAAGATATCCTTTGCAGGTAACTGTATCCTTATAAAGACATATATAGAACCAGTTGAACTACAGAATGATGGGGTTTTAAAAGTCTTTCATATCAGTTTGACTGAACTATCATAAGAGCTGCACATGCTCATCTCCTATGTAAAGACATCGGTGTTGTCCATTGTGATATTAACACAAAAATCTCCTCCTCATTTTTTAAGTTTTATTATTCCAGTTCTCTTCCACTTCATCACTCACACTCACTTCTTTGTAGTAATATGCACCCAATAGCAAAGGCAGAAAGTGGTACAGAAAAACAGGAGTCATTTCTGGGTTCTACTTTGGTCTCTGAGATGTCATCTAATCCTCCATTTGCAAGTTCTCAGTGCTCACTGAGAACACTAAAAATTTTTTCTGCATAGAACTGATTTTCACACAATACCTTAATGCCAATGATTGAACTTTGAGTGATCCTCATTTCATGTTCAATAACTAGATAAATTCCAACTTAAATGACCTGCTCCAAGAAGGCCAGAGTGAAGCATTTCAAGTCAAAGGCAGAATGTGGAAAGATAGAACCCTTTTAGTGTCCTCAGTGCTGAAGAGAGAACAAGCAAGATTCCAATAACGGCTCCCACACCCCATGTATTATTGGGATTGAAAATCTCCTCAGATCTCCCTGTCATCAATTCCCATATTATTTTTCTACACTTTTCTGAACATCTTTAACCTGTTTTTATCTGGTGAAACTGTTCTTCCTTGTACTACTAAAGCATTTTCCCTCTGCCTTCTAGATTTTTTTTTCTAAATTATGTGGCATTTCATAATTCTTCTCTTACCTATGATACCATCATTTAGCCTAACCCACCTGCAAGGTCTAGACCCATCTTCTGTGCATGTTCACCTGCATATCTCAGGGGCATTTTAGTATAATTATTAGAGTGAAATATCAGCCTTACATGTTGTAATATTTATCTTTCCCAGTTGTTAATTTCTGAATGAAGAACTGAATCTTACAGATCCAGTGCCTGTGCATAATTGGTGACCAGGATATGTTTGTTGTACATATTAATTAGGTGATGCATTAATAATTATCCTGATACCTTCTGATAATGAAAAGTATGATGTACTTTTTCTTCAATATTTGTCCCAAAATTTCTACTATTATCTCCATAGATAAAAGTTAATAAAGTGTCTACTATTTATTTTCATTGCTATATAAGCCATCGTACAAAGAGTAACTATACAGAAAAATAAAAGTATCTGTGCTATGCTATCTGCATGTATCATACTCCATGGGGTTTATAAGGTATGCAGAGTTTATGTACAATTTAAAACTTCTAAGTTTAAAATAAAATATACTATATAACTTACACTTAGTCTTTTATATATAAGATGTGATCGAAATATATGCTGAATATTTACATAAAGTATTACAATAAAAGACGTGTTCTGTTAATCAACCTCAAAATATATGATAAATGTTTAAATAGAAAGTTACTATTGTTTAATTACTAAATTACTAGGAAAAACATGTTTCCAATAATCTTCCTCAAAATACTCCCCCTAGCTTTCAACACAATCACCCCATCATTCTTGCCACTTACTGAAGTAATTCTAGAAGTCTTCTTTTGTGTCTATAGATGTCTTAGTTATTTTCTCATTGCTGAGACATAATACTCAATACTCACAACTCTAAGAAGGAAAGGTTTATTTGGCTTGTAGTTTGTAGATGTTTCATTCCATAGTCTGCTGGCTCCATGGCAGGGTGGCATGGCAGAGGGGCATGGAAGAGGAGGCTCACTTGTGGTAAGGGAGTCAGGAACCAGAGAATAAATAGGGGAAGAGGAACAAAGACAGACCCTTCTAGGCCCTGCCCCCAGTGAGCCACCATTCAAACAAGGGCTTCACCTCCCAATATTGCATGTAGTTATAAACTCATCAGTGGACTAATCCACTAATGAGTATCAAATGGCATGATCTAATCACCTCCCCATACCCCCATATATCACCACATGTGGCTTTGGAGGTAGATCTAGATATAAAACATAATTGAAAAAGTGATGAAAAAAGTGTTGAACACTGCTGCCAAGTGTCATCTAATGGAAAGGTAGGCTCATAAAAACAATATGATATAAGAATTTCATAAACATGTGGGAATTGAACAACACACTCCTGAACAGCAAATGGGTCACAGAGGAAATTAAAGAAAAAATTAAACAGTTTCCACAATTAAATGAAAATGCCAATACAACATATCAGAATTTATGGGACACAATGAAAGCAGTCTTACAAGGGAAATTTATAGCAGTGAACACTCATATTACGAAAACAGAGCAAACTCAAATAAACAACCTCATGCTGAACCTCAAGCCCTAGGAAAAAAATAGCAAGACAATCCCAATGCTCATACAAAGGAGGAAATTATAAAAATAAGAGCAGAAATCAATGCAATGGAGACTAAGAGAACAATCCAAAAAAAAAATCAATGAAGCAAAGAGTTGACTTTTTGAAAGAATAAATAAAATTGATAAACTTTTAGCAAATCTTATCAAAAAAGGAAAGAAAAGGCTCAAATACATGCCATTTGGAATGAAAAGGGCAAAATTGCAATGAATGCCGCAGAAATCCAGAGGATCATCAATAACTACTTTGAGAATCTATACAGCAATAAGATGGAAAACACAGAAGAAATGGACAGATATCTAGATACATATGAATTGCCAAAGTTGAAAGAAGAACACCTAAGAAATCTAAACAACCCAATATATATCAACAAAATTGAAAATGTAATTTAAAACTTACCAACGAAGAAAAGCCTGGGGCCTGATGGCTTCACTGCTGAATTCTACAAGACATTTAGAGAACAGCTATTGCCACTACTTTTTAAACTCTTCAATGAAATTGAAAGGGAAGCAATACTCCAAAATTCATTCATGGGAACAGTCATCACCTTGATCCCCAAAACAGAGAAAAAACAAACTAAAAAAGAGAACTATAGGGCAATCTCCCTAATGAACATAGATGAAAAATGCCTCAATAAGATACTGGCAAATAGAATGCAGAAGTTCATCAAGAAGTTCATACACCCTGACCAAGTGGGATTCATCCCAGGGATACAAAGATGGTTCAACATACCCAAGTCCTTAAATGTAACACACTATATTAACAGAGAAAAGGACAAAAAACATATGATCATCTCAATAGATTCATAAAAAGCATTTGACAAAATCCAATACCCATTCATGATAAAAACCCTACAGAAAATTGGAATAGACAGTCTTTATCTCAACCTGATAAAAGGCATCTATGAAAAACCAACTGCAAACATCATACTAAATGGTCAAAAACTGAAATCTTTCATGGTAAAATCAGGAACAAGACAAGGATTTCCACTGTTACCACTGCTGTTCAATATGATTCTGGAAAAATTAGCTATGACAATTAGACAAAAGAAAAGAAATAAAAAGAATAAAGATAGGTAACAAAGATGTTAAATTGTCATTATTTGCAGATGACAAAATACTCTATGTAGAAAACCCAAAGAACATCACCAGAAATCTCCTAGACTTAATAACCAAATTCAGCAGAGTAGATGGATACAAGGTCAACAAACAAAAATCAATAGCCTTCTTGGACATGAACAACAGACTCACTGAAAGAGGAACTGGAGAAACGTCTTTCAAAATAGCATTCAAGAAATGAAGTACTTAGGAATCAATCTTATAAAAGAAATAAAATATCTCTACTGTGAAAATTAAAGCACTCTGAAAAAAGAGATTGAAGAGGATATCAGAAAATGGAAAGACACTCCTTCCTCCTGAAGAACAAATATAATGAAAATGGCCATACTTCCAAAACTGCTATACAGATTCAATGCAATCCCAATTGAAATTCCAACAGCATACTTCACAGACCTGGAGAAAATAGTCCAAAAACTCATTGGGAACAAGAAGAGACCTAAAATAGCAAAACGTAATTGTATACAACAAAGACAAGGTAGGGAGTATTACAATGCCCAACTTGAAACTATACAACAAAGCTACTGTGATTTAAAAAAAAAAAAAAAGAGCACGGTACTGGCAAAGAAACAGACCTGAGGATTAATGGAACAGGTTAGAAGATGCAGAAAAATCTCCAGACACACTCAGCCACCTCATCTTTGACAATGGAGCCAAACACCCTCACTGGAGGAAAGATAGCCTCTTTAATGAATGCTGCTGGAAAAATTGGATTTCAACTTCCCAAAGTTTAAAACTAGAGCCCTATCTTTCACCATCCACTAAACTAAAATCCAAGTGGATTAAAGATCTAAATATTAAAACAGAAACACTAAACTTGCTGAAAGACAAGTTAGGTAGAACTCTCTAAGACACTGGCATAGGGAAAGACTATGAACAAATCCTCAGTAGCATGGAAACTAGCACAAAGAATCAACTGGGATCTCATCTTATTAAAAAGTGTCTTCACTACAAGAGAAACCACCAACAGAGCTAAGAGACAACCTACAATGTGGGAAAAAATTTTACCAGCTTCTCCTCAGACAAAGGTTTACTATCTAGAATATATAAAGAACTAAAAAAAACCGACTCCTCAAATATAAAGACCAACTTCAAAAATGGGCATCTGAAATAAACAGAGATTTCTCAGACAAAGAAATAAAAGAAGCAAATAATCATATGAAAAAATGTTCAGCATCACTGGTCATTTGAGAGATGCTAATGAAAACAACACTGAGATTCCACCTCATTCCAGAAAGAATGGCTGCTATCAAGAAATCAACCAATAACAAATGCTGGCAGGGATGTGTGGAAAAAGCAACCCTTCTCCACTCTTGGTGGGAGTGTAGACCGGTGCAACCACTGTGGAAATCAGTATGGAGATAGCTCAAACAACTAGGATTAGTGGTCCCATTTGACCCAGCTATTTCCCTGCTGGGTATTTTCCCAAAAGAATAAAATAAATCATACCATAGTGATATATATGTGCACCCATGTTTATAGCAGCACAATTTGTAATAGCTAAAACTTGGAAACAGCCCAATTTCCCATCAACTGGTGATAAAGAATATTTTTTTGATATACAATGGAGTACTACTCAGCCATAAAGAATGAGAAACTAGAGACATTTATAACTAAATGGATGCACATTGAGGCCATAATTTTAAGTGAAATAAATTTCAGAACTGATTCAGAAAGTAGCAAGAATGATGGGATAAGTGTTTTCAAAGTTAGAGGGATTATTTTCAGGAGGATTAGTTGCAATATGTCTTTTACTGTAATACGATTTAAAAATTTAAACAATCATATTATCAATCATGTATCATATGATTACATTAAATCTAAATATATTTTTGAATACAAACATTATTGTCATAATGTTATAAAGTTATATAAATAATATATATGTGGTATTCAATAAGAGATATATATTTAAATGATATATAAAGGTTAATAGAGTTACAATATCTTAATTAGAGTTATTTAACATACTATGCACAAAGTTAGGCATAAAGGTCCAGATTCCTATGTGGTGGACTTGGACACTAGTGCTATATAATTATTTTTATAATTTTTAAAATATATGGTACAGGATAATTTTTAAGGAAAATTACCTCTAGTAATTAAAATTTCTGCATTAAAAATAATATTTTTAGTCAAAGTTCAATGTGGCTAGTTGTCAGTGCCACATTCTCACACACTGAATTTGATTTTAAATTGGCAAAACTTTCCTGGAAGGTAACTTGTAAATATAACTTTGTGCTGCATAGTGATGCTTTGGTCAACAATAGACTGCATCTGGAGTCAGAGTGTGGTCAGTTAAGATGCCTCATAATGTCATAACCAGGTCAGGTGCTATGAGTGTACTCTATTCTGCTTTCACAATAGTGAAGTCACCTCGGAGCACGTTTCTCAGAATGCATCTCTGTTCAGAGACAAATGACTATATGCTAACCAGAGCCCCAAAAGTATTCATAGCCTCAATATGCTAGTTAGTAACTTCACAAAATATTTTAGATGATAATTAGTAAAATGGATAAATATTTACACATGTAATCTCTTCCTGGAGAGAGTATAGTAACAGGGCAAAAAATTAACTTATATAGCAACAGAAGCAAAATATTTATAAGCTAAAAACTGTCATTAGTATGTATATATATTGCAAATGAGAAATTTATAATATAATTAATATTAATGAAAAATTGTTTTAATATGATATAACATCTAGATGATGATAAGACACATAAAAAAATATGGAATGAAATATGACAAAATATCAACACCATAATTTTCAGGAAATGAGATAAATATGTTGTCACAGACATTCTTGCTTTTCTTCAACATTCAGAGAATAAATATTATTACAATATAATCCCTGGTGGTTGAAAGGCTAAGATAGGAGGATCTCAAATTTGAGGCTAGCCTGGGCAACTTAGTGAGACTTTGTCTTAAATGAAAAAATAAAAAGGCTAAGGATGTACCTCAGTGGCTGAGCACTCCTAGTTTTGATCCCCAGTTCAAGAAAAAGGAAGAAAGGAAGAAATCCCAAAACCATCCAAACAAAAATAAACATAGAATACCATCAGCTAATGGTTAGGATTTGTTTATTTCAATTTCAATATGAGGAACTATGCTTTAGTAGTATTAAAATCTTTCTAGAACTTCAGATATGAAGATATTGTAGGTAAAATTTTCTCACTTTTGGAATTCTTCATGCATAGGATAATTTAAGCACTTTGGCAGGATATTCTGGGAGAATATTATGATTGCTACTGATGGTTCATTTATAAAAATTTTAGAGTAACTTAATTCTTAGAATCAATGATCCTAAATAATTCTAAATACTTTTTCAATCTAAAATTCCTTGATTGCTTTTGAAGTTATCTAGCCAGTACACTGAAGCCTATAAATAAAACTCATATATCTTCTCTACAATTCTGATATATACCCCTTAAAACATTTATAACTTTTGTATAAAATAACGATTCATATTCATTAACTTTTTTTGTGACATTTAGCTCATCACATCAAGACTTTACATATATTATACTGGTCAACATCTTTGTCAGGTAGGTTACATTTAGAAATCTGTAATTCAAGAAAAAAGATGGTGTGAAAGGCTCATCCTAGCTTCTGGGAAGTGGGTCCTGGCTCTGCTGATGTAGGGTAAGCCTGGGGGGAGCAGCTCCAGAGAGAGAGAGCAAACTGGGCTGGCAGTGGTGGCTCCGAGAGAATTCCATGGGTTTGAAAAACTGCAAAAATGATGTAGCTTTTTATTCTGAAAGTGACTCTTTCTCAAAGGCAAGCAGTAGTTGGAGAAGAAATCCAGTGTAGCATGGTCATAAAGATATTGGAGAGTGTTTGATCAGGAGCCATTTTACAAAGGGGTTAATTGTTTGGGACAGAGCTGCAAAGAAACTATAAGAATACCTATCCTCCAGGGTTTCTGCTGTTGCCCTGCCACATAGACTGGTTGGAGATGGCCACAGGAGACAGTTTCAGAGAAGGCACACGCTAGACATAGATACCCTGAGAAGTTTAAGCTTAAGCAGAAAGGCATGCAGGGGCCCTGCCCTATGTAGTGAGAACCAAGGCCAGGCATATGTGGCCTCAAGAAGGGGTTAAGTCTCAAAATGCTGCCATTAAGTTCAGCAGTCTGTTTGACCCCTCCTTCCCCAACCCCTCTGTCTATATTGTATCAGCGCAAACCTCTGTAATCTGTTTGCTTTCTTCATTTACCAATATGACCAAGGGTTTGGCTTAGTATGGATGGTTGCCACAGCAGACCGAGGGGGACTCAGGAGCAGGGGGAAACCTCAAAACCCAGATTGTAATTTTAGGCTGAGAAAACCGAGATTTGAGAAACAAAGAAGGACACAGAAAGTGGGAGCTGCTGGACATACTATAGTCTGAGTGTGGACACCTTTTTTGTGGACACCTGGTGGGAAAGCAGAGCAGAATCCAGCATTCACAAACAAAAAGGTTAGTGTGGAAATACAATAAGTCATAGCAGTGACTCAGTCACTCTCCCTACCCCATGTCTGCTGGATTTGAAGACTGCAGAACCTGGAAAGAAAACTCATTCAAAAACATAGGAATTTGGGGGGTACATTTCTCATCTTTCTTTCTCTCTCTTTCTTTTCTTCCTTTCTCTTTTTCTTTCTTTTTCTTTCTTTCTTTCTTTCTTGTCTGTCTGCCTTTCTCTTTCTTTCTCTTTCTTTTCTTTCTTTCTTTCTTTCTTTCTCTCTTTCTTTCTTCCTTCCCTCCTTCCTTCCTTCCTTCCTTCCTTTCCTTTCCTTTCTTTTTCATAGGTTCATTGAAGTTTGGGGATTTTGTTTTCATTTTTTCTTTCAATATTTCTTTTCTTCATTTTCTAGCTTTATCTATTATTCTTTTTCTTGTTATTTTCACTTACTTTTGTCTTGTTCTATTAATTTATTTTTACTCCTTAATAGAAACTTTATCACAATTTTATCTCATCTTTCTTTTCTTTATTTTTCTAATTTTATTTCTTTCATCCTCCCATTTACCACCTCCTCTATTTAGCTAGTGTAACGTTTAAGCTTTATTAATCTTTAGCTATTTAACTAACTCTATGGTATTACTGTTGAATTTTTTCCAAGTTTTAGTGGAGGTATAGTTTTTGCATTTAATAGATATTTACTGTTGTCAATATTTAGTTTATCTTTGTGCTTATATTATAATTATAAATCTCTTTTCTATGCTTAAGGATGGTAAGTTATTCATTCTTATAGTATGTCAATATTCAGTTTGTCTTTGAGTCTATTATTGTTCTGATTTTGTTACCATAGCCAGCCTAGCACAGTTTTTCCTATTAATTGGTTTTATCTGCATGTCAATCACTTGATTGTCTTTTTTCATTTATGATATCATGGTCCATTCCCAAAGAACTGACTACTGGGCCAATTACACTGTACCCTCCTCTCTCAAATTAATAGAAAGGGTTGGGTCTTGGAACAGAGGAAAAGGCCTATACTTTGCTATGCCTAGATTGGAGAGATCTCTATACTAACAACAAAGTCTTTCCAATATAATTGACCCCCAAACAACACACACACACACACACACACACACACACACACACACACGAAGACAAGGCAACAAAATACACCCAAACATTTTCAACTCTCCTAAAGCTGATCCTTAGGGTGTCTAAGTGAAAGAAATCAAAAGGTATACAGTTGAATTGCGCAAAATGATAAAAGAGAAGATAAAAAAATTAAAAAGTTCTTGAGAGATCAAATAAGATATAACTAAACAGCTAATAGACATAATAAAAACAATCAATAAGTTCACCGAAGATAATAATAAAAAGCTAACTGAGCTAAATAAAATGATATAAACCATGAATGACTATTTGAGCAAAAAAAGTACTAGATAGAAATTCAAGGGATTAAAAATTATATTGAAATTTTGAACAACAGTAGTGACTGATATGAAGACAGAGTGTCAGAAGTAGAAGATAAGGTTGTTGCTAGTGACCATAAACTCAGAGACACTGTAAAACCAACAAGAAAACATGAAAAATAAATCCAACACTTGCTAGCTGATTGAAATTGATGAAAAATCAAAATTAGCACAAATGTCATAAAACCTCTTTACAGAAATAATAGGCAAACAGCTGTCAAAATCCCAGAAGTCAAACATAAGGATAGAATATTAAGAGCTTTTAGAGAAAAGCAAGAAATCACTTGTAAATGTAAATCCATTAGAAATACAGGAAACTTTGCAACACGAACTGTAAAGGCCAGAAGAGCGCATAGTGAAGTGTTCAAAGCCCTAAAAGAAAACAACTTAAAACCAAGACTGATATATTCTGCAAAACTTTCAAAATCAATGGAGAGATAAAGTGTTTCTATGACAAATGAATCTTAAGAGATTCAGCATCACCAAACATTTTCAGTACATATATATATATATATATATATCACATTTTAATTTTTTCTCAGTACCTATATATATATATATAACACATTTTAATTTTTTTTCATCTTTGCCCTTCTTCCCTTTTGCAAAAGTTCATCTCCTGTTTTCTATTTATGTATCTTTTATCTTTATATATTTTTGAAAGCATTACCTTTTTACATTATTTGGTGTTCCCTGTGAAAAAGATCTTGAGTGACAACCTTTAGAACATCATATAAGGAGACCGTTTTTCTGTAGAAATGTCTTTTATTCTCTTACTGTTAATAAGATTAAGATTTGTTTTCTAATTTTCCCTTGGAAGCTAGGGAGCTCAGAATTGCATGCAATAAGTCACATATCCTAGAAAATTCTTATGATTGGCATATTTCCCTCATAAATTTTAGTTGAATGTATATTTATCCACTTTATAATAGGTAAATTACTGCCATAAGTTTCATCAAAATCTTTTTGGATATGGAAAGAATATGGTGGAGAGTTAACTACATGTTTTAATCAACTACTCTATGAAGCACTGTGCCATATAGTACCTAAATTAATCAGTATAATAGTATAGGAGCTTATAACCCATGTTTTATAGATTAAAAAGCTGATGGGTAAAAATATTAAGCAAATTATTCATTGCAATTTAAACTTCTAAACTAAGTATGTCTTTAGCTTTAACACATATATTTTACAAATCATTATGCCTTGTCCTCTAAAATTAAATGCCAATAATTATAAAGAAGAAGAAAACCCTTTGATGGAGATAATTGACAAACAATTGATATATCTCATATATGCATGCAATCATTTTGATTTGAAATTGCTATAACTTTTTTCAAATTAGTTAAATATGCATGAAAATGATGGTCTTATTAGATCTTGTTTCCTTATATAAGTTAAATGGTCTACCACTTGGTGCACCAAGTACTGAGAAAAGACATAAGCCTTATCAAGTAAAAAAAAAAAAATCCATTCGGGAGAATCCTAGAAATGTTTATCTATATAGCAATATTTTTCTTTATGCTTATTTATCTGTATACTGTTTGCAACCCATCACTCTCTTTAGCTATGTCTAGATAAATTATAAATGCAAGATAATAGTCAGGATTTTTTTCAGTTATGTCTTTTTCAGCTAAGAATATACCAAGTACTAACTCTTACTCCAAATTTCTCTAATTGCATATAACCATCACCTATAAGACATGAATTCCTATTTTGCACTTAAATTAAATATACACAGGTATTTTTTTTTAATATTCATACTTGTGCTTATGATAGATACTGGTAAAACTGGTCTTGCCTATGATACCAAAATTAATAATGCTTGTAAGCATTCCAAGTAATTCTAAAATAGGCCTAATTTGAGAAACTGCCTATAAAACTAGTTTAAAGATGATTAATAAGAAATTCCTCATGCACTTTCACACTCAGGCACCACATACACAAATCAACACACACTTATCTCTTCTTAGTATTACTCGACAACATCTTCAGCATCTTCCAAGCTCTTGATTCTTGCTTCTTGTGACCACTTTGATTCTGACTGATCTGGGACCCCTAAAATGTTACTGGAAACCTCTGCAGTAGGCTCTAGTCTCTTGCCCAGTGTGTGACACAGACCTGAGGGGGGAAAAAAACAACTAAAAGAACCAAGAGAAACAGAAAGTGGGATGCCAGGTTGACCAATTCTGGTATAACTGACAAAGGCACTGGCCAGTCCAAGCCATTGATTTTTATTGGTAATCAATTGGGGTAAAGGCAAGTTATGTGCCAGTGCAGAATTACACATGAGGATGTGCAGTCATGTGGTTTCTATGGAAATTAATGTAAGCAAGGCTCATAAAGTCCAAGACAAAGCATTCTCAAATTAGGAAAAGAATAGACAAAATACATACTTTTAATCAGAACAGAACATTGTCCTTCTGGTAAGAAGGTTTTAATTGTAGGAATGGATTTTGGGTGGGAGTTACTCTGACCTTGGCTTCAGCCAGGCTCACTTCTATTAAGAAGCCAATTGTGGAGTTAACTCTTTACAGCCTGATTTGGGAATAATCAATATTATGGTGCCCTGAATCTTTAATTTTAGTAATCATTTTAAATCTCACCCCAGAGAGGATATAAAGTCCTTACCTTTCCCCAGAATTGGACCAGGATTCACATTAATGGACTCTGCTATAATTTACTTTTTTAGTACCTAGTTTCCTCTGTTGCCTCAGATAGGAATTCTTAGTTTGTGCCCCAGATGGCGTTTAATCTTGTCTATTGAATATATGGCCAAATTTGGAATCAATCATAGAGAAGCTTTTGGAAGGTTGTATAAGACATTTGATATACACTACTACAGGCTATCTTTAAAACATACCTACCATATACGTAGGATAACAAAAGACAGCTAGCTCCCTAGAAATTATTTTATTATAATATTATGCAAATTTTGTCATAAAAATGGATGCAGTGTTTACCTCAAATATACACTAAAGACTTCTACTGAGAAATAGTAAGCATTTTGCCCCACATATTTATGCCACTATCATATTATTGAAATTCAGAGCTTAAAATAGTGTTTAATTATTTTATTATAAACAGTACTTCATGCATAAAAGATTTTTTTAAATTCTACTTTGATGTTCTTGGCAAATTCTGGTGAAGCAAATAATTCCAAAAGCACAATATTGTATTTTGGAACAGTTCACTGATCAAACATTACATGATGGTACCTCATTACATTCCTGACTGAGTGTTTATGACAATTGCATTCAAAATAGCTTCATATCAAAATTTGAACTACAGCTGGGAGCGAAATTAGTCTGAAGGACAGCTTGCAAGAATCTTTTAAGTTACATATTCTTCCCAATTTCCTATAAAACTGCCTTTATCATTTACTCCACATAATAGTTTCTACCTTTATATATTTATCAACCAGATTATTATTCATATGCATGGCATGCAAAATTATAATTAATTTGCTGATGCTTCATTTTACTGTTTCTATTAATTATGATCTTATGGATTTACATAAATCAGCAAGAAGGGGGGGAAGCCTATAATTGTGGAATACAGGAAATCACACCTATAAAGTGCATTACTCAATTGATATTCCTTGATAGGAGTTATCCTACTGACAATACTATTTGAACATCAGCACTGCATTTAAAAATGTAACTAGTGAATCTATTGTTGCATGATTTTGCCTCCTTTCTCTTTCTTTGAGCCCTATTTCTAGCAATTAATCAACAGATCACAACAAAGAATACAAGGGCTAAAATATGGCAGTAAAGGCCACAATAAGCAGTGTAAATTATGACTCTCAAGGAACTTAATTAGAATTTTCAATTAAAACAAAATGAATACTCCTTTTCAATTAAACAACCTCATACTCCCCTCCCCACCCATAAAATGAATACAGCAAAATGTATCTCATTTTATTAAAAGTACATTCTGGGTATATAATAGAAAAAACTGTATTAGAAGTAACTTGAAAAATCTGTATGTTTTCACTCTTTTCAGCTTGCTATATTTAAAACATAAGGCCTCAACTCAAGTAATTGTGGTAGGATAAACCCAATATATCTTAATGAAACTGCTGAGAAGATCTTTGATAATTTATTGAAGACATTTTTAAGAGTAAGTAGACTTTGATCACAAAAAAACAATTTTCACAAAATTTCTAATACTTTTCAGGGGAAGAGAGAGTGAGGACTGTTTAGGAACATTAAACAACATGGTATTTCTGAACAATAGTCTCTTCTGTATCTGAACGGGAACCTTGGGAGAGAATATTTCATTATAGCCCCAAGCCATGCCTACGCAGGACTTATAGTAGTTTTCTTTTTAAGTGAAACATCCCCTACCAAAAAAAGTTCCCCTTTATTGCAAATCAAATATAAATTGGACATGCTTCAAGTTCCTCTGGAAACTCTAGGGTTTTCTAACTCTGTTGTATACTTTTCTAATGTTGTTAACCTCAATCCATTCTCCACAAAACAACCCCAAAGTAAAGTTTAGAAAAAAATCCTATATAATTTCTTATCTTAAACCTCTAAAACAGATTGCCTTCTATTTTAGTTTAAATAAAACTCAGTATTTAACATGATCTGGAGGTTTCAATTGATCTGGTCTCTCCCCACAATTTTATACCACTCTATTGCATATCCCTTTGTCCTCTCTCAGTCTTCTTTGTCTCCAATTTGTCACTTTTACGGTACCACTCACTCTCAAGTTTAATGGTTACATCTTTTCCTTCATGTTTCAGCATCATTGCAACAAAAAAATCCTGATCTGAATGTAAAACAAGTATTCCTATGTATTCTGTTAGGATTACTTTATTTTCCTTCTTTGAAATTACCCAAATTAGTAATTGTTTACTTTTAGTTCCATTTATTAAGTAGTCTATTTACTGGACAGTAAACTTGTTGAATGCAGACACTAACTCTGTTTATCTTATCACCCTTATGCTTTCAACAAAAATCATCAATATATATTTGTTGAATAAATGAATGAATTAACAAAACCCCAAGGTACCATTACAGAACATAGAACACTTCAATATTTCATTGTGTCAAGGAGTGGAATTTTTCCTTTGGAACCAGGATGATTTGCGAGGAATTTTCAAATAATTATAAACTACAATATTGATATATCTTAGATATTAGGAAAATTGGTATCTAAAACACAGATAAAATCAAAAGCAAAAAAATCTTCCAGCATTTTGATAAAGCATATATTTGCATCCATTTCACATTATATAAAATATATCCTAAGGTATAAAATATGTCCAAAAAATGATTATAGTCCAAATAAATTATATACTAGTATTATTTAAATATCATGAAAATTGGCCAATTTTATACATTTCTAGGATTCTAAAAGTTGTTATATGGTGAATTTCAACTTACTACTCCAATAAGTTCCAAATGGAACTTTTCTTCTTTGTGACAAATTAATACCAAGAACCAAGGACTAATACAATATCTATAGTATTGATCCATAAAGATCATATATATGTAAATCCTTAAGAAAATACTACAATTAGTTCTAGAGAAAAATGTTGCTTTCTACAATATAATGTTTAAAAATTTGATAGAGCAGCTGAATCAAAATAAAAACTGAACTAAGGTATACAAAAATAATTTTAAGAAGGCCATTATTAATGTTTAATATGAAAAACTGACCATATGTCATACTGTTCATCAGTATGACATAGTAGATACTCAACTGATGCTCCTAGTGAATGATCTACACATACACACAGATTTTCTCAATTGTCTAGATCAGAAAGATTATACATATGTACACACACACACACACACACACACACACACAGGAAACCCACCAAAAAAAAAAAACTTTTGAAGTTACCCTCGACTTGAGATAATTATAAATTTGGTATTCAGTTTTCAGTTTTTTATAGGACTTGAGAGCTAAAACATAGATCAGGTTCATTTAATTTGAACAGCTGAGTAGAAAGAATTCCTATTAAATAAAGATCATCTACAGTTATCTCCTTATTATAAAGATAAAGTCAAAGATTAGCTTCTCACCTCAAATGTTTAATTTTATATATATGTATATATATATTTGACTGGGCAATGGGGTTTTGCTATGTCTGTGAAAGTGTTTCTAGATGAGATCAACATTTAATTGAATTCACAGACACTGAGTAAAGTAGTGAATGGGGTAGGGCTTATTCAAACTGGTCAAGACTAAGTGGAACAAATGTGTGAACAAAGAAGAATTCATTATCTCTCTGTTTGTGAGCTAGCATCAATCTTCTCCTGAAGTCATACTAGAATTTATTTTATTAGCTCTCCTGGTTTGCAGACCTCCAAACTGAAAGTGGAACTACACCACTGGCTATCCTCACTCTCCAGTTTGCAAAATGGGAGATCTCAGCATTTCATAGACTCCATAATCACATGAGCCTGTGTGTGTGTGTGTGTGTGTGTGTGTGTGTGTGTATGTGTGTTCCATTGGTTCTATTTTTCTGGAGGACCATGGCTTATGCACCAAAGAATACAAAAATTAAGACTTGAAATAAATAATTAGGTGCAAATAGTTTAAATGGGTGATGATCTCATGAAGGATAAGAGATTGAATGAGAAATGTGAAGCAGCAAAAACAGAAAGATAGTAAAGAAACATTAATAACCAGTGGTGTGGAATTAGGGTTCAGTCACAATAGTAACCTTTGGAACATGTCTCAATATGATGTGTAATCAAGCCACTGATTCCCATTACCAGTTTTTGGAGAATTGCTCTGGCATGGGAGCTTCATCATAGTACTAGATTTGCCTACCAGACTCCAAACCAGCAGCAAAGCTCTGAAGAAAGCTACAGCCAGAGGGCTAGAGAAGCCTTGGTAATTTAGTTGGTAAACATCCAGCTGCTGGAATCTGTTTTTACCTAGAAATGCAGGTGATTATGGTTGGATCAGGTAGTGAAAGCACCACTGGTAAAATACTTATTGTGTAATTTGCTATAGAATTTCTTCCTGCAGAGACTAAAACTCCTCCCAAATAACAAATATTCAACCATGGAGATTAAGCTAAAAAGAAATTTTCATTAAAACTGTCAAAACAAAAGGATAAAGATACAATAAACAGATACTAGGAAAATAAAAAAAACTGAGTTTATATAGCTAGAATATAAAATAAATGTGTTAATATACTATAAAAATAAGGGAGGATGTCAAATAGGAAATGAGAAAAAATAAATTAAAAGGAAATTTGAAAATGAACCAAATATTTCCAGGTATGAAAATATTAAAAATATTAGAACTTCTAGGATTTAACTTTGGACCAATATTCAGTAACAACTCTATTTGAATCAACCAAAACAAACAAACAAATATATATAACACAACTACTATTAAGGTGTCAGGTAAAAAGGGACACTAATATTTAAGAGGTAAGCAGACCCTGGGCCTCTGAGCAAGGAGCAGACCTGCAAGGAACTGAGCTGCATGGAGCTGAGCTGTGCACGCAGCCATTGGAACTGCATCCCCGAACCAGGCCTCTGAGGGAGGAATGGAACAACAGCACCGCCACTCACCTCTGGCCTCCTGGCCGCACCTGGATTCACACCAAAGAGGCACAGGGGGTCATAAAAGCCATTGTTCTGAGCTCCAGAAGATAGAGCAGAAGTGAACAACAGAAAGAGGGCCTCTTTCAGGCTCCTTGATGAAAATTGAAGCCCACTGGAAAAATGAAGAGAATCTCTGCAGTAAAGGCACACCAGAGCACCTTAGTTGGTAAGTTGGAGGGATTATAACCTCCCATCAGAACCTGGACTATCTTCAGGGGAAGGGCAGTTGGAAGATGCAGTAGAACCTTGCATAGTTCCAACTGGCAGGAGGACAGGGAGCCCAACTTGGCCCTTATAGCCAGAAATCAGCCTGAATCTCAGGGATCTACTGCTGACTTGATGAGACTAATTGACTTAGATCTTCACACTGCTACCCACGTTGTCTATTTGACAGCAGAGACATACCCTGAAGGAGGCCTTTCATTTTTATTTTTTATTTTCAAAATTATTTTTTTCTCTTATTTTTAATTTTTAGTTTCTAAATTTGTTCTACTCTTTTCAATTTTTTCTTTTCTTTTTCTCTTTTTCACTTTTCTTTTTTGTTCTTTCTCTCTCACACTCTCTCACTCTCTAGCTCCCCAACATTGTTCTTCATCTCCCTTTTTTTTTACAGTTCCTATCCTAATTTGGATTTCTTTTTTCATCTTTTCTTCTCTCTTTTTCCTTCTTTTAATTATCATTAGTTTTAAAGGAAACTGAATACAGTTTCTACCTTCCCTATTGCTGTGAGGTTGTTCTGTTCTGGTCTTTGTTTTTTCATTCTGTATTTTCCTTTTATCTTCTTCTAGTTTCCTAGAGTTTGTGTGATCTTCCTGTGTTCTCTGGCCTTACTTCTAACCTCTCTCAATCCTTCTACCTATCTATCCCTCCCTTCACAACTCCATCTAAGTTTCCATCTCAATGGGTAAAGTTGTTATATTGAAGAGTTTATTTACTATAAAATTTGGTCTGGTCCTCAATTTTCATTAAATTCACACTTTGAAAGGTGATAGATTAATAACTACCACAAACTGTCATTTACTAAGCTGTGCTTGATGGCACTGTTGTTGCTGATTTTATCACTTGGGCTAAGGTGTTATGATTGATTTAATCAGTTGTCCTTCCTGGTATAATGAAAATAAGATTGCCTCAGACTCATTAGAGACTCAAAACCTAAAGACCAGCTATATCTGGAAGACACCTCTAAGATGCAATCATTCAATAAGGGTTCTAAATACAAGCAACAAAGATACCTACAGGAACCAATATCAAAGTATCAACCCAGGAATTAAACCAAAAACAGTACCAGCAACAAAAATAGAAATGAGAAGACCATTAAACAAGGCAAAAACCCAGACTTCCAGCTCACCAAAGGCAAATTATGTTGGAAATAAGGTGGAAAAGTCTGAAAATCAGCCACCTGGACACCCTGAACTGATATCACAGGAAGAAACGAAACAGATGAATGAGGCTGTAGAAAAATTTGAAACAGAAATAATTTCAGATAACTACAGAGATGGTGAGCAGAATGAAAGACATGATTAGAGACTCTAGAACAGAAACAGATTTAAAAAAATAGATGAGTTCAGGACCATGATGGAAGCCATGAATGCCCAGCATAGGAAAGAAATAGAAACTATGAATTTCCCAAATAGGAAAGAAATGGAATCCATGAAACAGAGTCAAAGAGAGGAGATTAAAATTGTATTGAATGTATACACAGCAGACTGAGCCAATCTGAAGTCAGAATATCAGATATAGAAGACAGGATGGCAGTCAGTGACCATGAAAAGAGAGATCTGTTAAATCTAGTGAGGGACCATGAGAAATCGATCCAACAGTTCCTAGATGCCACAGAGAAGAGTAATATAAGACTCATAGGAGTCCACAAAAAAGCAGGAGAAAGTACAACTGACATAAAAAAGAACTTCACAGAATTAATGACAGAAAACTTCCCAAACAGAGTAAAAGAATTTGACATACAGATAAGTGAGGCATCTAGGACTCCAACTAGCCATGATTTAAAAAAATCTACAACTAGACATACAATAATGAAGATCTCAGAAACCCAAAAGAAGAACAAAATATTACAGGCAGTTAGAGAAAAGAAACAAATCACATGCAAAGAAAAGCCCATCAGAATCACATCAGACTTTTCAATCCAAATCTTCAAGTCAAGGAGAGCCTGGAGTGATGTATTTCAAGCCTTAAAAGAAAACAACTGCCAATTTAGACTTATGTATCCTGCAAAACTGTCCTTCAAAATTGATGGGGAAATAAGACACTTCCATGACAAAGAATACCAGAGAAATTTTATGAATACCAAACCAGCACTCCAAACAATTCTAAACAATGTCCTAGAAAAAGACAATGATGGTCACAACTCCATGAGGCCCAACAGAGCAAATCTATCAGGCAAGGCAAGAAATTAAAGGGAGAGTGGGAAAAATAAAAAAGAGTGAATAACAGGAAAATAACATGACAATGATAAGTCAATACATATCAGTTATAATCATCAATGTTAATGGTCTCATTTCACCAATCAAAAGAAATAGACTGGTAGAATGGATTAAGAAGCAAAATCCAACAATATACTGCATACAAGCAAAAACCTAGTTCAAAAAGAAATTCATAGACTGAAAATAAAAGGATGGAAAATAGTTCTCCATATGACCAGAACCTGGAAAAAAGCAGGAGTAGCAGCCTTATTTGCAGACAAAGTAGATTTCAATTCAAAACTAATTAAGAGGGACAAAGAAGATCACTACACCTTGTGAAGGGAACAATCCAAGAGGAAGAGATAACAATTATAAATATATATGCACCAAATGCTAATGCCCCAGCTATACAAAACAGATATTAATGGACATGAAAAACCAAATAAGCAAAATACAATTGTAGTGGGGAACCTCAGTACACCACTGTTACAAATAGACAGATCAACTAGACAAAAAATCAACAACAAAATACTAGAACTGAACCAAGCTTTTCAACAAATGAACTTAATAGATGTCTACAGACTGTTCCACTCCACAAAGTCAAAATATACATTCTTTACAGGTGCACACAAGTCATTCTTCAAAGTAGGCCACATACTAGCTCATAGAACATGTTTAAGTAACTGCAAATGAATTGAAGATATTCCCTGTATATTATCAGACCATAGTGCAATTAATAGAGAGATCAATGGCATGGGAAACCACAAGAACCCCACAAACACTTGGAAATTGAATAACACTCTGCTGAACAATCGATAGGTCACAGAGGAAATTAAAGAAGAAATTACACAGTTTCTACAATTAAATGATAATGCCAATACAGCATACAGGAAACTATGGGGGACAATGAAAGCAGTTCTACTAGGGAAATTTGTAGCAGTGAATGCAACACTAGGAAACAGAGCAAGCTGAAATAAACAACCTAATGCTGAATCTTAAGCTCCTAAAAAAGAAAAGCAAGACAAACCTAAAGCTCATACAAGGGAGGAAATTAAAAAGCTTAGAGCAGAAATCAATCCAATGGAGACTAAGAGAATCATACAAAAAAATCAATGAAGTAAACAGTTGGTTCTTTGAAAGAATAAATAAAATTGATAAAAACTTATCCAACCTTATAAAAAAAGGAAATAGAAGGCTCAAATCCAGCCAATTAGGAACAAAAAAGGTGAAGTCACAACATATCCAGCAGAAATCCAGAGGATCATCAGTACCTACTTTGAGAACCTATACTCTAATAAAATGAAGAAATGGACAGATTCCTAGATAAATAACTATAAATTACCAAAGTTGAATGAAGAAGACCTACAAATTCTAAACAACCCAATATTAGTCAATGAAAATGAAAATATAATAAAAAACATAACAACTAAGGAAAGCCCATATCCTGATGGATTAATTGCTGAATTCAAGAAGACATATAGAGAGGAACTACTGCCACTACTCTTTAAACTCTTCAATGCAATTGAAAGGGAAGCAAGACTTTCAAATTAATTTTTGGAAACAAGTGTTACTTTGATTTCAAAAACAGAGAAAGACCCAACCAAAAAAGAGAACAACAGGCCAACGTCCCTAATTAACATAGATACAAAACTCCTCAATAAGACACTGGAAAACAGAATACAGAGGGTCATCAAGAAGATCATATACCCTAAACAAGTTGGATTTACCCCAGGAATGCAAGGTTGTTTCAACATACATAAATCAATAAATGTAATAGGGAAGACAGCGAATTACCCCACTGCAGACAGGCAGCCACCTGATTCCACACTACAAAGACACAGAGGACACCAGACCACCAGACCAAGGTACTGAGTCACTTTGTTCTCGGCCCAGAGGTAGGGGCTTCTGAGCCGCCATCCCACTGCTCCTGGTCCAGAGGAAGGGGCTTCCCAGTCACCATCACTCCCGCTGCTCCCAGCCCAGAGGAAAGGGCTTTTGGGCCACCTTCTGTCCCACTGCTCCTGGCCCAGATGAAGGGGCTTCCA
>NW_004624736.1:28869008-28915286 GCF_000247695.1 Heterocephalus glaber | reverse complement strand
TTTACATATATTTTCTGAAATATTGATAT
Source organism: Heterocephalus glaber (assembly GCF_000247695.1). The sequence goes on along the minus strand of NW_004624736.1, from coordinate 28,915,257 downwards.
CAAGATATATTGAAAATAGAATTAGATGCAACAAAATAAAATAATAAAAAATAGAACTATATGATGAAACAGAAACATCAAAATTTAGGAAAGATTGCTAATAGAAAAAGAGATTAGTATTAGTACTGGATAGAAATCTGAACTGTGACTAACAAGTTGCTGAAGGCTCAGTGTAGCAGATCTGAGAGACATAAACTTCATCCGTACCAGTCTTTAAAGCCCCTGCCATTTTGTAAGTGTTACCTTCTAAAGCTCTACTACGTTTTCGAAGTGAAGCTCAAAGAAGAATTCCCTCAAGTTTCCAACCCTGGGGAGGGGAAAAAGGAATTGTTTTGAAATACTCTTGAGCATCCTCTCATTAACAAGGTCTGCCTGAAGAGAAATGATTTTTACCATAGTCTAATTTCCTCAATTTTATCACAGCCTAACTGTCTTGGACAAGTGAAATATCCAACTCAGGAACTTCTTGAATCATACTGTCCCAACATAAAAGTGGGTTTACCAAGAAACTCTGGTAGACATTACAGTATGGAGATACAGGCTCATGGAAGATTGAGACCTAATCATAGGACTAGAGAATGATACTCCACCCACCATGATTTACCACCACATCACTACAGACCTACTTTCTTTTACCCAGTAAAGAAATATCTTCTTTAACTCCCAAAGATATGTGTCAAAACCTCAAGTAGAATTCTGAAATCACAGGCTACACAAAACCCTATATACAACCACAATAATGCCTTAGCAATCTTTTCATTTGTATAAAAAGGGTGGTTTTTGAGACAGAGTTTTCTTATGTAGTCTAGGCTACCCTTGAACTCACTAAGTAGTCCGAGATGGCCTCAAATTTGTTATCCTTCTGCTTTAGTCTCCCTAGTGCAAGGACTAGAGACATGTATCTCACACATAGCTCCATAGCCATCATTCTGATAACTGGGAAGATAGCAAATACAGTATGGATATACTAAACAAATTCACATCCTGAGTGGAACTGAGTAGGATGGCACAAAATTTCACAGGATACTCAGAGTAGAAATCAATTTAAAACTTACACAGATTGCTTTTAAAAAATATTTACACTTACTACATTCAGACCCAGTTAACCATTGGTAACTAAAATTCAGAAAGTGAAACACAGATAAAAGGGAATTTACTTACATTATGCTTGGTTATCTAGAAAATAATTACAAGGAGTCCCAACAGTTAAAATACAAAGTTTGAAGAAATGAGTGAGCATCAGAATCAGACACTAAAATATAATGTAGAGTAAAAATGTAATGTTGGAGTCATCAGACATGGAGTTTAAAATAATTGTGCCAATATACAAAAGAACAAATGGTGTGTGTTTGGAGCAGGAGGATTAGATAGTTGCAGGCAAAAGAAAAATAAAACTGGAAACATTATTTTACACTTTGTATAAACATCAACTCAAAAATGAATTAAAGATTTAAATATAAGATCTTAAACTATAAAACTTTTAGAAAAAACAATAAAATTTTCATAGAAACAGTCTTGAATAATTTTGACTGAATAATTTTATAAATATGATACCAGAAAAGGTGAGAATACATTTTAAAAAGTAAAACTGCATCAAATTAAAGCTTCTACATGGCTAAGGAAACAATCAACAGAATTAAACAGGTTACCTACAGAATTTGAGAGAATATTTCCAGGAAGGCAGTAGATAAAGAGCAAATAGAATGACCAGAAATTTGTCCTAGGATTTTTCTGCCCAAGGGAAAGCCACAAATGCTTGCCATCATCTATCTTTACTCACTCACCAAGCCCCACATGAATAAAAAGGCCTATAGGTATTATTAAAACTTAGTTGGTGTCTATGTGGTATATTTCAAACCCCTTCAGAGAAAAGAGCCAGGACATTGCATTAATGTGCTCTCATTTGTTTTGCTCTGGAATGATGCATCAGGAAACAGCACAATCTTCTGGCTTGGTAACAGGCTTGCTTGACATCATTATTGTTATGGTTGAACTCAAAATATGCCCCAAACTTCTCATGTGTGCAAAGTGATTGGATCATAAGTGGATCAACCCACTGATGAATCCACAGGTGAATGTAATATTAGGAGGTGGCCTGGGAAGAAAGAAGCAGGTCATTGAGGGTGCGACCTGGAAAGGTGTATCTTCCTCCTCAACTCCACCCTTTGTCTTCTACTCCCCAGCCACCATGATGTGAACAGCTTTCTTCTCTCCAGGCTCTTCTATCATGCCATTTCTGTCTGGGAGCTGGCCAACCTGGGACAATAACCATGAGCCAAGATAAACCTCTCCTCTTAATTTGTACATGTAGGATATTGTGTCCCACTGGAAAGTGAATGAGACAATTCTTATTAGTGCTTATGTTTATCATCAATTCTTCTATTTCCCTTGACTTGCTGTGATTAAAAGGCTGTGTGTATGAAATTCAATTTTTAAGTTTATTTTTAGTTAAAAGAAAAAAAGTCAAAATTTTAGTATCAATATTTACCTTAACAATTTTATATTTCACCACATTTCACATAGCATATGTGCTTTCAAAAAAAGTAGGAAAATATTTCTGCTCCAACTTTAGGACACATCATTGTTGATTGAACACCAGATTTGTGTTTTGCTGAAAATTTATAAAAAAGAAGAAAATGACAGTCAGCCAATGAGATATTTTGTTTAGGAAAATCTCAGAGGGAAAGAAATCTGATCCTGAAAACAGAAGAATCACGTCCCTTCTCATGTATTCTAAAACTTCTGTTCATTGTATGAATATGCACACTTTCAGAATTGTTTTGATTATTCCAACTGTTATCTTTCCTTTGCCTGCTTAGACTTGTTACATACCTTCTCACAAACAACTCATAACTCTAGTTCTCTTCCCCATCACTAATAGTCCACCACCATGCCTTAGCATACTGTGTTCATTAAAGTTTGACTTGTTATTTGCCAGTCTCATGTCTGAGCCTCTATTTTACCCTGTTTTGCCCTTTATAAAAGATGGTAGTTTTCTAATTGCCAGTTTGAGAACCAAACACACACCTAAACCAAATCACTAATTCTCCAGCAAGTTAATATTGCTGGACATTTAATATTTTGGACTTTATTTTCCTTCCTGTAGTTGTGCTTCCGTCTTATACCTGACTACCATAGTGTAGCTAAGATGGTGTCCTTTTATTAGCATTATAATTGTACATTAGGGTTAGGTCAACAGAAAAAACTATGATTGTGCTAAATATACAACTAAATTGCCAGTGATTGTGCAAAAACAGTAATAGTCAAGAGGACAAAAATGGCCAGATAAAGGTTAACATCCCAAGACAGCTTCATGAATATGGCTTCAGAAGACATGTCTTTCTAAAATGAAAGCAGCAGGGATGGAAAAGAAACATGCAATTCAGAACTCTGGTCTCTATGCCAGCGTCCTCCTGCCTCTTCTTTTTCTGGTGGATTTACACTAGTCTTTCAAACCTTCACTTGGATATTCCCAGAGATACTTGTATTTTCACTATTCTATCTCATCGTAGAATTCAATTCATTGCTTAATTGAGGCACTTATTTAGTGAGTTTAATGAGGTCACATGTAAATATATTTCTCTGACTCTATACCAGGAAAATTACTTAGAGAAACACTCTTGATTGTGATAAATTTTCTTTTATATATGTTTTATAACTCAATATTTATTCTTTTTTGCCCATGAAAATTTTCACAGACATACAAAAACTCTAACTTATAAATATAAATTTAAAAAATTTAACTAAATTCTGGAATATTACCTTTGAAAGTTTAAAAATGCATTATTACAGATTGAATTTATTCCAAAAGACAAGTTTGCTTTGACTCAAAAGTAAGTTATTAAATTATGTTAATAAACTTAAAAAGAAAAAAATATATACTATTTTAAACTATACCTAAAACCTTGAAAAATTAATTACTTTCATTTAAAAAGCTCAGCATAGAAATAATAGATAACCTAATTAGATCCTAACAAGAATAGTTAACCTATTAAGCTAATAAAACATCATACTTACAGATGAAATGATTATAACCATCAAAATAAATATTGGGTTGAAAAAGGACAACAGCGCTATGATTTCCAGCAGGTGATATATTTGTCTATGGAGAAAATGCAAAACAAGCTACTGATTTTTTAAATTAACAGTTAATTTTTAAAACTTTTTGCAAACTTCCTGGATAATAAATTTACATACAAAACCACTTGAATATGTATATACTGTCAGTAGAATTCTAAAATATATTTATTTAAAATCTCTTATTTTAATAGAAAATATTTAATACAAATGAATAAACCTAATAAATCATATGCAATATTTTTATGCATATATTAAAGAATTTTTAAAATATATTAAATTTCTACACAGGAAAGGTGTACTGTATTAATGAACTAGAAGATTCGGCATTAAAACAATATCAAGTATTACTGTATCAATCAATAGATTAAATGTAATTTCAAAAAAAATCAAGTTTTTATTTGTTTTTGTTTTAATTTTAGAACTCAAAAAGAGAAAAGTGGAAAATATTCCAAGGTACTTTGAAGAATATCTCAGTAGAACCACTTGCTGTAAAAGTTTTGGAAATAATATTGTGAAATATTGACTAAAGGATGAGATTAAAGGAATGAAATAAAAAACATAAATACATTTATGGACATAATTTATGATATAGTCTGTGTTACATAAAAGTAGTAAATAAATGACCACTTCAGCATACGGTTCTAAGGAATATTGCTTACTCTCGTGGCAATCAGATGAAATTGGATCTTTAATTTATATTAAGAATGAAATGTCATAAAACATGGATTAAAGACTTAAATAGAAACAATCAAAATTAAAGATGAAATTAAATCTTCTTTTCTGGATTCTATCCTTTAGATACAAATATATTGGAAGGTTTTTTCCCCAAAAAGAAATATTTTTCTCATTTTTTGATGAGCCTATTGATCTCTTCATGACTTCTGGAATATTTCCTAGAATACTCACTCATTTCTTTCTTTACTCCTATTCCTAAATTAAGCTCATTGTCTAATAATTTATTTGTCAATAAGATTCCTGCTTTCTTACCAAGGCTCACCTAAGTTCAAATTGCATTTAACTGCCAAGAATGACACTGGGTCCAGCAGACCCATCACTTGCTTTTTTACTGTAAATTTGTACTTTAGCATAATAGTAGCTGCTGTGTGTCTCAGTACCTTTTTCCCTGAGGGAATACAGGAAGCAATCTATGTGTTTACTTCATTGGTATAACGAACAGCATGGTATGTACATGTGTGCAAAAGTGCCAAACAGGATTTTTACCCACATTACGCTTCTTCTAACTGATTTGGCATGTGCTTACCTCTGCATTACAGAGGATAAAAAGACCCACACCACTCCAGGATTTATTAAAAACAAAAGTTTTCTTTTGATTTTTCTAGTACAAATAGCCTAACACATACAATGACACATGAAAAGCCAGATTTTCAAGTTTTGAAGGAGATCAAAAGTGAATCATCAGATTACTCATGCATAGATGATGAAGATGATCTGTTACAGTAAAACACGTTTTCATAATAGAAGAGTGGTGTGAGTGGATGATGATTATCATCATCATCTTCATCATTATGATGACTTTGACACTGGCCATGTGAGCCAAAGTTCCTGTGACAGTGAAATGGAGCAAGAATCAACTGATACAGGCACAGGGAATAAAGATCTCCTGGATTCAGATGATGAAGAAAATAGCAATGTGAATACATATTTCACTAATTAAAATGTTGCAAAATGGCCATTCAACCAAAATGAATGATCCAACGTTAGGTCTAAAAGTGGGGATTTTGGCAGAGGTGAAATATATTGGACAGAATGCCAGGACTGCCATTCCATATTGGAAATTATAACAGACAAAATGCTACAAGATGCTGTGAAATACACAAAGACTGAAATGCAAGTAAAGGTTTCATATGCACCCGTAGCTATATTCAAAAATGTATTTATTATAACATCTCACTAGCTGAACTGAAAGCATTCACATGCCCCCTGTACTTAGCAGGAATTTCTCACAGTAATTGCATGAATGTAAAAGACTTATGCAAAAGTGCTGGGTCAAAATATGGAATAAAAATGTATGCACTTATAGATGCAAAGACTTATTCTCCTTTTAATTTAGACATTTATCCTGGAACTCAGCCATCAGGTCCTTATTCATATAGCAATAAACTGATGTTGCAAACAGACTTGTTGCTCCCATTTCCCAAACTAATCAGAATGTAACATTCGACAATTGGTTTAACAGTTTCTGATATTATGTTTGCTAACAGAGCTCAAATTGACCAGTGCAGGAACTATACTCAGGAACAAAGCAAAAATTCCAAGTGAAATGTTACAATTTCTGAACAAAGAATTGTATAGTACAATTCCTGGATTTCAGAAAGATTTACATTAGCCTCATATATGGCAAAGAAAAACAAACTGGTATTGGTGATGTCAATTGCACTACAGTGGAAATATTGATAAGTTTCCTGAGATGGAAACTTTCTACCACAAAACCAAAGGTGGATTAAATGTTGTTGATGAGTTACGCAGCAATTATGATGTCACTCAAAACATAAAGCATTGGCCAACGGTTGTGCTTTACTCAACTCTAAATATCTGTAGCATAACTTAACATCTAAACATATGTAGCATAGTTTGACAATTTACAAAGAAAATAAGAAATGCAAAATATCATGGAGAAATTTTCCTCTAGGATTGAGACTAGAACTCTTAAGAGACCATTTACAGCAGAGGGAAAACAAAATGTTTCTGCCCAGGGAACTATGCAAAAATATTGTGGAGCACACTGGTGAGCTGACAGGCAGGTGAACAGGCAGGTGCAGCTTCATAAAGACCAACTGTGACAACAGGAAAACCAAAAAGATATCAACTGTGCCCTACAAGAAAGGACAGGAAAACAAAATACATGTGCTATCTGTGCAAGCAATACTTGTGAATGGAATATGCAGTTATCATGTATGAAGACTGCCTTGGATGTGAGAGTTGAAGCAAAGATTATTTCTATGGTAGAGTTTTGTTGATATTTTCATTACAGTTCATATAGGTTTTTATTTCTGATATTATCTTTTAAGTTTTGTAAGCAAGTGAACAACGGATGTGACAATGTTGATGTCTATTCTAAGCACTCATTACATATTTGATATTTTATTTTATTGAATCTTATTTGACTCCTAAGTGCATGATGTACAATGTAGTAGGAAGCTCTTGACAAAACAGGAAGACAAGAGAGGTGACAAGACTGCCACATAGGAAAAGAAAGCTAAGCACATATTCTGTCAGTGTAAGCAAGACATGTGCATGGAACATGCAGTTGTCATGTATGAAGACTGCCTCGGGTGTGATAATTGAAGGAAAGCTTTTTTTTTGTAGAAGTCTATTGGTATTTTCATTGTAGTTCATAAAGGAACTTGTTTTTTATGTTATCTTTTAGGTCTTGTAAACATGTACACAGTTGATGTGAAAACGTTGATGTCTATTTTAAATACACAATACATACAAAGAATTTAATACTTTATTTTATTGATATTTTATGTTTTAGTTAACAACACACTGTATTATATAATAAGAAACATGCTAGTGTCACGTGTGCAGACTGCCTTAGGTGTGATAATTGAAGTAAAGATTTTTTTAAAGTGCTATTGATATTTTCATTGTACTTCAAATAATAATTTATTTGTGTTGTTCTTTTTTATACTTTTTTAGCTTTGTACACCAAAAAACAGTAGATGTGGAAAATTTTGATGCTTTTTTATGTACAATAAATATTAAAAATTCAATACTTTATTTTTGTGATATTTTTACTATTCAGTACTCATTATTTAATATAATAAAACTCATAAAATTAAAATTAATAATTCATCAATGGAAATATTCTAAAGAATAAACATGGTCTGACAGACCCAGATTTATATGCCTTTATGATAAAATAAGTGTTATGCTCCTCTAGTTGCCTAAATCAATATTTGCCAAACTGTGTCCCATAAAAATCTCTGTAGGGTTCTGTAGTATAACAAGTTTGGGACTCAACATAAATTTATGCTTATATGGAAGATTCTATATGAATGTAGAGTTCTGAGAATCTTTGTAATAATATTAATTTTTAAATTGATTAACATTACTGACACAAACACTTGCCTAATTTATTGAGTCACAGAACTGTTTATTTGAAGAGCAGTTTGCAGTCCTTCCTAAAATGGATATAACATATTTGTGCTTTTAGGGAACACACTCAATGGACATTGCCCAACATATTCAATTTTTATTAGAGAATTACTATATAATGTTTTTCATATATTTTTACATATAAATGTTTTATAATTTATTCATCTTCCTTACCAGAACAAATATTACATAAAAATTAAAATTTGAGATAGTTAATTAACATTTTCTAATTGAATCTTCTTACTATGATCTATCTTATATTAAAAATTCATTTTACTAAAGGAAAAATTATGCTTACAACTTTTAACCCTGGTAAAACTGAGCTTTAACAATCATTACAAAATTGAATGACTTTGTTCTCTACTCATCAGTCCTGTATAGATGCAAGCATATAGGTACATTGGAATCAAGGACACGTAAATAAATACACGTACATATATAAACTTGTCAGATTCCACCACTCTAATCTTTATGCAAATGCTTAATTATTTGGCTATGATGCAATATTGTTTTAAATATTTCTCAAAATAGGCAACTGTTACTCTGAATATAGTAACCAATTATTGGAAATCTTTTCTTTTGTATTTACATGAAGAACATTTTGAGAAGCAATATTTGCAGAGATGGAATTCAATACAGAAAGATACATATAAATATCAAAAATAAACATGGCATTAAATATAATGAAGGAGTTAAAATTAAATCATAAATGTTTAAAATTGCATCTCTGAAAGTTGAGGAAATATCTATAATTGTCAGAAAACAAAATTCCCTTCCATATTTTTCATTTTTAGTCTAAATAATACCTAAATATTGGAAATGTGGTTAGATTCAGTGTGAATACTTGCTGTAATTTTGCAAAGTTTCCAATTTTCAGTTGCCATATGGCATATTTTCAAAACAGAGACCATCTACAGGCCGGGGATTTAGTTCAGTGGTTCCGCCACCTGCCTCACAAGTGCAAGGACCTGAGTTCGATCCCCGGTACCAAAAAACAAAAAACAAAACAAACAAAAAAAACAAAGACCATCTAAACCAAAATAAATGAAGATTAAAACTATATGCTGTAAATATTTCATCTAGTTATTATATCCATAAAAACATAAGGTTATAGTTAACCAAACCTTCCACTGTGGTATTAAGAAATCTTTATTTTAATTATCTAACTATCTATCCATCTAAATACTATGACTTAGCATTGAGAAATACTCATTTGCATACAATTTAAACTTGGGATTCTGGAACCATGGAATAGGTGACAGGTTGTAAGCAAATACATGGTGACAATATATGTAGTACTGGCTTGTAATTATTAGATCTTCAAATTACTAATGTCTGATTGACCCTTACTATTGTGGCTCTTCAAAGTCTTTAAGTATGTTTTTGTACTTTAACAAGTGTGTTGGTTACTATTTTTCAAATCAATTACAAAACTTAATTAGCTAAAATGAACTAATTAACTAAGAGCAGATTATTGCCTTTTAATTTTGCAAATGGTGAAGGAGAGGCAAAATAATGAAGTGGTTTCCACTAATTCAGAGATATCTGGTGGAGCTCACACAAAGCTAGACTCAGTTCCTGACAACCAAACTATAATTCCTCTATATTTTGAAAAGGATATCTTAAGGAATGGAAATAAATTAATACTAAATAACATTTTTAAGCACTATGATAAATACTTTAGCTGTCTAACCACAGAGCAAGCATTAGGTAGGTATTTACAATTTTGTTTTATGGAAAAGGAAACTGGGGCTCTTATCTAGAGGCTTACTTACAGTATTTATATGAAAAAATAAATCATATTTAAAAAAGAGACTTATTGAAAGAAATACCTATGAGTGAAAAGAGGAAGTGAAGTGGGGATGGACATCAGACTGTGAGGCAAGTATGACCCCGGCGAGGATGTGACAGGAGATTAGAGCTGCTAGGAAGAGCCTTAGACTTAGAGCCTTGATGAGAATAAAAGATGTGTATAACAACTTTGAAAATATATTACCAGATTGTTATAGCACTAAACATGTACTTATCATAAAATAAATTGATTTTACTCTTTGATTTTTACTGAACAGATATTAAAATATGTGTTGAGAAAAAACTTGTATGTGAGTCCTCACAACAGCTTTATTAGTAATAGCTCCAATCTTGAAATAATTCAAATCTCTTTAACAGCTGAAACAAAAAATAATGGTGTATGCATACAATAGAATACTATGTAGGAATACAAAGCAATGGAATATTACATAGGAATAAAAAACAATGTGTTCAAAATTCTTATAACAATATGGATGAATATCAAAGTGATTACATATAGTGAAATATGCCAACACCACTTATACATTCCAAGTTTTTATGGTACTTAGGAATAGAAAATATTAGTCTAATCTGATATAAGGACAATAGGGGACCTGGTTAGGTTAACAAAATTCATTAGGGAAACTTTTAGAGGGATTAAAAAATGTCCAGTGCATTTTATACTATTTATATGTATTATATACACATAAAATATTATGTATACTAGGGTAGCATTTGGCTAATTTGTACTTTCTTTGCTTTGTGAGGAAAAGTTTCTTTTACACAGGAAAGAGAGCATGAAGAGAAAATAAAGTAATGGAATATGCTTAAGTAATTTCTTAAGAGACAGAGTTTAATTTTTTCCAGGTGTGAATAAAGACTAAGATGGCAATATTCAATAGTATTTTGAAAAGAAAATGGATCTTTGTCCAGTTATTAATTTTAGTAGAATCTTAATTTCAAATCTCTGACTCTGTTCAAGAAGGAAATAGTTCTCCTTCAGATGGACAATCACAAAGTAACCATTTTTATAAAGTCTAAAACTGTTTATTACTTCTCTATGTTATAACATAAATAGGCTATTGAGTAATAATTATTGTGTTTTCCATCATTATGAATCACCAGATATTTGCTATTTTCACAATGAAAATTTCTATATTATAGTTTTAAAGAAGCCTTACACCCCCCCCCAAATATGCATGCTTTGAGAAAAATCAGTGAAAGGTGATATTCTGGTATTTCTACATTCAAAAAAGGACAGAGAAGACACTGTTGCTAGGTATACAAAGGATTATCACAAAGAATAGGAAACAGACTTTCTAGATATTTTGAATAATTCAAGAGAAATCACTTAAACTTCAGCAGAAGAATCATTCAAATCTTTCAAAAATCCACCATAAGAAATTTGTAAAAAAATTATGAACTATTTCATAGTTTGAATGAATGCTGTTCTTATAGCTTCAGAAAATCAAAAAATAAAAATAAAAACATTTTAAAAATTAAAAATATTAAAAATCGTAAGCTTCAACAGATCAACCCAGTGAAGTAAATTTTCAATCAATTGTTTTGTGAGAAATCAAAACATATTTTAGAGTTTGGGTTAGTTATTACTGCTAACATCAAAGGGATATAGATCCTTAAGAAATTAGAAAAGTTTGTGCCTTTGGTTCAGCTTTGAGGGTGGGATTTGGCTAAAATCTTTCAGTATGTGTTAAAAAAATTCAAGGACTCAGACAACTTTAATTAAGAACCCTGTTAAAAAATATGATCACCAAAGAGATGTTGAATTACACTTCATCATTGAAATAGCCTTCTCCAATTCCACCAAAGAAGATGGATTTCTATAGTATAGAACCAGGAAGGAGAGTAAAAGCATAGAATTTGATAAATTACCAGATCACATCATCACCAGAAATTGCAATCACCCCTGTGTGTATACAATTTGTAGGCACAGAGAATTTTTTAAATTTCCAGTAGGGAAGGGACAGTCATTGATATTTTTTTAAAGGGGCCAGGCACAGGAGTTTTCCCTTTTTTAGGTAAAATGACACATACAATTGCTAATTACTCTGTCACTATGTGTAACTAATGCTCGTGATGGCTGTTAGGTACTGATTGCCTCCGAAACCTCCCCTCAATGTCATCTCAAGCAAAATTACAGTGGTGATGTAGCAAAACTAATTAGGCCACACTGACCTTAGCAGTGGGCAGTTCTCATTGATCTTAGCCCAAGCTTGTTAGAATTTTGAAAAATGAAAACAAAGTAGAAAAATATTTTTATTTATTACTAGTCATTTTAATCATCTATTTACTCCAACTCACAAGAAATAAGTGGATCTTCATCAAAGGGTGGGATTCAGAAAGAAACCAGAAGGAATTAGAGTGAGATAAACTTTTAATTATACATCTATGCCCCATTTATATGTGTTCTACATTATTTTTAAGTTCTATTAATGTAAGTGAAAGAATTTTATTGTAAATACTCACTTTAAAGGAGAAATAAAAATATGTCAAAATAAAATGACATAGTTTCATTTTAAAACAGTGTGAAATTATATATTATTGTAAAGATTCAATATTTCCTATGACATTTGAGACTGCTTCAGAATAAGCATTGCTCTATTCATATATCAATGACAAAGAATTTCACTCACCACATTAGAGTTTCTGAGAAGAATTCAGATGGCAGTTTTACCAGTTACATTTGGACAAGGTTAGCACTGGTATTTCTTTGTGTTCTAAAATGTGATTTTTTTTTTACTGTTATATTATTACTAAAGAAGGATTCTGTACCTTCCGTATGACTTGTTGACTTTTTTAAGGTCAGACCTCTAATTTACATTTCATAAAATAGTGATTGTAAGTACACAGAAATTCTGACAGAACTATAGGAAACAAAAACACTAAATAAATCCTCTATCATATAGAACATCCTTTATATGTATACACTGAAAGAGAAAAAGAGAGAGAGAGAGAGATAGAATGAATGACTGTTTCAAATGTAATCAAATAAAGTCCTACAGTAGTAAAACTTTTCAGAACACATACTCCTAATTTTTTAAGATATATAAAAACAGTATACTATAGATGACACTGTAACACAGATCATTCAACTTCTATAACACTGACAAGGGCAAGAACTTTGTTTCTGGTTTTTCAGTAGAAGTATTAGTTTCTGAGAAAAAAAGATCTTAAGGTTATGTGGTATTGAAGCTTTACTCCATATACTCAAAATACAAATTCCTCCTGTGGGGCTGAGGATTTAACTCAGTGGTTCTGCCTCCTGCCTCACAAGTGCAAGGACCCAAGTTTGATCCCTGGTACCAAAAAATACTCAAATTCCTACTGTAGAACGACTTGGGGTGCTCAGCCAGAGAATGTATTTCAAACATAATTAAAAGCAGTTATATATTGCATAATAATTTAAAAAAACAATTAGTGTGGAAGAGATTAAAGAAAAATCATGTTTCATAAACATGTAACCCATAGATATTTCACATAAAAAGGTTAATGACCTTTGCCACATACATATCTAATAATAAAGAATTAAAATGTTGGTGTGAAATAATTTAAACTTCTTGAAATCTTGAGAGATAATTATATAGATTATGTAAAAACATGAACAAAGTTATATCAAGTGAAATGTAGAATTCAAAATTATAGCTCCAGCTACTACAAATGTGTAATATTTATGTTTTTGTGTGCTTCCCACCACTCTAACAATTGGTCACAATGTCCAATTGGTTAAGTTTTTCAAGTATCTTTTTGATATGACTCCTCTTCTCTTTTTCCCTAGCAGTGTCATTTCTAGTTTAGGAACTGACTCTTTTTCCTGGGTTAACAAAAGATGCTGTCCTTTCTCCCACCAGATCACTCTGCACACCTTGTTGTGATGTCATTTTCCAGCAATTCTCATGAAAGAGTGAAGACCAATTCCTAAATCATTTAATCTGGTCGTGCCTGGTAATTTATCTTATCCAAGAGGAAACCTAAAACTGTCATTTTCTAGCAATTTCTAGCATTAGCTTCAAGAAGCTTGCAGTTTTCTGCTGCTCTCAGAGCCCTGGCAAACAATTACAGGAGTGAATATATCCAAACCTGATGACAGCTAAGTAGACCTGTGGTTACCCTTAACCTGTAATCCCAAGCAAAATTCAGCCAACTCCCAACAAGAGAGATTTCTTATTTGTCATCAAATGTTGTCTGAGGGAGTTTCGCAAGCTGAAATAAGGAACTAAACCCACTCTATGAGTAGAATAGGTTTCAGGTTCACTGACTCTCTCCTGGGAAAAGTTTTTATAACTGTCATTAAGAGACATAAAGTACATCAAAGAAATCGAATGTGGTACCTAGAGATAGGTCCACTAGTTTATGGAGCTGGGTATATTTATATATTTTTCGAGGCACAGATCCCTGGAATTTTAAAATCTACAGGTATTTCCTTCTTGGGTTTTGGGGAAAGGTTGGCTCACACACAGAAAGATGATGGAAGAAGCCTGGCCCACCTACAGGAAGACAATGGCCCAATCATAGGGTAAAGCCTACCATTCAAATGAAAAGAAGTGTTCTACTCATAGAGGAAAGAAGTCTATTTTCAAGCAAAAATGGAATGGATGAACCCATTTGTAAGTGAAAGGGAATTCAACAGGCTTATTGTGTTCTGTGCTTCTGTCCTGAAGCTGCCATTTTCATTGATTTATGATTTTTCTTGCCTCCTTTTTACCTGTCTTTATTGCTTCTATCCTACCTCATTACTGAACCTAAATTAATGACAGGTAGGCATGAAGTCCAGTGAAGAATGGACTTGAGGATAAAGGAGGTGAAGAGAAGGGAAAGTTTTATTAAAAGAAAGCTCCTGAGAAGCTAGAGGGGTCCTGAATGTGCCCTTGAGACTTTTTGTCTAGGGGATTTTACACAGTAAAAATTTTTACTGTGTAAAATCCCAACACAGATTACCTTGGGTCAAACTATAATCAACTTGTCCAATTGCAACTAAAGTCACTTGGCTTGTATACATCTAATAGAAAGACAAAGTATGTAACAAGGGTATGTAGGGCAGAGAAGAACAGAGGTGTTTTGAGAAGGAGTGAGTTTCCACATTCTGGTCATATTCTAAATGTTTGTTATATTGTTAGTGTGTGTGTGTGTGTGTGCGCCCTCGTGCATGTGTGTGTGCATATGTGTGTGATATTCTTCAAATCCAGTGGACCAGATGGTGCAGTTACAGCACAGCTTTGAGCTGTTATCTATCTCTGGGGAGGCTTTCAGGCCTAGCCATGGAGTGCCCATCTTGGGGCCAAACATCTATCAGCTGAGGCCTTGACCATGTGACTGGTTTACTTCATCTCTGTTCTCTTTCTTGGGTCTAGCTCCTTTCTAACTCCTTATCAATTTCTACCTAACTTAGCCAACAACAGTAATGCTATAGGACTCTGAGCCTTTGGAAGATAGTGTTTAAAATGTCTAGAATGCGTCAGAAGACTTCTATCAGCTCTCCTACCTTGCCTCAGCATTTAGAGGGTCTTACTGTGCTGTGGCAGGAGGACCTCCATGTCCTGGAGGAACATCACTCAAATTTCCCTTTTTCCTGCTGGTCTTTAGCATAATAAATACCACTTTACCCTAAATGACAGTACATGGAAAAGAGTAAATAGGTAGATACAGACTCTTACTGTGATGGAAATTTTTAGTTAAAATTTTCTTCGTGGTTCAGCTGGTTTCTCATTATCCCAGGCTCTGGTATATTTGTCTTCTTCCTATTAATCAGTAAGATAAAAGAAGTGCTTGTAAGTTTCTGAACTCCAATAAAGGTTTCATGGCTTTCTGTAATTTACTTCATTATTTTTAATCTTCATGTCTTACATGGATAATGCTAAAACAACAGCAACTAAAATTTTTGTATTTATCTGGATTGTTTTTTTAAGGGAAGAGTGATAACTTTTTGAAACTTCTAACTTGTATGGAAACAAGAATCATCTTTTACAGATTTTTGCATTTCCACTGATGTTCTACTAGCAGCTGCCTACTTGGGAATATACAGATACATCTCATCAACTGAGAATTTTGACCCTACCTGATCTTCAGACAAGACCTAAATTTAATGTTTCAAGCAGGTAAACCTAGAAGGTATGTTTAGTCATATTGAAACTGGAAGTGTTAGGCTCAAATGTTAGCATTTAAGTTTGCTCGATAGTTTTCACTCTTCAAATACATACAAAATGATAATATATTCATAGTTAAACTACATAAGCAGAGGCTACAGTAAAACTATAAAGTCAAACTAAGCCTAATAATGTGATATTTCAGTTATATTAAGAAAGTATGTGACCTTAAAACACTGGAAGAATTAACAGAACCTCCATGGGAACTTGCTGAAACTAGGACTGAGTTTCAGAAGCTTGAACAATTCATAGTAGATGAAGATGATTCCATTAAAAACCATCTCTTAGGTCCGGGGATTTAGCTCAGCGGTTCTGCCACTTGCATGGCAAGCACAAGGACCTGAGTTCAATCCCCAGTACCAAAAAACAAACAAATAAACAAAAAAACATCTCTTGGATGAAAGCTTGAACAATTTTGTACAGCATCTACATTCTTATTATTCCTTTTTTTCATTTTTACTATTTTCATCTTCACTTATTCTGTTCTAGCCATACTAACATTTTCCCCCTATTTCTCAAGCAATCAAATAGTTCGGTGATACTAGGATATTTCCATCGGATCTGTGCTCTGCCTAGAACACTGACCTCTACATAATACTTGACCTCCTATCTCATTAGATATCAAATGACATCTTATTAGAGTTGCTCTGTGACAATCACATTTAAAATTTCAATCCTAATTCCTGTACCTTTTATTCTTTTTGTGTTGTTTCCTTCCAGAAAACTACCTCTACCTCCTCTACCCTTTCCACTCTTGACTATAAATTGCTTAAGTTATGAATTTTTTTGGTTTTTTTTTTTCACTGCTGCCCCTTAATCCTAAAGCAATGTCTGGCAAATAGGTAATAGAGTAGTAAAAGAAGGGAAGAAAGGAAGAAAGACAGAAAGGAAAAAAGAAAAGGAAGGAAGGGAGAAAGGGAAAGAAAAGAAGAAAAAAAGTGGAGCCTAAGATTATGGAATGAGATGAACTATGTTGGAAATGTCAACTCTCTACTTGCTATGAATTTTCCTAACTCTTATGAATTTTGAGCAATAATTTTATAATCTTTAACTTGAGAATTTTTCACTTCATAAAATGATTATAGTGTTTAAATGAGATAAATCATATATTAGAATTACTGAAAATATAAAGGTTCAGCCCTTGGTAAACATTTTTAATACATTTTAGAAAATGCACAATATTGAATCATAAGGAAATCAAAAGACAGGGACAACGAGACTTCATGACTTACTTTAAAGCTACAATAATTGAGACAGTGTGGCACTGGTGAAAGAATAGACAAATAGTTCAATGGCACATAAGAGAGGGTCCAGAAGTACTCCATTAGAAATAAAGATAACAGACCTTTAAGAAAAGTGCAAAGATAGTACAATAAGGAAGACACCCTTGAAAACATGATCCTGGAACACATGGCTATACACACGCCAAAAAAAAAAAAGTCTAGACACTGAACCTACACTTTCATGAAAATTGCCTTAAAATGGATCATATTCCTAAACATAAATGACAACTATGAAAATCCTAGAAGACAACATAGTAGAAAATGTAGATGACATTGATAGGACAATGATTTTTACACTCAACACCAAACCACAATTTCTGAAAGAAATAATTCATAAACTCTACTTGATTAAATTAAAAACTGCTCTGCAAAAAATGTAATAAATGTAAGGAGAAGATAAGCATGATTAGAAGAAGATATTTGCAAAAGACATACCTGATAAGGGCTATTATCTAAAATATATAAATAATTCTTAAAATTCAACAATAAATAAACAACTTTAATAAAACAAATAACTTGCAAAACCCTTGATAACACCAGAACAAAGAAGACATGAAAAGGGCAAGAAAACCTATAAAAAGATGCTCAACACCTACACACCTATTGGGCCACTACATACCCACTGCAATGGCCAAAATCCAGGAAGTGACCAACACTAAATGCTGATAGGATGTGGAGCCTCAGGAACTCTTAGTTGTTGCCAGTGGAAATGTAAAAGAGTAAAGTCACTTTGGAAGATTCTGTAGTAGTTTATTTGCAAAACTAACCATGCTCTTACCATGTGATACAGCAATGATTCCCTGCCATGTGTCCAAATGAATTAAAGACATATCTACACAATACCTAAATACAGAAATTTGTAGCAGCTTTATTCATAATTGTCCAAATTTTGAAGCAACCAAAATGCACTTCAGTAAGTGAACTGAGAGCCTGTTTTACATTGAGACAATGGAATATTATTCAGCCCCCCAAAATAATGAGCTACAAAGCATAAAAAGGTATGGAAGAAACATAAATGCATATTACTAAATGACAGTTAATCTGAAAGATGTTACCTACTGTATCTATACAATTAAATGCTGTATCTAATTGTATCACATTCTGAAAAAGGCAAAGCTATGGAGATAGTAAAAGAAGAGGAAAAAACAAATGGGCTGTCACCAAGAGAGTTTTAGGACAGAAATGATAATCCATAGTTGTATGATATTAAAGAGGCAGATGCATGTGATTATACTGTGTCTGAACCTACAAAATGTATGCTATCATGCGTGAACTCTAAGGTAAACCATGAATGCTGGATGCAAATGTCTATGTAACTCATGGATTGTAACGGAGTAAATGTCTTATTCTGGTCCCGGATGTCTGTAAGGACAGACACTGTGCTTATGGGGAGAAATAGATGGCAACTCTGCACTTTCTGCTGTTTGGCTATGAGCTTGAAAAATTGTCATAAAAATAAAATGTGTTAAAAACAAGTGATTCCTTCTAAAACTGAGACTTCTGCTACTGACAATGTAAGGTAATTTGAGCTAAACTCTGAGGTCAACTGAAAAGTTAAAAGAATTAAAAATATTTTTTGTGTGTGTATGAGAAAATTGTAGATCGAGAGTTATGTAGTCAAGAGTTATGTGGTTAAGTTTCAAAAATAAAAGAAAATCCATGGTGAGGAACAATATTTTCAGGGCTATTTTCTTCTCATAGCCATTTCAAAAAAGCAAATACATTGACATGTTTTTAAATGAAATTAAAATAGAAAAATAAACAGTATAATGACTGTAGCAGTTCCAATATTTATCAAAAAAAATGAAGGCTCCAATACAAACATACAGAAGATTATGGGGAATTTATTTAGAAAAAAATAAAATTAGTAGAGAAAAAATGACAATATCCTTTCTTGGAAATTATCAAAGAAATGTCAATAAAAACACTCTCGAATAAGCAGCAAAAATTTTATGTAAAAATATAAATGATGATACTAAATGTAAATAGTTCTCATGAAATTGAATATTTTCTCAGTTGTTAATATTATAATGTTGTACAGATCTTTTAGAAATTATTATATCTGATTTCTAAGTTATTCTGACTTTGAATTTTACCTTAAAAGTAAACTATAAGCATGAAAATATTTATTGTATCATTATTAGTAATAGTAAAAATATTGTACATCCTCTAAGAACATACTAGAAGAATGTGATGCATCAAAATGGTAAAGTTATTGGTAGTCATTTAAAGGGCAGTTATGATCACTCTTCATAATTACTAAGAAAAAATTTAAATGCAATAAATATCACCACCTATATAATGACAGTGGTTATGTAAAAATGTATTATGCATGTGCAATGTATTATGCAAAAATGTATTATGCAAGAGAATATACAAAAGTAAAAATGGTGACAGAAATAAGGGTGATATTTTAAAGTTTTTGTTCTTTGCAAATTTGTCTGTAGCATTATAATATCTTTTTATAAGAGAAAAACTAATGAGCCAATTTTTATTATTCTATATTATTACAAACTTACAAAGTGTATAATAATGTACAGGATGAAGCCATTAGGTAGAGAACATCATTGACCTCCTGTGTATGGAAGTAGACACTGACCTTCAAGATAAAGGGAGGAAAAAAGAAAAGAAAACTATTATGTGTTAACGAAGTAACTTTGCTAATATCTGCCAGAGAAGTGAGATAGGAAACACAGTCCTCACTGACCTTCCAAGTACCTCTGACACAGTATAACTCTGAGGCCTCAAATAAAAAATGCAGTCTATTGTACCTGACAGGAAGCTTTGCATTTTCATTATGCATATAATATCTAATAGATCTTTTGAAATCATTACCTGTCAAGAGGGTAAAAGAAAGGCAGAGGGAAAACCTTGAAGAATAGAGTTTGTCAAGGGTCAAAGTAAATGGCAATATACTTTAATAAGCAATAAGTTCCACATTATTTCTGGGTGGCCTATACACTCAGTGGACTGTGGTATCATGTATCGAATTGCAGAATAACTTCTTAGTGGCCTAGAATACCTTTCCAGGATGTCTCTCTATTCACCAGTTTATATGTAGCTTTAAAAATGTTAATGACACTGTTATCTAAGTAAGACACAATTGGGAAGGTACATTTTTTGAACTTCCAAAACCTTAAAATACATTATATATTTACAGCTTTAATTTTTATGTTATCCACCTTATTATTGCTCCATATTAATAGTAACATTGAAAATAGCTGTTTTTCACATTTTTCAGAACTCAATAGCTAAATAATGCATGCGAACCCATAGCAGAGCCACTATAGATATTATAAAAGTACAAATTTTATTTGCTAACATTGAGGAGAAAATAATAAATCCATACTTTTCAGGTGAGTGATTTTTACAATTCCATTAAAACAACAGAATTACCTATTCAAAAATAGTTTTGGTCAAGCTGGGCATTATGATGCAGGCTTGTAATCCCAGCACTTGGGAGGCTGAGGCAGGAGGATTGCCAAAAGTTCAAGGCCAGCCTGACCTACATAGCAAGATCCTGTATAAAAAAAAAGTTGTCTTTTATCTAAGAATATATTTCCTCAAATATCCTACACATGACAACTTGGTGTCAGAGTGATCAACACAGAAACAGACATGAATGGGGTCAGTAATGCATATTCTACTTTGTGCTGTGATGTAAATAGCTCACCATCTCTCTAAGTCTTTGGCTCATGATATTCTCATTGTACAATGAGAAGCTAATCTCAACACACAAAACAATCCCCACAGTTCTTACCACTGCCTCTATTTGGAATTTGGGGTGAGTTTTTCAAACAGACATGCAAGATAAAAGCAAAATCACTGCCGTGGCAGCTACTATAATGTGCTTAAACAGTTTGGCAGGTTATTAGGCTATATACAACAGGAAAGTCTCCTTCCCCTACTTCCATTCCAAAGCTTAATGTAAAAAGTGTCCTTGCTGCTAGCTTTCAACAGGCCTGTGAAAAAAGCACAGAATTCACTGTTACACGTTTTCTTTAATCACAAAGGAAGACACAGTGACTCTCAGAACTTTGTTAGAGTTAGGCAGGTCAGCAGAACACTTTAAATATCAGAGCAGTGTATGACCTATAGTAGATTAGTTATCCTCCTTTTGGTGAACATTTTATGGGTAAAGGATGCAGTTTATTGGTTCATTCCATAGTATTTCTCAAGATCCTGAACATAGCATACTGGTGTGGAAAACAAGGAATCTTAATATAAATTAGTATTTAAGTGAATTTTATTGGAGGAGGAAAGATTTTCTGAGATACCTTAAGGACTCAAGATCCATATATAATATTTTTATTTTTAGGTTTAAAAGATGAACTTTAAGAACACAGGTTTTACTTTAGAAGGGAAGACACAGTTTATTGGATTCAGGAGGCAATTTTGGGTATTATAAATGTCCAGTGATTTATCATGACAATTATTTTCAACTCTAATGTATGCCAATACAATAATTATTTCTATAATTGTGTGTATATATTCTTAATTTTTTTATATTTTTAACTTTATTCTAAAAATGAATAAATAATTACCATTTCTAAATTTAAATACTTTTAAATCATAATTTTAGTCATATCTTTTAGACTTGCATTCTTGCTAAATATAGTTATAAGTCAATAGTTTTACTTTTAGTTTAAAAGATATTTGACTCAATCTAGTGAAATATTTCCCTAATTTCTGTTTTTATCTGTCAGAAATTGTCCAAAATATTAACATTTTCACTTCTTAATTCACTTGTCAACTCAATCTTAATTCAACTTATTTTACTTTGTACAATATTAAAGAGAATTTACTATTCAAAGATACATAATAATTACATGACACTAAAATTCATTAGGACTTCTATCCATTAGGATCACGTGTGTTGGCAGTTCCCTCTGCAAACTGAGTAAATAGAATGTCAAGCTAAGTGACTGATAACATATTTTCATCATTCTGTATTATTTAATTATGGAAAAACTACAGAAATTGTGTATCAGGCCAGCTAGGTGTGATGGTACATTCCTGTGATCTCAGAACTTGAGAGGCTGAGGCAGGAGAATTCCTCCAAGTTTGAGTTCAAGGCCAGCCTGAACTACATTGTCAGAACTATGAATAGAAAGGAAGAAAGAAAAAGAGAAAGAAAGAAAGAAAGAAAGAAAGAAAGAAAGAAAGAAAGAAAGAAAGAAAGAAAGAAAAGAAGTGCCTTTCAGTATTTTGAGCTATCATCTTACCAATATCATTTACTTTTAAATTGTGTGCTCTTATTTTCCAAATAAACTATACTCTGTTTTGCTATATAATAGACTACTCACTGTATGTACCATTAGGCAGGGACTCCTATGTAAAATTATGTTCTGAACTGACTCCTTCCCTATTCATCTCAGCAAATGCTAAGTAACACCAAGCAATTCAATCAGGAAAATCAGCAGGAGTTGTAAACTCAATAGTCTAAAAACTCAATATTCTAGTGTTCCCTGGGAAGTGGACTCAACTTGATGGTAGTCTTAACAAGAAAAACATTTCACCTACTTGTTATATAGAAAGGTAAAGAGAATGATAGATAAATGTGTTTATGTGTATAGGTATGTGTATGTATGTGGGTGTGAGTGTAAGTTTTTTCAACAAAAACATTAATGCCTCTTAGAAAAGTTTACCCAGGGAAAAGTTAACTATTGGTGATGACTCTTAAGGACTAGCTCGTTTAAAGGAAAATTTTATGTAACACAAAAATGGAATGTGTTTTTGACACTTTTCTCATTTACTCTCACATCAATTGTGTTTTAAGTGCACCATAGTCACTTCCCATGTGTTTCAGATTTCACATACGTCAAACCAAAAAAAGTATGGATATATTTTTCCATGAAAATATCCAGTGTTTATTCACTTACCTGAAAACTACTTACTCAGACAATCTCTTCTTTCAAGGAACCATCTCTCAGCAACTTTAATATTTCAAAATTTCAGTACAGTCATCATGAACTGTTATTGAGATGATCATTGCCAAATATTCATGTTGACTTAACCTTGCAAACACTTCATTATGCTTTGGTAAACACAACCTCTGATTGTGACCTATGCTTCAAAGATCAGGAATCATTTACAATTGCAGTAACACGTGGGGAGCAGGAAGTCATGAACAGCCACCAGATGGGATTTTGGGTACTGTAAACTTCTTTATTTTCCTGGCCATTTGGTGGTAACTCTATCTTACTTCATATATTATTGGAGCAGAGCAGAAAATATAAGACAGTTTTGAAACCTAAAGCATTAGACTGCCCACCAGGAAATTCCAACTTCCAAGTAGTTTATTTAGTGATCTTAATTTATTCAGTTTATTCAGTGGTCTTAGTTTTGTCCCCCACAGTTAACTGTTTATTATAGTGGCTGCCAATGCTGCATTTTTTTTTTTTTGGTGTGTGTGGGGCGGGTACCAGGGATCGAACTCAGGACCTTGTGCTTGCTAGGCAGGCCTGGTGCCACTGAGCTACATCCCCCACCCTGATGCTGCTTTTGTAGTTGTTATTTGGCACAAAGTTGAGGAGAGATAAGTGTCAGAGTTAGATAGACTAGAGTTTTCCATCTGAATAGAGTGGATTACTAGTTGTCTAGGGAAACTACTAATAAAACCTCGGCTAAGTTGCTTATTTCTATGAGCTTTTATTCCCATGTGAAACTATGATTAAAATTGTCTTACTTGCATGTGTATCATAAATACTTGAAATAAATTGTAAGAAGTGCTTATCAATGTTTAAGCACATTGTGGGTTCTCCATTAATGAAAGCTACTCATGTAATTATCTTGTTAATGAACTTTAGATCCTTCTTTAACACCAAATAGCTAGAATAGGATTTGGTAAGCTTTTTTTATAGAGCAACAGAGCAAGAAATTTAGGATTTGTAGATGAAGAGGCAAAACAGGAGGATATTATGTAGGTACTTATAAAACCATCTAAACTGTAACTTTAAAAAAAAAAAAACCTAAAAGTGATTCTTAGCTCAATGACTGTTAGTAACTCCATGAATACACAAGGTGGAGGCAATTTGGCCACAGGCTATGGTATGCTCAGCCCTGGATTAGAAGATTAAAATTGAGCAGCAACATGAAACCACTCAGCCATTTTCCTGTTTTGGTGAAAGAGTAGTTAGTATTAGCTAAAATGAGAAATTAGCAGAGAACAACTTTTATCTATTCTGCTATTATTCATGAGAACATGCTTTTGTTTTATGGAGTTTATCTTAATTATCTCTTTTGTTAAACAAAGCCTAAGACATTCAGTACATACTCATAAGGTTTCCTAACAGAAAGCAGTGAAAAATTTAATAGAGAAATATATTCTACAAGAACTTTCTGTCATTCAAAATCAAAATATGACCTGGTAAATGACAAAATCCCTGAAACAGAAATATTTATATATAGATATACAATAACTAACCATGACTTGGCTATCAATTTATTAGTGTCATTTATTGTGAATTTACCAAGTGCCAGACTATGTACTAATTCCAGTGGATATATCAACAAAACAAACACATTAATGATTTTGAAACCTACACTGATTGCAGAAATACAAGCAATAAATAGTGTGGTACTTTAGAGGGTAATGAGTGTAATGAAATATTTTTTAAGTACTATGAAGGAAAAATATTGAAAAATGTGTGTGCTAACTTGCTTGTGTGTGGGATAGGGCAGTTGCAATTTTATATAAAACAGTAGGGGCTAGTGTCCATAATAAGGACAAGTGTTCCCTAGCTAGCTCTGCTATTACCTGGGAACAGCTATTACAGGTAGAGGTAAATTTGAGGAGGAGTAGCATCAAGGAGAAACTAAGCTTACAGCCAGTTAAGGTAGAGGGAGGAAGGGAAGAATATCACATGAGGTTATGCTTTGATAGCCATTTTGGTAGTCCTCCAAAAAAAGACATGTTTTTATCCTTTTAGACAAATGCTAAGATACTAGAGAGACAGAAGCATAGTCGTTTTGATTTTATCAAAATTCCTCAAGAGTGATTTGTTTATGAGATTCTTCTTTGTACTTAATTTTTCAATAAATACAAATAAATTATATTACCATGGTGATTTTCTTCAGTCTATTAGGTATCATTTATCTTATTCATTTTTATCATTTCATTTTAAATGCTTTTTCCTTTCAAAATAATGATAAATAAGGAAATTAAGCATTTTCTCATTCATTAAGAGATATATTCAGTATATGTTACACATTAGATTCTGTATGTAATAACCTACAATATAAGGATGATTCCATTATATTGAAAAAGCTTATACTCTATTGGAAAATTATTAGAAAAAATTAGAAAATATAAGAAGAAAACAGTTGCAATGTAGAGTAATTCAATATATATTCACTATATACTAACTGCTATATTTTATTATTGTCACTAATTCTCTACACAGAATAATAATTATGATAATAATACTCCACAAAAGAGCAAATGGGGCTGTCTTGGAAAAATCATGGTATTAATTCCATATATAATAAATGGATCTTACTTTCTATTTATATAAAACTAGACAGGACTCTATTCTTTCTGTACTTTCCAGTCTCTTTGAGCATTTGAAACTGTTACTGTTGGTTCCATTTCATAGGTGTTAGCTTTCCTTGAATTTTGAGTTTTTATTTTAAAATTTAAAAAGATTGTGTGTGTGTGTGTGTGTGTGTGTTGAGATTACTATGAATCATTTCTACCAACTAGAAGCAAAAAAGTTGCCAGAAAATTAGAATTGATAATCAATAGCACAAAATCATACAGCAGTGTAGCATGGATTTCCACTGAGCTATTTAGGAAAAGACACGGGATTAGAAGTAAAGAAAGACTTAATTCAAATGCTTTCTTTGTGGTTTGCTGTTGCCATGGGAATGTAATTTTGTATCAGTTAAGTGTATTTATTTTCTTACTTATTTCCTACCTGTGATAAAATTTTATCTCATGGAAGTTAACTCATCTGACCACAAAGGAAGTGAGAACTACTGAGACTTCAGTGCAATTGAAGCAAGATGTATCCTGTGATAAAAACCACAAAAGTGGTCTAAACGGTGAAACTTATCTAAGAATCAGGGGATATACAAATCACACATAGAAGGTAGTGATCAACTAGAACTTCTCAGAGAAGGTTGCACGTGCACACATGGAATATTTCCAGGAGAGAGAAAACTTAAAGAAATGTACAGTTCATTCTACTCTAAAGGAATGGAGTGACTAATGATGCTGTTCATACCGCATGGACATGAATGCCCCCAGCAGGGCAAAATGCCTGGCTCTAGCTGCAGTGGAGAACTCAGAGGGTGTAATGAACTATGTGAAGAAAAGTAGTTTGTAGCCAGATTCCAGGGCTCTCAATACTTGGATTTTTATGATTTTAAAATTTTATTCCAAGAAATGAAGTACTTACTTTGCATTACAAGTTCTTTTTCTTGTTTTTGTTCTTTCTTTTAGGCAAGCTTCCCACATTGAAACAGATTATATTCCATATTGAGTTTTTAGGTTACTCAATATAATGAACAAAGAGATCACATTTTAATGAATATGGTCATGGGGATTGTAATGATTTTATTAAAATTTTCTGCAGTAAACAATAAAATCTCATAGCTATATTCGCATATGTTTAAGCTTTATAAATTAAGAGCTTTCATCTTACAGTTAGAAATATGGCTTACAATTTGTTTTACGTTATAATTCTTGGTGGGTTTTTTTGGTTTTTTTGGTACAAGGAATCTAACTTGGGTCCTTGCGCTTGCGCAGCAAGCGGCGAAACCACTGAGCTAAATCCCAGGCCCTACATTATAATTCTTATAACTAGCTATGTGACCTTAAAAATGTATAAGCCCTCAGTTAAAGCTTATCTTGCTTTTTTAACGCCGTGTACTCACGGCGCTGCCTCCTGTTCCTCCTGCCTCCACAGTGTCCTTAGTCACTCCTGCACAGCTCGGTCACTTAATTCCCTGAATTAGTCGCTGATAGTTGTAATTCTTACAACATGGCAGTCACTGACAACAAAGAACAGTCTGAACTTGATCAAGATTTGGATGATGTTGAAGTAGAAGAAGAAGAAACTGGTGAAGAACCAAAAATCAAAGCGCGTCAGTTGACTGTTCAGATGATGCAAAATCCTCCGATTCTTGCAGCCCTTCAAGAAAGACTTGATGGTCTGCTAGACACACCAACAGGATACATTGAAAACTTGCCTTGGGTAATTAAGAGAAGAGTGAACGCTCTCAAAAACTTTCAAGTTAAATGTGCACAGATAGAAGCCAAATTCTTCGAGGGAGTTCATGATCTTGACAGGAAGTATGCTGTTCTCTACCAACCTCTATTTGATAAGCGATTTGAGATCATTAATGCAATTTATGAACCTACGGAAGAAGAATGTGAATGGAAACCAGATGAGGAAGAAATTTTGGAGGAGATGAAAGAAAAGGCCAAGATTAAAGATGAGAAAAAGATGAAGAAAAAGAAGATCCTAAAGGAATTCCTGAATTTTGTTTGACTGTTTTTAAGAATGTTGACTTGCTCAGTGACATCGTTCAGGAAAGTGATTAACCTATTCTGAAGCATTTGAAGGACGTTAAAATGAAGTTCTCAGATGCTGGTCAGCCTATGAGTTTTATCTTAGAATTTCACTTTGAACCCAATGAATATTTCACTGATGAAGTGTTGAGAAAGACTTACAGGATGAGATCTGAACCAGATGATTCTGATCCCTTTTCATTTGATGGACCAGAAATTATGGTTTGTACAGGGTGCCAAATAGATTGGTAAAAAGGAAAAAAATGCCACTTTGAAAACCATCAAAAAGAAGCAGAAACATAAGGCTCGTGGGACAGTTCGTACTGTGACTAAAACAATAATTCCAATAATTCTTTCTTTAATTTTTTTGCTCCTCCTGAAGTTCCTGCGAGTGGAGATCTGGATGCTGCTGCTGAAGCTATCCTTGCTGCAGACTTTGAAATTGATCACTTTTTATGTGAGTGTATAATTCCAAGATAGGTGTTGTACTTTACTGGAGAAGCTATTGAAGATGAGGATGATGATTATGATGAAGAAGGTGAAGAAGCAGATGAGGAAGGGGAAGAATAAGGAAATGAGGAAAAGGATCCAGACTATGACCCAAAGAAGGGGCAAACCCCAGCATAGTGCAAGCAGCAGTGAAGCAGGATGTATGTAGCCTTGAGGATAACCTGCACTGTAATAGCCTAAACACAACTATTATTTACTTACAGACTTATGTTTTTGTATTTTCTTGGTAGACTCAGTAATTTTTTTAAAGGGTTTATATTTTAAAGACCAATTTTTTAAACTAGCATTTTAAATATAGTTTTCCTGTCAAATACATTGAATGCACAGATTCTCTGAAGCATGTTCATTCATTGCTGTAATTTGGTTCTTTGCATCATATAATTATTGGAGTATAACTATGAAAATTAACTTTTTCCTGAAGAATCAAAATAGTTTTCCTTCTAATAGTAGAGTGGGTTTAAGCCACTTGCATAGCTGTGGTTTTCTTTTTTTCTTTTTTGGTTACAGAAATGCAGTGACGTACTAAGAGAATTCATCATTGAAAGGAAAAAAAAAAAAACTGTAGTTTTGTGGTTAAGAATTTCCAGTAAGACCAAATCTGATAATTGTCAGCTTATTAATGGATTTTTATATTTTAGGTGATGGTTAATTGTAAGGAAGCCTAACTTACATGGTTATGGTTACCACAGGGAAGTGAATAAAACCTAGAATTTTCAGAAGCTAAATTGATACTATTTTAGTGTACTTCTAAATTTAGCAATCATTGACTAAGAGTCTTTTCTTTGTGGTAGGGTCTACTTTCTGCTTTCCTGGAAAGGATGACTTTACATTATCTGTTGAGCCTATTTCACATTTTTTTGTTAATTGTTTGCTTATTTTGTTTTTGGATCCCAAAATAAAAATGTTAAATGCCAAAAGAAGCTTATCTTATAAATTCATATTCCCTGAGGTCATTTCCAAATAGAATATATAAATTATTTAATTTTAGTTTTTAAGGAAAGTTTTTCAAGTACAGATTAATTAATGCAATATAAGCCATGCTTTGAGAAAGTAAATCTATGTACTCTAAAATTTTTGATAACACATTATCAATCAACCTTGCATTTAAGCAATTTTCAACTTGCATTGTTTAAAAAGAACAGAATACAAGAAATAATGGAAAAATAATTTATTTTACAAATCAGATGCCAAAGTTCTATCCTTGATCTTACTACTTTTGTAACCTTGAATACATTACTTAAATTTGATGAGCTTCATTTCACTTCTGCACATAGTGTAGTTAATAATACCTACATACATTCTCTATGCCTATTTGCTTTTGAAGCACTCAGCGAACTTTTACTGCTGTGTCACTTGACTTTATTGGCAAAAGCTGAAGATAAGATCGATGGACAATATTTTCCTTTGCAGTTGACTTAACTTCACCTATTTAGATGGATTTTGATATTTTTAAAGAATTTATTCATCTGTAAATCATATAGGAAAAGAATATATTTGATCTATAAAAATAATGTATTTTTCATATTTACAAGTCAGAAAACAGTCAAAATTAAATGACTTGCTCAAGATTAGACAGTTGTAATATTTTCTGAGTGATTCTGCCTTGGGAGAGTGTATAGAGCCCACTACACAGTTATTGTTCAATTTCTAAAACTTTGCTCAGATGAGTCTTCTGGTTGATTGCAGTCTAACCATACGAAAAATGCCAAAATATTTTGAAATTTTAGTCTCTCACAAATGAATTTCTAAAGCTTCAATGTCATAAACATTGTATTACACAAAATAGAAGAGATTGAACAGAACTTTTGTAATGACAAAAATTATACTTGTTATGATCCCTTTTTTTTTATCTAGCACATATAGATAAAATACATAGTTGGTGAGGTATGTATTTCACCAAGTCTGTATTATGAATTGGTCACATATTAAGATAAGAAACCCCAAATGGATAGAATGAAAAGACATCAAAAATTTCTAAAATCAGTATTTTTTTCACTAATAATGGTCTATATTTGTTCCAACTCTCTTTATATAATCAAGACAATCTCCTGAAAATAAATAATTGCATTCTAAAGCCATCTTCTCTTGATGTTTTTATATCATCTAATGAATAGGCCACTATGATTATTATTGCATATCCCAGGCAAGATGCAAGTTGCAGTTTAGTTCTCACTTGGAGCAAGATTGCCTGAACACCTCCCACAAGTACCAATTAGAAAGCAAGAGCATTCTTCCTGTACACTCCCTAGACTCAGCGAGTAACAAAATAAAAAGTCCTTTAGCGAACTTCATATCAAAAAGGGAAAAGGTGAAATCAATGGAACAATAAAAACTGCAATCTCTTTTTGTCACATTTTATGACCTCATCACTAACAGACTCCACAAGGTCATCACTCCTTGTATTAGTCAGTTAACAGCCTGGGCACCATCACTGCTACTTTTGAACTGGAATTTTTTTTTTTCAATATTGCTTTTTGTTTGTTTGTTTTATTGGATATTACTACCCCCCTTTTGGTTAAAATGAACCTCAAAGAAGAATGCTATCATAGAATGCAATAAAACCATGAAAGAAAGGTATAAGTTGCTTTCAGATGCCATCATTCCAGATGGCTTCTCTTGCCACATTGATTCTTTACAGTTAGCAGCCTGTTCATTCAGACATCAAACAAAAGCCAAAAAATTAATGTTCTCGGTGTACAGCTGATTACAATTTCTGCTCTGATTTCTTGAGATGTAGACAAAAGCAAAAATATGCTTCTATGCATTAGAAACACATCCTCTACTGTATAGGAAGGGTAACGTGGAAATAGGCAACCTTACTTGCAATAAGTAACACACATTTGAAGGAAAATAGGAAAGCTTCATTTATTTTTGTCTAACATTGTTATGATCGATAATCTCTGGTTCCATTTTAATGTGGCATAGGAAAGAATATTATTTGTATGTTTGTATATAGGTAGGTAGATAGTTATGTATGTATTTATCGTAGTACTGAGTTTGATGGAGACTTTAGGACATTCTTTTCATGAAATTTTGGTAAGTTAGGCAGAGATTCCCTGGTTATTCATAGCTATAAAGTTTTATGCTTTTTGTTTTGTTTTGTTGTTCAGGATTAGGGATTCAACCCAGGGCTTTCACATGGGGCTACATCTCTAGGATTATTTTTTGTTTTTCATTTTGAGACAGTGTCTTGTTAAGTCACCACTTCACTCGGCCTGGGGTCAAAATTTCAATCCTCCAGCCTCAGACACCCAAGCTGCTGAGATCACAGGCATGATCCACCATGCTCAGCATAACCATAAATCTTTCACTCATATTTTCCTCTTTAGATGTATTCTTTGCTCATCTCAGTATCTTCCTTGGGACTTTTTATTTCTTCTTCTGAGTCTCTTTTCTACCTGAGATCAGATGATTCTTAACAACATATTATTAAGAATATTTATATTCCCAACCTTTACAAAAAGGTCTTTCCCCTCTTGAGATAATAGAATCTTGGGTCTCATTCATAGTTTCTAACTTTAATGTAATCTTGAAATTCTTCTGCTCTCCATTTACCTCAGGGCCCACACATCATATAAACCCTCAGTGGTCTCCAATGTGCCAACTCCAGTTTACTGTTTTTGCACCATCATTCCCACATGTTTCCTATTTAAATCCTTTGGCAACCATCATACTTGTATGTCTGTTCATAACTGTCACAGGCCAATACCTCAGTCAATTCTCTTAGTCCTTTGAGTTTGTTACTAAATAGATATAAATGTGCTTTCAACTTTTAGCATTCATTCTGAAATTAAGACACACTTTAAAACAACTCACATAATGCTCCTGTTATAAGGCTTCTTCTACTATATGACAATAAGCTCTGCTTTTTCTTGCCACTCTAGTTAAGAGGTTGAATATCCCCCAAAGGCCCATATGTTGAATGATTGGTGCCCAGGATGTTGCTGTTGGGAGGTAGTGGAGTCATTTGGAGGTAGGCTAGTTGAGAGTTTCGTGGGTCCCTGGGGGCATGCCTTTGAAGAGAATTGTGTGACTGTGGTGTCATGATTTATAATGAGATGTCCCCCTAAAGCCTCATGTGCTCATAAGTGGAGACTTTGAGAGGTGAATGGATCATGGGTGTGTGATACTTATCAGTGGATTAGTTCACCAATGAGTTTATATCTAAATGTAATATTGTGAGGTGAAGACTGGTTGGAGGAGGTGACTCACTGGCGGCATGGTCTGAAAGAGTCTCTCTTTCCTTCCTCCCTTGATCACTCTCTGCTTTCTGCTCCCATGAGATGAGTTGTTTCTCCTCTGCCAAGTCACTCTACCTTGCAGCCAGATTATGGAGTGAAACCTCTAAAAACTCTGAGCCAAAATAAACCTTTCCCCCTTAGACTTGGGGATATCCAGTATTGTGTCCCAGCAATGAGAAAATAACTAAGAGATTCGGGTTTCTTCCTCTCTATCTCTGCTTCCTCTTGAGATATGACTGCTTGCTCTGTCTCACTCTCCTACCATTGCCAGTCAGTGCCTTCAAGAGAAGCCCAAACCAATGAGGTATTTGATCTTGGACTTGAAAATCTCAAATTGTGAGCTAAATGGTCCATTTCTCTTTATCAATTTAGTTGCCACAAGTATTTCATTAAAGAAATACAAAAAATTACTAACATACACCTTAGGTATCAGCTTGTAAGAACAAAATGCACTATCTTCAAAATCATAAACTCTAACATCTGTGTACAGTTTCCCACTCTCCTTCTGCCCTCCATCCTGAATCCCAGCACACTTGCTTCCCACCCCTTCAATAGGCTATCACTCATTTCTTTCAGTTTCAGAAGAAAAAGAATGTTTTATTCCTTTCAGAGCTGAACTCAGATATCAGTACTTTCTTAATTAATTGTGTGACACTAGACATGCTATGTAGGTTCTTAAATTTTCAGTCCTCTCACTGCTAACTTGAGTAATTGACAAATTAATTAAAATACAAGTAAATGCTTAGCAAATTTCCTGATATGTCAAGTATTCTGAAATGCTTATATATTTGATATTTCCTATTTGTTTAGAGGAATAGTCATATATGAAAACACAGATTTATGTGCCAGATTGCAATCATTAAAATGAAGGCAAATACTACAGTGTTACACAGCACTAGGTAATGAACAGGCTTTTCAGAGAAACATGAAAGCCAAAGGCCAGCAAGAGAACACCCATCATTTACTATTTTATCTTCATTTTAGAAAGAGATTTGCCAGGGCCAGTCTGATTACATTCCCAAGGAGGGAAATAGCTCTTCAATATTTATTGTTAATACTTTACCATTTTAAAGAACAAATGAAGGGACATATCTGGTAAGTAATTGTATAGATTGAAGAACTGTCAGTGAGCAGTTGTTCCATCAAATATAGCTGTAAGAACAATTTTCTAAGAAAAATTTAGTATTTCAAATCTTAAGAAAATCCAAATTCAAACTTCTAGGAAGAAGACACATCTTGGTTCTGTAAGAAACTGAACCTCATTTAGATTTTACTGCTAGGGAAGAAGGAGCCTTCTCTCCTGTTGGCCGTATCACAGGAATTCGACATTCTGGAACAAGTCACACTACAATGCTTCTCATTGTTCTACAAATGATGTTTGATGAATAATGTTCATAAAAATTTAGAAGCACTTGCCATTGGGTAATAGTGTAAATAAGTTAAATTACATCTGTTTTGTAGAAAATTGTAAGGCCATTAAAAGGTTTTCTACATAGAATTTAAACTTTGAGAAAAAAATAAAATAATTCAAAGTAGTATCATTGCATATAGCTATTAAATGTGATAGACATAAGAATTGAACAATTGAAGTTTTGCAAAATTCATAATGAGTATGCTTCTAAAGAAAGGACTAAAACATAAAAATATAGGATTTAATTTTAAGATATAAATGTAACAAAAATAATAGTGAGACTTACAAAAAATTCTATAATCATTATGATGATACACAATCTTTTTTTCTTTTAGTACCAGGGATCAATCTCGGGACCTTGAGCTTGCGAGGCAGGCAGCAGAACTACTGAGCTAAATCCCCAGCCCCAAAATCTTCTTGAAGATAATCTAACTACTCATGAATCAATGCAATAACTAGTTCTAGTTCTAAAAACATGTTTATGCATAGTAGAAAATCTAAAATTAAAAGTTTGGCAAAATAGTACAAATTTAAAACTAAGCACTCTAACATGACTGTCAACTTTGAAAGAAATATAAAGCTTTGTAACATTTTATCCATTTATATACATTATTCTATTTCTATTCTTCAAGCCAACCTCAAAGGCCAACAAGACTAAGAAAGCCACACATACCAAAGCCAAGCTTCAGCAGAAGTAGTGGCAGAAACAACAAAGAAAGCAGGAAAGAAAAAGCCATAAACATTAATTCAGTTCGCTAGAAGTCCATCATCATCACTGTAATCTTCAAAGCCGGATCACTCTGTGGTAGCTTCAGATTTAATGTTAGAATCTTCTGTGACTAAATTGAAGAAATTAGCTGCTATCATCTTCTGAGCAGGAAAATTTACTCTGTGTAATTTAATGTAAAAGAGCCTTTTACACTTGTGACCATTTTGCCCTTCCACATTAGAGTAATAATAAGACTTCCCTTGAAAAGCCAAGAGAAGCTTTACTAGCTGTTCTGCTTTATTGGTGCTACAAAGAAATAGAAAAACTTGCAACTCAGAATACCAATTTCCAAAGCTTTTTTTCCTAGTTTGCATATTGTTCCACAATTTTATTTTTTATACTTCAAACCCAAATTAATGATAATGCTGACAAGAGTCAACTTTAGGGATGGATTAAATTAATTCTTTACTGTTTGTACTTTGAGTCTGTCTTTGAGTGATTTTGACCCACATAAACTCTTCCATTTATAAAGAAGTCCCAAATACTTGAAATCTTTCATAAAAGCATAATGGATAGGAATGAGTTATGCCTTACTTACTCATCATGTTGAATGTCTCCTAAGGTCTCTACAGGTGTTGGGTTTCATTACTCATAGAAAGAGCTCAGCATCCATACCATGTCCCGTAAAACCCTGCAGAACCTGGTCCTTGTTTACAACTACCCTGAAGAAAAAAATATAATGTTAATTACCTGGTATTATGATTCAATTTCTCATGTGTTCTATGAATCATGTATTTTAATAGGAAAAAATTTTCCCTAATAATCTCTGCTTGTTGAATAAACTGACCACCACAATCCACCCCCAGGCAAGATAAATGAAACATCTCCCCTTCTTAATAATACTCAAATGTAGGCATAATTTGTCCCACTAGGGGCCAAGAGTCAGTAATATAAATTGACGTTTTCCAAGGAAGAACTCAGTATACTAGATTCTTAAAAATATGAGAAAAGGGAAAAAATGGAAACAAAGGCTTCGTAAATAGGGAGGGGTGGAGGGGGTTGAAGAGAGGGCAGGGGAATGGGGAAAAAAATGAGAACCAAGATATATTATATGAAGGTACAAATTCCCAATAATGAATGTCAGCATATTGTATACCTAAAATGTACCAATAAAATTAATGAAAAAAATGAAGTAAAACAATAAAAAAGCAACAATAAATATTTCTACTAACACTCTTGTCATCTATCCAAATGAGATAAGGCAGTGATCGTAGCACTATCTTTTCATTTTTAGCCTTGAAGAAAAACATTTATTTCCACTCAAATTAAATAGGTACAGGCAACAAAACTTCACTGTACATCTACTACAATGAAATTAATGAAGAAATTAAAAAATTAAACATACTATGTTCCATGGCCACTCAATAGTGCATTAATGACATTAATTAAGATCCATTATTCACTGACATTTAGTTAATATACTGGCTACAATATACTTTTCAATTTAAAAGGGAATATATTTGGTCGTTTAATTAAAAAACAGTTGAATCCAAGGCTAATAATGTAAGTATGATTCTAGAATTTTAGATTTCAAAAGTTCAATTTGACTATTCATGTACCATAAATCAATGTCCTGTGTAATCAAAAGAGAAAAAATGAAAGTCTGTCTAAATTAATAATAGTTGAGCAGTCCGTGTATATTAATCTAATCTGATGAGTTTTATTACTTTGCAGAAATTTTCTCAAGGCTTAATATTTTCTTGCATAAAAAAAGAAAGGAAGATTGGAGATGATTAAAAATATAATTAAGGAAAATATTCATTTCAACTATAAATGAAAACTGGTAATGAATGAACAATGAATGACCATGGATTCTGTCATTACTCAGTAATCATATTTAATAGAGAAATATAGTTCAGATTGAAATATGCTGAAATAGAGCTAGAGAGAATTTTTTTTTAAAAGCACCTAAGTATTTTAATATCTAATTAGGTACCTTGAAGCAGTGAGCAATTTCACTAAGACTAAATTGCCCTTGCTACTTAAATCCTTTACAGGCAGATAGTATGGTCTGAGAAGCCAAACACTCTCACATTTGAAATGCATAGTTTTTGTAGGCTTTAAATGATTAAAATAAAACTTTGAGTTATAATAAAAAGTAATTGTGAAAAAGATAATTTA
The DNA here is from genome assembly GCF_000247695.1 of Heterocephalus glaber. The sequence continues at coordinate 28,878,255 of NW_004624736.1, read as the reverse complement.
TTAAAATAACAAAATATCATATTCTATGAATGTAGATATATATGTGACAAAAGACAAAATTAAAATAAGATTAAGCAAAGAAGAAAACGTTCATAGTAAAGGTATATAAATTTCAATTTGAGGTTAAACCATGTAGTATGTATAGCTGTTGTTAGGAGAGGATCTCAAAATAGAATGAATCTGTTAGCCAATAAAAAATTGGAGAAATACTTTATGTCATTAAAATATGTCAAAATTCAGTCCAGATGTTTGGAAGAGTAATTATTTAAGGTATTTAGTTCAAGAAAACACCTCATGAGTTATTACAAACAGAAAGCACTGTCAAAAAATGAACAACTGAACCGGGGATTTAGCTCAGTGGTTCTGTCGCCTACCTCACAATAGCTAGGTCCCGAGTTTGATCCCTGGTACCAAAAACAAAGAGAACACCACCATACAGTGAACATAGCACACTTGAGTATGTATTTGTTAATTACTATGTGCTAGGAAACTTACTATATGATAGGTATTACAAAAAATAAGTGAAACAAAAACTACTGCACTTCCTGGATTTTTATTTCAGCTGGGGATGTCGTAAAACAAAGTTCAATTCATTTTAGAAAAGTGCTGTGTTGGAGAAGAGCTTGTTGTTGGAATACACTGCTAGCCTGATGAATTTAATGGAATCTTTGCTTAGAAAGATACAAATGTCCTTGATATAAGTCAATGGCATTATATCAGAACACATTTCAGTAGAAGCAAGTCTTGCTTGGTATAAAAAGGATTTAGTTTTGCACCTAGTTTTCTAATGCTCTGATATAACCAAAGCATGTCAATTATTAAAGTGATGATTAACATAACCTTCAGCCAATTATCTGTACAAAAGTAATACAAAGAGATCCCAAATTTTAGTAGCTTAAAACAATAATTATTAATTTACTCATAAAACAAAAGAATCACACATAATGTGGAATACTCATCCATTTTGATGATATCCATGGAAGAAGGGAACTCAGTGATTCATTTGCTAGCTCTTAAGTGATGCTGCCAGGAAGCAATTTTTGTTACTTATTTCTTTGATCTAAGACAATAACATTATCAAAACTAACTTGAAGGGGAAGGAGGAAAATCAACTCTATCCTGAAAAGTTAACCAAAATGTTGGTGAACAAAACTAATGGTAAATCTGTATTAGTACCACCCAAATAAATGATGTTTGCAAACCCTAGGAGATATGGAGAAGAGCACTGTAGGATGTTCTATTTTCCAGTGATGACTTGGAATACTACTAGAACCTAGCTATGAGGTTGTCCTTTATCACTTAAGGAGAAACCAAAGTCATGTGAGTGGACAATGTGCCTAGCAGGTCACTTAGGGATAATAATGGTTATGATAAAAAAAAAAAGACTTCAAAAATCTGAGTCATATTGTATAGCTGCTCCACTTTTACCCAGAGTTTTTTTTCTTCTTTTCTTACACCCACTTGATCTATAGGCAAGTCTCAATAAATTATAGCTATGGATCTTCTGGGGTATTGTTGAGATAAATGAGTTACAAAATCTACACCAAAAAAATGAAATGAGGGATCTAATTTTATGATTTTATTAGCTATAGTTCATGGAAAAATTGTGGAAATACTTAATTTAATTTTGGAATAGATTTAAAGTTCTTTTATAAAGTCCCTTTTTCCAGTAGTAGTAAAATTGTATAGCCAGATCTGTTGATTAGCCTTGGCATCACTGGGACAATATATGCAGCGTATAGAATTAAAAGAAAGAGAGGTTCCATAATTTTTTCATTAAGTTTATTTGTACATTTTAGGCACACAACATGATGACATTCATCATTGAGAATTTGTACCTTTACATGACATATCTTGTTTTTTCCCCATTCCCCTACCCTCCCTTCAACCCTTCCACTTCTCCCTATTTACAAAGACTTTGTTTCCATCTTTTCCTTTTCTCATATTTTTTCCTTTCCCTTCTTTCTTTTCCCCTACTCCTCCCACTTCCTCATCCCCTTTAGACCTTTTCTTCCTGTTTCACATTATCAATTATACATTTTGATTCTTATTTACACTTTCAGTTTCTCACAACAGAGAAATTATTTGGTATTTACACATGTATGTCCTATTTATTTCACTTAAGAGTATGGCTTCAAGTGCATCCATTTAGATATAAATGACTCAAGTTTCTCATTTTTTATGGCTGAGTAGTACTCCATTTTATGTTAAAAAAAATAGCTTCTTTACCCAGTCTCCAGTTGATGGGCAATTGGGTTGTTTCCAAGTTTTAGCTGTTACAAACTGTGCCACTATAAACATGGATGCACATATATTGCTGTGGTATGATCTTTTAATTCTTTTGGGAAGATATGCAGCAGGGAAATAGCTGAGTCAAATGGGACTTCTAATCCTAGTTTTTTGAGGTATCTCCATATTGATTGCCATAGCATTTGTACCAGTCTACACTCCCACCAAAAATGGAGAAGGGTTCCTTTATCCCCACATCCCTGCCAGCATTTGTTACTGGTTGATTTCTTGATAGCAGCCATTCTTTCTGGAGTGTGGTGTAATCTCAGTGTTGTTTTCATGTGCATCTCTCAAATGGTCAGTGATGTTGAATATTTTTTCATATGTTTATTTGCTGCTTTTACTTCTTGTCTGAGAAATACCTGTTCATTTCAGATGCCCATTTTTGGATTGGGTCTTTAAATTTGGGGGGTCTGATTTTTTTAAGTTCTTTATATATTCTAGATAGTAGTCCTTTGTCTGAGGAACAGCTGGTAAAATTTTTTTCCCACAGTGTAGGTTGTCGTTTAGCTCTGTTGGTGGTTTCTCTTACAGTGCAGAAGCTTTTTAATAAAATGAGATCCCAGTTGATTCTCTGTGCTATTTAGGATTTTAATAAAATGAGATCCCAGTTGATTCTCTGTGCTATTTAGGATTTTTTTTTTCTAGCTCACAGTTTCAAAGGTTTCAGCCCATGTTCATCCAGCTCTAAGGAAGAAATATAATAATGTTAGGGCATGACACAAAAAAGCTGCCCACTCATGGCAAGTTGGAAGCAGAAAGCCGGGGAAGAGCTGGAGAGAGATACAACCTCCAAAGACATACATGCAGTGTTCCACATTCTCCACCTGGTGCACCTCCTAACAGAATCTTCAGTTATAAACTCACCAGTGATTTATCCAAATCACTGATGACATTCCAAAAGCTACACTTCAGAACACATGAGGCTTTTGGAGACATATCAGGTCTGAACCATAATATAACACAGATCACCTCAATGAATTCAGACAAGAAATATTTAGCTAAACAATAATGAGATTTTTCTTGTATGCTTTTCACAAATCTAAGTATGCACAAATATTGTAAACACACACCAAAAAAAGAAAGTTATTTGGCATACAGGGAGATGGTGGTTAAAACAAATTTAATATTTGCCTCTGAAGCAGCTCCTTGAGCAAAACTTGGGAAGATTTCATGGACTGATCTCAATTTTCTATACCTCTCAAGAGAGTGGAGAGAAGACATAAGAGAATTGAACATATGGTTGCTATCAGACACTAGTCAGCCACATCCTATGTGGGGTAGGATTCTCACTTTACAGTGAATAACCTGATTACTTACTGGAGGCCATAGGATAATGAGGTCCACCCTGGGATTTCAACCTGACTTTAAAGCCCTCATTCCTTCCAGTGTACCTAAGTTGAGATTTGGCATATTATGACATTCTGGGAACAACTATTAGCAAATTCATTAATTAAGGTCATGTTGACACTTCTATTTTCAACTAAAACATCTGTTAATTTATACAGAGGTCTCCTTGGTTTAAACCAATTTGTCATTACTGCCTCTCAATGAGGGATAATGTGTTTGGGTTTTACAAGTATGCTAGGTGTGAATTGAAAAGATTAACAGTTCTTGCCAATGGGCACATTCTGTCCATATTTTTGCATAATAATGGTTCTCAAGAAGACACCAGGTCTTAAAATAATAAATGATCATTCCTCACAACAGATCTATAAACAGGATCAGGATTAATGAATTTGCTAGCAGCTATTGCTTTAATTAGCCTAAGTTCAACTACAGAAGAATCATATCTGTCCAAAAGATTTGGATGGTGCTAATACAGATCCTAAACACTGTATCTATCAATTTAGTAAACCAGTTGTTCAGATTCTTATTTTTAAAACAGCAGTGGAAAAAAAAACAAAAAATACTTTAACTTCTTCATCCTTGTTTTCTTCTTTACTTGGCTATTTACATTTTAATAAAATCTGTTACCATACCTTCCTGCCTTTTTAACTACTTTGCATGCCTGTCTCACTTCTCTTTTACTTTAAATATGTCTATGTCTTTCCTTTTAGATATGACTTGAATTTCTCTTCCTTTCTTCTCACCTGTACAATCAATTGTAATTGATTCTGAGCTTTCTTTCTCATCTTGGATGTCACCTTCTCCAGGAAGCCTTCTGTCAGCCTCACATCAGAGTCTAACTTCCAATATCATTTTCTGAATACCACTTTAGAAACCATCTCAACTGGGCATGGTGGTGCACACTTTTAATCCTAGCACTCTCAGAGGCTGAGGCAGGAGAACTGAAAGTTTGAGCCCAGCCTGGGAAGCTTAGCAAGACCCTTTCTCAAAAAAATAAAATAAAATAGATAATAACAGTAGAGGGCTGGGAATGTTTTTCAGTGCAGAGGTCCAGGTCTAATCCTCAGTTCATGGGGGGAAAAATCTGTTAGACTGGAGTGGTATAACTGTTCATGATGGGGTTTTTTTTAACTAGACTGTGAACCTCTTCAGAAATTAATGGAATTTGCAAGAAAAGTACATTTAATGACCCACTTTTGATGAAATATTCATAGTTTGGCTATCATGTTAGAAGTACTTAAAACCCTGAGCAATTATTTACTATACCACTGAGACACAGAACATCTGCTTGGATGAAAAAATGCTCTTTTTTGCTTGTGTATTGTTTATAAACAGCTAGTATATGCTGACTTGACTCATGCATACTCACTGCCCTCAATCTTTAAACAACTCTCCTCATTGTGAAAAATATTTGACAGTAATTTGAGAGAGGTCTTCTAGAGAAGCACATTGCATCTTTGACTGTGGACTTCCCAAATCACCAAGTGAGGGGATAGAGACGATGCAGCCTGAGAATTAGAATCTTCACATGCCAGATCATTTAAGTGTTCCAAAGAATCGGGAAGTGTTAAGTCCAGGTTGACAGTAATTTATACTAGCAGAACTGTATCTGAGGAAAAAGATTCAAGAGTGGGAAATGAGAAGCATGCTGAAATCATATTTTATTCAGTTACAGACTTGACAAAGAAATTTTGGGGGGTCAGGATGAGATGTTCCAGAAGGTAATAATTGAGTGAAAATAACTACCTTACATTTCAGAAATAATAGATCCAATTACTCAAAAATGAATATGGGAGTCAGGCATATCACAAAAGTTCAGGGACACTGAAAGCTGACTCTCTATTTGTTCCTCATAATTTGTCCCTCCAATAAATGGCCAGTGCTGCCCCAAATGAGATTTCAACACATTTTTTCCTGGATTGTTGGTTTTTTATGGATATTATACTCCTTGTGCTGGTAAGCTCCAATTCTCTAAGCATGTTTTATCATTACTGATTATTTTATATCATTTTCTACTGCTATAATAGAATCCCACAGAATAGGAAAATGATAAACAATAGTTTATTTAGCTTACAGCTGTGGAGGCAAAGAAGTCCAAGATTGAGGCGATGCATCTGCTGAGGTCTTCATGTGTCATAGCACTGTGGAAGACCAAGCAAGCATACAAAGAAAGAGAGAGAACCAAAAGAGGATTAAGACAGCACTAATTTATAATAAACTCACTCTCATACTAACTAATCCACTCCCACAAAACCAGCGTTAGGTCATTTGTCTCTGCTTTCGTGAATTTTTATCACTTCTTAAAGTGATGAGTATCATTTATTGATACTTTTACAATTGCAAATATATTTTAACATGAGTTTTGTAGAAGACATTCAAATCATAACACTAATGCTATTCTTTGTCAAAAATTGCTGAATCCTTGATTTACATCACCTGCCATTACAGCAGTACTCTTAATTCTTTTTGCAAAAATTTGAATCTTCCATCCTGCTCTCTTTTGCCTAAACTATAGACTCAGAGGAATCCTCGTGGGAAGCAGCTTTGCTTGAGAGACCTTGGTAATGAAAGCCATGGCTATGTTCTTTGTTTTGTTATTTTCTTTCCATTTTGTTTTATGTTAGTTCTTTAAGAGATTATAACTTTCAGCAAAAGTTAAGTAAAATGAAGTCCACCTTCCTTAGAATCTACTGACTCCAGAATTGTTTTACAATCTACAATAGGTAAGGAAAGCAAAGACCAGGTAAGTTAATATGTGACAGATCATAAAATAAAGTCCATTTTTCTGACATGGAATTTCCTTTTATTGTCATTATGCCACTTTTCCTCCTTTATTTTCCACTTATTACATAGCATCATTAGAACGTGAATTTCTTTGATTTCTTTCATTTTATATGAAAGAAATTATCAACCCATATTTTAGTTCAGTTTACTGTCACATTTCTCAAATTAGTCTTTATTATGGTTATTACTGAATATAATCAAATCTTCTTTGGATTATCTATGTGTCTACAATTTATATCATGTATGTCCTTCTTTGCTTTTAGGTTCTTCTTCCTTTAAATGTGAGTCTGTGAATGGTAATTTTGTTGATTATAGATTTATAAATTGATAATTATTTTTCATCATCATTCTGATGTTATTATTTCAACTTCTTTGAGCCTTCATTATTGCCACTAAGAAATCTGTTTCCTTTGTGACTAGTCACTCCTTTCATTCTGTTTATTCTTCCCAGACTTTCTCTGTTCAGCTTCACTAACTTCTGTCTAGCTGTGTTTTAGTATTATCAACCTTGTACATGTGTCATTTTGGTTTATCAAAGTGAATATGCATGTATCTGTTTTATTCTAAAAGATTCTCACCACAAAGTCATCAAATATTGCTTGTTTCCAACCTTAAATGTTCTTCAACATATATTCATTATTCAAGGGTAATTCCCTTCAACATATATTCATGCCTTAATTGTTTTACATAGAGAATTCTCAGTGTTTTAAGTCTTTTGATCTTTTTTATATATTTTATGTGTATCTATTAAAATATACATATATATTATATTTATATATTTCACTGCATACTGGGAAATTTTTCTCAAATTGATTTTCTTAGGCAATAGTTGTTACTTTAGAGCTATAATGTACAGTTCATCACAAGTACCACATTTTAATTAATTACTGATTTATGTTATCTTCATTTTGTTTTTGAACTACATTGTTTCTTTTATCATATCTTTTTATTCCATTATTTGCTTTATAATAGCTTTATTGAATTTTTAGGTAAATAGATGCAGCTTGAGACCATAATATTAAGTGAAATAAATCAGACATGCACGTGTTTAAATATCACACTTACATAAGAAACCCAAAATATGAAGAGTAAAATAAAAGATAAATAATAGGATTTTTTACAAATGGGAAAGGGAAAACAAGAAAAGAAAGGAGGGAAGAGGGAAAGGAATGAAAAGGCATGGAAAATAAGAGTTGGGAAGAAATAGAGATAGAGCTTTTGCAAATGAGAAAGGAACTAAAAGAAGGGAGGAATAGAGATGGAGGGGAACAGTAGGGGATTAAAAAATTAAGATTTGTTATGTACATGTACCAACTCCTCACAATAAATATAATCATATATTGCAAACACACATGGAAGTTTTTTAAAAATTGGTCTAATTATGAGTATTTTTTCAGTTTATTCATGGTACTTTTGGATTCACAAATGTTTTTAACAGTGATCAAGTCCAATATATCTATTTTTTTCTGTTGTTGTGTTTTGGTGTCATGTGGAGGAATCCATCGTGAAATCTAAGGTCATAGAGATGTAACCTAAGTTTTCCTCTGAGTTTCTTTTTTTTAAAAAATAAGTTATGCTCTTATATATAAGTTCATCAATCTGTTTGTTCTGCTTTTACATAAGCTGTGAGGTTAGAGTCCAAAGTCTTTCATTTTTATATGGGTATTCATGTGTTGAAGAGACTGTATTTCTGCCTATGAAATTGTTCTGACAGATCCTTGTCAAGTATTAATTCATCACTAATGTAAAAATTCATTCCTGGACACTTTTTTATTACATTGAACCACATATTTATTCCTATACCAGTTCCACATTCTCATAATTATTGTCCATTTATGGTAAGGTTTGAAACTGAGAAATGAGACACCTTTAACTTTGTTCATATTTTCAAGAGTATTTTGGCTGTTCTTGATCTCTTGTGTTTCTATATAATTTTTAGAATTACTATGTTAAATTTTGCCGTAACTCATCCATAATTTTCTTAAGGATTACACTAAAATTTTATATAAATTTGAGGAATATTGACATCTTAACCATATTATATCTTCACTCCATAAATATGAAACGTTGTTCTATTTGTTTGGAATTTTGTTAATTTCAATCACGTTTTTAATTCTTAGTGCATAAGCCTTTAACTTCATTATTAAATTATTAATTGAATTTTTTATTCTTTTTGAGGTTATAAACAGGAATGTTTTTTCAAATTTCAGTTTTGAATTGCTTCTTTTTAGTGCACACAAATAAGTTTGATGTTTAACATTGATCTTGTATCTTGCCATCTTGCTAACTCATTAATTCTGATATTTTATGCGTTATACCTTATAATTTTATATATATTCTTATATATTTTATACACTGGGATCTTCATAGCACTATATCTTATCACAGCATCCATAAGCAGAGATAACATTACATCTTTTATTACATTTAAATGACTTTTTTTCCTGCCTAGTTGTCCTACTAGACTCCACTGTACACTGTTGAATAGACATGGCAAGAGCAGAAAATTCTGTCTTCTTTCTAATGTTATGAGGAATACATTAGGACTTCCTTTTTTTTGGTCTTTTTTAAATTAAATTCTTTTATTGGTACATTTTAGGTATACAACACAATTACATTTCTCATTAGGAATTGTACCTTTAAATAATGCATCTTGGTTCTTATTTTTTCCCATTCTTGCCCTCCCTTCATGCCCTCCACCCTTCCCTATTTACAAAAACTTTATTTCCATTTTTTCCATTTCTCATCATATTTCCTTTCCCTTCTTTCCTTTCCCCTGCCCCTCCCACGACCCCTGCCCCTTTGGACCTTTTCTTCCTATTTT
>NW_004624736.1:28807791-28840439 GCF_000247695.1 Heterocephalus glaber | reverse complement strand
TGAGAAATTATTTCTGATTTCATTTTTTCCAGATCCCCTTTTGTTACCAGTTCAGTGGGTCCATGTGGTTGAGTATCAGAGTGTTCCATCTCATTTTCCTTTGGGGTTGCTGTAGGTGATCTAGAAGTCTGGTTTTGAGACTTAGTTACATGTTTTCTCATTTTGACTGTGCCAGTGGTCTGGTAGCGCCTGCATGGATTTCCCCCCCATGTGCTGAGTGAGGTGGGCCAGGGGCCATGAGCAGTGGTAGGTATGGTGACCCAAAAGCCCTTTCCTGTGGGCTGGGAGCAGCTGGAGGGATGGTGGCCAGGAAGCCCCTTCCTCTGGACCAGGAGCAGTCGGATGGTGGCTCAGAAGCCCCTCCCTCTGGGCCTGGAGCTGTGGGAGGGATGGTGGCCTGGAAGCCCCTTCCTCTGGGCCAGGAGCAATGGGACAGAAGTTGGCCCAAAAGCCCTTTCCTCTGGTCTAGGAGCAGCAGGAGGGATGGTTACTGGGAAGCCCCATCCTCTGGACCAGGAGCAGTGGGACTCAGTACCTTGGTCTGGTGGTCTTGTGTCCTCTGCGTCTTTGTAGTGTGTAACCAAGTGGCTGCCTGTCTGCAGCAGGGTGATTGGGTGTCTTCCGTGCAACTGAGGACCTTGGTAGGGCGTGCACAGACCTTCCTGTGTGCAGCAGACTGATTCAGTGTGTTCTGTGCAACTCAGGACCTCGGTAGGGCATGGGCAGACCTGCCTGTCTGCAGTGGGGTGATTTGGCGTCTTCTGCGCTACTCAGGACCTTGGTAGGGCATGCCTTACTCTTTTCTATTTGTTGTTTCATTGGCTCTAATTTGATAGGTGTCCAGGTTCTTTCCCTTGTTTCAGCTGTCTAGCTAATTTTTTCACCTGAAACCCCAAGACAATAGTATTAACATATTTCTTTATTATTTTTCTAAACACTTAACTCCTAGTCCCAAGTTTTTAAATTCCCCATGCTTAGATACTGTACAGTCACTCCAATCATCACTAGACTTATTCCTTGATCCTCCCCATCCAAAGTTTTTGGCTCTTCTATATCGTACCTAGCTTATTGTCCTCCCTATCACCAAGATCTGACAACCACAATGGTTTCCTCAATCACAAAGTAAACTTTTCTCTCATATATCACCCTTGTCCCCACAAACTATCCTCTGTAAACTCTCAATACTAACCCTTCAACTCAATTAAAAATACTCCAATACAATCAACCCCATACCAACCTTTTCTACTCATTTAGCACTATTCCTCTCTTCAAATCTCCCTCTTAGTGTCTAATACTCCTCCTCCAACCACCTTCCATTCTCCCTATCCCACATCACCTACCTCATTAAAACACAATCACAAATAATAAAGTGTCATAGTGTGCATAGAGAATAGACAAAGGAGGTAAGAGTAACTGCAAGAACTATCATACAGAAGTATTGTTGGATTGAATCTGTGGATGGTGTTATAAATAGAAGTAATTCTGTTGGCAAACATAGAGACAGAGTCAAAATAACTTGAAGATCGGGAGTAAATACTAGCACCGAACATGTGAAGCTGAAAATTATTCATGGGGACTCAACATCCTACTAAAAATCTCCATATAGGTCAAAAACTCTCCTCAGTTCTCTAGTGCCAGTAACACCACACAAAGGAGGGAAAAATGGGGGATGTGTGTGTGTGTATATATATATATATACATATATATATATGTGTATATATATATATATGTATATATATATATGGAAGGACATAAGAGAATGGGAAAGCAAGAAAATAGATCTTTGAATGTGCCCCCCCGCCCAATTCTAACTCTTCCAAGGCAGAGCAAGGGGTCAAAAGGTAGAAGAAAGCAGATAACAGTTAGCAGAAATCTATGAAAAGTTCTTAGGCAGAATGAAGAAAATAGTTGAATTCAAAGAGAAAATGAAGCAAAAGTTCAGAGTAATTTCAATCAATATGCCCACTATGAATTTCAGGGAAATAGGTAAAAACTTGGATGGGCTATCCAAAACAGTTCAAAATTTGAATTAAATATTCAACAAGGATAGGAAATCCTCAAAAAGATGTCAGAGAGCCACTTCCAGGAAGATGATGGAGTGGTGAGCAGCAGAGAAAGAGCTTCACTGTGGTTTAGTATCGTGACGCTGGAATATAGCAGCAAAAGGAGGAAAAGAAGAAGAGAATTGTGTTACCAGGACCCAGGAAGGATCTGAAGTAAGAATTGAAGTCTAGAGGGATAATGAAGAGAGAGACTTTAACAAAGATGAGGTACCAACCAGACTTCTCTCCCAGAGCCTGGACTCAGTGATGGAACAGCGGCGAAACCTACAGACACATGGTGATTGCTGGAGACCCCAGAGGCCTCCAAAAAGAAAGAAACCAGTGGAATGGAGCAGTGGATGCACCAGACTGTGGTAAGGCTGATTGGCTGGTAGCCATCTTGGAGGAGGGCCTACTGAGCTCAGAATTTAGAACAGCTGTGGGTGGACTCAATCTATTGGCTCCAGTCCCTTAATGTGGGTGCTGAGTTCAAGTTGGCAGGAGGTCTTGGGGAGTGGAGTTCAAGGTAGCAGGAGACACATAGACTGTTGTAGGCTAAAGGGATCTGGTTCCAGCCTCATAGCCAGAAACCGGCATGAACTTCAGAGGAACTAAGGGGATAGGTTGGGATTGTCTGTTACCCCACAGTGAAGCTGCAGCTAGCTTGCTGGGATTAGTCAATTTGGCTTTGCACTCTGTCCACATTGCCTAACAGTGAAAGCAGAGACACAACTTGAATTGGACATTTTTGGGTTTTTTTTTTTATCTTTTTGCTGTTCTTTTTTTCTTTTTTCTTTCTTTTTTTTCCTCCTTTCTGGTTCTTGTTTTGTTTTGCTTTTTCTTGATTGAACACAGTTTCTACTTTTTTGTTGTTGTTCTAGTCTATTCTTTTTATGTTTTCCTTTTCTCTTTCCCACCTGTCTTGTTCACCAGTTTCCTAAAATTTATCCTCCAACCTTGCTTCTGATCGCTTCCTCTTCTTCTGTTTCTGTTTTTTTTTTTCCCTCCAACCCCTTTTAAAACTCTCCTCTAAGGGTAAAATTCCCATATTAAGGTCTTTTTTACTATATACAATTTTCAGATTCATCCTAGACTTCATTATATAACCACAAATATAGTTCATATGGTTAAAGGTGACAAATTAATAGTTATCACAGTTTGTCATTTTTTAGGTTGTATTTGATGCTATTGTTATTGTTTTGTTTTGGTTAGGTTTGGTTCTGGGGATTGAACTCAGGACCTCTCAATTGCCAGGCAGCCACTGTGCCACTGAGCTTCACCCCTAGCCCTTTGTTATTGTTGATTATACTATGTTAGCCAAGGTGACATAATTGTGCTAATCAGTTGTTCCTCCTCATATACCAAAACTGAGGTTGTATATGGGTCTTAAAAAAAAAACCCTATAGTCCAGTGCCAAAGAACTGGCAGTTGGGCCAAGTAGGCAGAAACTTCTCATCCCCAATAAATTGAAGAGGTAGGGTCCTACAACAGACTCAAAATCCACAAGCCAGCTACACCTGGAAGATGCTTCTGAAAAGTAGTTATTTCCTAAGTCTTCTGATTACTGGCAATGAAGCTATACCCCATAAGCAATTTACCACCATTAACCCAGGAATCAAACTTTTAAAAAAACAGAGAATGAGGAGACACTTATTATAAGATGCACCCCTCCCAGACTTTCAGCTCACCAAAGACAAACACTGGGGTCAATGAAGTGAAACAATATGAAAGCCACCCACCTGGACTCTCTGAACTGGTAACAGCAGAAGTAACAAAGCAGATGAATGAGGCTCTAGAAAAATATCAAAGTATAAATAATTTCCCAGATAACTACAGAGATGATGACCAGAATGAAAGACATGCTTAGTGACTCTAGAGCAGATACAGATTAAAAAAAAAAATAGAGAAACTTAGGATCAGTATAGGAAAGAAACAGAAACTATGACCATCCAACATAGTAAAGAAATGGAATCCCTGAAATATTCAAACAGATATCCAGGAGATTAAAAACTCCATTTAAAGTATGCACAGTAGAATGAGCCAGTGTGAGGACAGAATATCAGATATAAAAGACGGGATTGTGGTTAGTGATCATGAAAAGAGAGATTTCTTAAAAATAGCAAGGGACCAGGAGAAATCAATCCAGCAGCTGCTAGGTGATGCAAAGAAGAATAACATAAGATTAATTGGAGTCAATAAAAAAGCAGAAGATAGCACAAATGGCATTTTAAAAAACTGTCTTCAGAAGAAATGGCAGAAAATTTCCCAAACAGGGAAAAAGAATTTGACATACAGATAAGTGAGGCAGATAGAATTCCAATTAGCCATGATCAAAAAAAATCTTCCCCAAGGACTATAATAGTCACAAATCCAGAAATTCAACACAGGGACAGAATATTAAAAGCTGTTAGAGAAAACAAACAAGTCACTTATAAAGGAAAGCCCATCAGAATCACAGCAGACTACTCAACATAAACCCTTAAGCCAAGGTGAGCTTGCAATAAAGTATTTCAAGCCCTAAAAGAAAACAACCTCCAACCCAGATTCATGTACCATGGAAAATTATCTTTCAAAATTGATGGAGAAATAAGATACTTTGTTGACAAAGAACATCTGGAGAAATTCATGATCACCAAATGAGCACTCCAAAGTGTTCTAGAGGATATTCTAGAAAGAGACAATAAGGATTACAACTCCATTTTCCCTAACAGAATGAATCCACCATGAAAAGGAGAAAATTAAACAGAAAATTAAACAGATAAGCAAGAAGGAAGCCAACAACTGGAAAATAACATGATAGAGATAAGATAATACATATCAGTTATAACCATCAATGTCAATGGTCTCAATTCACCAATCAAAAGAAAAAGACTGGCAGAATCAATCCAGAAGCAAGATCTAATAATATGCTTCATACAAGAAACACATTTAATTCAAAAACAAATTCGTAGATTGAAAGTGAAAGGATGGAAAACAATATTCCATGTGACAGGAATCCAGCAAAAAGCAAGGATAGCTATTCTACTTGTAGACAAAGTGGATTCAAGCTAAGACTGATTAAGAGAGACAAAGAGGGTTACTACATCGTGGTAAAAGGAACAATCCACAAGGAAGAGATAACAAATATAAATATACATGCACCCAATAGCAGCACACCCAAGTATATAAGACAAATATTAACAGACATGAAAAATCATATAAGCACTAATACATTTATAATGGAGGATCTCAATATCCCACTGTCACAAATAGACAGATCAACTAGATAAAAATATCAACAATGAAATATTAGAATTGAACCAAACTTTTGAACAAATGAACTTAGTAGATATCTACAGTGTTCCACCCCACAACATCAGAATACGCATTCTTCTCAGATGCACATAGGACTTTCTACAAAACAGACCATATTCTAGCTCACAGAACATGCTTAAGTAAATGCAAAGGAATCAAAATGATCCCATGTATATTATCACATCATAGTGCAATGACATTGGAAATCATCAGCAAAAGAAACCACAAGAACTTCATAAACACATGGAAATTAAGTAACACCCTCCAGAACAACCAATGGGTCATAGATGAAATTAAAGAAGAAATCATACCATTTCTAGAATTAAATGATAATGACAATGCAACATACCAGAAGTTATGGGATGCAATGAAAACAGTCCTATGAAGGAAATTTATAGTGGTGAATATCAGGAAAACAGAGTGGGCTCAAATAGACAACCTAATGTTGAACCTCAAGCTTCTAAAAAAAGAAGAGCAAGTCAAGCCAAAGCTTTTTTTATAAAAATCAGAGCAGAAATTTTAAAAATGGAGACTTAAATATCAATACAGAGAATCAATGAATCAAAGAGTTGGTTCTTTGAAAGATTAAATAAAATCAACAAACCTTCAACCAACCTTATCAAAAAAGAAAAAAAAAGACTCAAATCCATACAATTAGGAATGAAAAGTGTGAAATTCACAATAGACCTTGCAGAAATCCAGAAGATCATCAATACCTACTTTGAGAACCTGTATTCTAATAAGATGGAAAATGCAGAAGAAATGGACAGATTCCTAGATATATGAATTATTAAAACTGAAACAAGAAGATATAGAAATTCTAAATAAACCAATTTTAGCTAATAAAACTTAATATGTAATTAAAAACCTACCAATAAAGAAAAGCCCTGACCCTGGTGGATTTAATACTGAATTCTATAAGAAATTTAGGGAAGACCTATTGTCGCTACTTCTCAAACTCTTTAATAAAATTGAAGGGAAGCAATACTCCCAAATTCATTCCTGCAAGCAAGCATTATCCTGATTCCTAAACCAGAGATGGATCCAACCAAAAAGGAGAATTGCATCCCAAATTTCCTTAGTGAACATGGATGAAAAATTCTCAATAAGATACTGGCAAACAGAATGCAGCAAATCGTCAAGAAGGTTATATACCATGATGAAGTTGAATTCATCCCAGGGATGCAGGGATGGCTCAATATATACAAATCAATAAATGTAATACACTATATTAGCAGAGTCAAGGACAAAAACCATATGATCATCTCAATAGGTGCAGAAAAAGCATATGACAAGGTCCAACACCCATTCATGATAAAAAATCCTATGGTAAATTAGTATAAGTGGTCTTTATCTCAATCTGATAAAAGCCTTCTTTGACAAACCAACAGGCAACATCATACTAAATGAACAAAAGCTGAAAGCTTTCACTCTAAAATCAGGAACAAAACAAGAATGTCCACTGTCACCACTTTTGTTCAATATAATTATGGAAACACTAGCCAGAGCAATTAGAAAAGAGAAAGAAATAAAAAAATAAGGTTAAGAAAGGAAGAAGTTAAATTGTCATTATTTGCAGATGACATGATACTCTACATAGAAGACCCCAAAAACTTCATCAAATATTTTTAGATTTCATGACCAAATTCACTGACATAGCTGGATACAAAGTCAATGCTCAAAAATCAATAGCCTTTCTGTGCATAAATGACAAACTCATGGAAAGAAAAATTAGAGAAACAATCCCTTTCACAGTAGCATCCAAAAAATAAAATATCTAGGAATCAATCTAACAAAGGAAATAAAAAATCTCTACATTGAAAACTACAGCACTCTGAAAAAGGAGATTGAAGAGGATATCAGAAAATGGAAAGCTATCCCTTGTTCTTGGATAGGAAGAATGAATATAGTGAAAATTTTTCATACTTTCCATACTTTCAAAATTGTTATACAGATTTAATGCAATCCCAATCAAAATTTCAAAAGTGTATCTCACAGAATTAGAAAAAGCAATCCTAAAATTCATTTGGAACCAGAAGAGACCTAGAATACCAAAGGCAATTCTGGGCAACAAAAGCAAGGCAGGTGGTATCACAATCCCTGACTTTAAATTATACTACAAAGCTACTGTGATTTTAAAAAAGCATGGTACTGGCAAAAGAACAGACCTGAGGTTCAATGGAACAGACTAGAAAATTCAGAAACAACTCCAGACATACTAAGCCTCCTTATCATTGACAAAGGAATCAAACACTTTCACTGGAAGAAAAATAGCTTATTTAATAAATGGTGCTGGAAAAATTAGCTTTCCACATGCCGAAGATTGAAACTAGACCCATATCTTTCACCATGTACTAACCTAAAATCAAAATGGGTCAAAGATCTAAATATTAAAACAGAAACTAAATCTGCTGGAAGAGAGAATAGGTGTAACTCTTGAGGACATAGGAGTAGGTAAAGACTTCATGAACAAGATGCAGACCTTATGGGTAATACTACAAAGAATCAACAACTGGGGGACCTCTTCTTATTAAAAATCTTCTGCACAGCAAGAGAAACTAACAACAGAGTGAAGAGACAACTTACAGTTTGGGAAAAAAATTTTTTTATCATCTATTCATCAGATAAAGGACTATTATGTAGAATACATAAACTCCAAAAAAATCAGATCCCCAAATTTAAAGATCCAGTCCAAAAAGAGGCATCTGAAATGAATAGACATTTCTCAGATGAGAAATGTTGCATTTAAGAAACTAATTTAATCTAAAAAGATATTCATATAATAAAAATTAAATGATGTGAAACAACATATCATGCACCAGAATCACCTAAATCAACAGGGGTAGCAATTCTAATGACACAAATGGTAAACTTCAATTTAAATGTGATTCAAAGAGACAAAGAAGGTCACTAGATACTAGTTAAGGGAACAATCAAACAACAAGTGATAACACTGATAAATATATAGGCACCAAATATCGGAATACCTATCTTCATAAAACAAAAACTGCTGATATTAAAATATCAAATAAACACCAACACAATCATATCAAGGGATTTTAACATCCCACTTTCACAAAGAGATAGATCAACTGAAAAAGAAAATTCAGAGTCAAACCATACCCTTGAACTTGTGAACTTAATAGATCTATACAGAGTATTCCACCCCTCCATAACAGAGTATTGATTGTTTTCAGCAGCACCTATACTTTTTCTAAAGTGGATCACATACTAGTCCACAAAGCCTACTTAAATAAATATAAAAGAATAGAAATTACCCAATGCATACTATCAGGCAACTGTGCAATAAAAATAGAAGTCAACAGCAGAAGAAACTTCAGAAAAGACAAAAGATCCTGGAAAATTAACAATATACTCCTAAACAAAGGGTCACAAAAGAAATAAAAGAATAAAGTAAAAAATTTCTGGAAGCTAATGACAATGACAGTACAACTTGTCGAAACCTCTGAGGCACTAAAAAAGGCAGTTCTAAGAGGAAAATTCACCACAATCAATCCTCACCTTTGGAAAACATAGCAAGCTCAAATAGTCAACATTGTGATAAATCTTAAGATATTTGAAAAACAACAACAAATCAAGCCTAAACTGAAATTAAGGAAGGAAATTTTAATGATGAGAGTGGAAATGCATGAAATTCAGACTAAAAAAAAAGAAATCAACAAATTCAAGAGGTATTTCTTTGAAAGAAAAAGTAAAATTGATAATCCCTTAGGCAGACTTACCAAGACAAAGAAAGAAAAGACTCATATCAATGCAATTAGAAACAAAAAAGTCAAATCATAACAGACATTGCCAAAATGCAGAACATAGTAACTAGGCTGAAAAATTATATCCCAAAATATTAGCCAATTTTGAAGAAATAGATTCTTAGACACATACAAACTGTCAAAACTAACTCACAAAGACATAAATACACTTAACAAATCAAAAAGCAAGCAATGAAACTGACACAGTAATAAAAAATCTACCAATTTAAAAAAACTCAAGACCTGATGAATTCACTGATGAATAGTACAAAACCTTTAAGGATGTTATATCAGTACTCCTCCAATACTCCTCAAGCTCTTCAAAGAAATTGAAAATGAGGGACTGCTGCTAAACTCATTTATGGAAGCCATACCACCTTGACCCAAGAACTGCAAAAGACCTAACTAAAAACAAAAACTATAGGCCAATTTCCTTAATGAACATAGATGCAAAAATTTTCAACAAGGTATTAGCAAATAAAATGCAGCACATTACCAAAAAGATAATACATCATGATCAAGTAGGTTTCATCCCAGAGATCCAAGGATGGATTAACATATGTAAGTCAATAAATATAATATATAATATAAAAATAAGCAAGGTAAAAACCATATAATCATATCAGGAGATGCAGAAAAGGCTTTTGACAAAGTCCAACAGCACTTCATGATAAAAACCCTGAAGAACACAAGTGTAGAAGGACTATACCTGAATATGATAAAAGCTATATATAACAAAACAATAGCAAGGCAAGCACCATACTAAATGGGAAAAAATGAAGTATTCCTTATAAAATCAGGAAAATAACAAAGATGTCCACTATCATTTCTTCTTTTCAGCATAGTACTTGACATATTGGCCAGATAAGTTAGGCAAGAGAAAAAAATGAAAGGGTTATATACAGGAAAAGAAGAACTCAAATTATCATTATTTGCAGAAGACATGATAAGTTATGTAGAAGACCCCCAAAACACCACCAAATAGCTCAGAATTAATAATGAACTTCAGCAATGTAGCAGGAAAAAAGATCAACACACAAAAATCATTAGTATTTGCGTACATCAACAATGAATGGGATGAGAAGGAAATTATGAAAATAATACCATAGTAGCTTCAAAACAAATCAAATACCTAACCAAGGAAGTGAAAGAACTCTACAAATAAAACTACTGTACTCTGAAAAAGGAGATTGAAAAAGACATCAGAAAATGGAAACATGTCCTCTGTTCCTAGATAGGCAGAATCAATATTGTCAAAATGTCCATACTCCAAAAATAGTTATACAGATTCAGCACAGTCCCAATCAAAATACCATCAGCCCACTTTATAGATCTTGAAAATCAAGACTAAAATTCATATGGAGCCAGAAGTGAGTCAGAATTGTAAGTCATTTTGACCCAAAAGAGCAAAACTAGAGGGATAATAACACATGGCTTCAAGCTATACTACAAAGCAATAGTGATAAGAACAGCATAGTCCTGGAAAAACAAATATGTAGAGCAATGGAACAGAATTGAGGATACAGAAACTTTCTCAGACATATTCAGCTATCTGATCTTCAACAAAGGGGCCAAAAGCATATGTTGGAAGAAAGACAGCCTATTCAACAAGTGGTGCTGGAAAAACTGTTTATCTATGTGCAGAAGATTGAAATTGGATCCTTATCTCTCACCATATACTAAATTAAAATCAAAATAGATCAAATATCTAAGCATAAAAAAAGAAACGTTTAACCCACTGGAAGATAAAATAGGTAAAACACTTGAAGATATAGGTGTAGGAAAAGATATAAATAGAACCTCATTTGCACAAGAAATAACAGCAAGAATCAACAAATGGGATTATATCAGACTTAAAAGCTTCTGTACAGAAAAAGAATCGATAAGCACAGTGAAGAGACAACCTACAGAATGACAAAATAATTTTTGTCAGCTACTCCTCAAACAGAGGACTAATATCTAGAATATACAAATAATTCAAAAAAAATCCACCTAAAATTAAATATCCCTTCAAGAAATGGATAAGAGAAGTGAACAGATACTTCACACAGGAAGAATTACAAATGGTCAAGAAATACATGAAAAAATGCTCAACAACTTTTGCCATTAGAGAAATGCAAATTAAAACAATCCTATGATTCCATCTTACTCCAGAAAGAATGGTAATCTTTCAGAAATCAATCAATAACAAATGCTGATGAGGCTGTGGTAGAAAAGGAACCCTCCTTCATTGTTGATGGGAATGGAAATTAGTACAACCATTCTGGAAATCAATATCAAGATTTTTGAAAGAACTTAAATTAGGAATTTGTTATGACCCAGCAATACCCCAGCTAGGTATCTTCTCAAAAGTGTTTAAGACATCATAGTACAGAAATACTTGCATACAAGTGCTTATATCAGTTCAACTCATAATAGCTAAATCCTGAAAACAACCTATATACCCATCAATAGATGATTGGATAAAGAAAATGTGGTATCTATATACAATGGAATATCATTCTGCTACAAAGAATGACAGATTTGAAATATTTGTAGGAAAATGGAAGCAATTGGAAAATATAATGTTGAGTGAAATAAAACAGACACACAAGCTTAAATACCACATGGTATCTCTCATTTGTGTGAGTCAAAGTACAAACAAGGAGAATAGTAAAGGATGGTTAGTTAGATGGGGGCTAGGAGATGGATCTGTTGCAATAGGGAAGTGGTCCAAGGGAAAAAAGGTGTGGGGTGAGGAGGAGGGGAAGGAGAAATAAGCAGAATAAAGATATCCCATGTAACAGAAACCTAGTAGCCTCAATCAATGTAAACATTATAGAGCATAACATGAGCTAAGGTCAAAAATAACAAGAATGAAAAGCAGGATAAGGGAATTGAAGAACAAAGAGGAGAGAGTGAGGGTAGAGGAAAGGGATTAGAAAAAATAAAAGAAAGAAGCTGTGGTATGTACATGTAAGCACTCCCCAAAATGATTGCAAATTACATGAATTGGAACAACATACTAATAAAATAAAAAAATACTTTTGGGCCTGATTTATGACTGCATTAGTGGATCTTAATCTCAGTTTGAAAGAAGACTATACACCTTAGTAAGCAAATCTCCTATGAGTAAGTTTAATATACTTTGTAAAAGTAGAAGAGTCTAGTGTGGAGAATTGTATACTATAAATTGAGATAAAACTATAGCAAGTATTTAAATAAAAAATATTTTTACAGTGAAAAATGCATTGCCATTATTCCACTCAAAATACTGTCTCTTGCTTCAAACACACTTATCCCATCATTCTTGCCACTGTCTCAAGCAGTTCCAGAAGTAATTCTGAACTATACCTTTAGATGCATTGTCATAGCTGCCTAAATTTCCCAAATCAATTAAAAATATTTACCTTTCATTGTCATTTTGACTAGGGGGGCAGAGCTAGAAATTGAATAGTACCAGATCTAGTGAATAAGGTGGAATAAGATACTTTAATGTTTTTATAAGCTTGCCTTTCCTTTGGATGGCACTCGGCAGTAGCATTCACCATAATTTTGATAATAGCTCCTAAAGATGCTCATGAAAGAAAAGCGGATTAATGGCAATGTGTCTCTTACTGTGATAAAATTTTCAACTTAAAATTTAATTGTATCCATCACACCTCATATATTGCCATTCCACCACTGCTCTAAGTTGTTGCGGGAATAGGATATTCTTCTAACAATTGTTTTGTATCTCCTTCAAACACAGGTGGATGTGCAAGAAGCATATTAAATTCTATGCTATACATAATGGCTAACAGAAATTGAAGAAAATGAGGCAAACACAATTATAAAAAACATTTTGAACAAATTACAATCATGATAAATTATATATTACTGTATAACTGTATGTTGATTCTGTTAATATTAAAATATATCCTTTAACAAGTGAAAAACAACATAATTGAGTCAGATATCTTGTTTTATGAAGTTGTTACTTTAAAAGTCATTTAATGATGGTTGGCAGCAAGAAGACTACAAGAAATGAGTTTTAGAATAGTTCTTTTGTGATTTTATTCTTTTATTCTTTATTCTTTTGTGATTTTAATTATCTTGTATGGTCAGCTGGTGATTCAAACCTTAAAACTATGTAATATGGATATAACTAATATTAATTTTTCTGAACTTCATATGGAAGAAGGCACACATCTAATTTTTGTAATTTAGAAGGAGGCATTTAGAAAAACAATTTAAAAGTAGGGTTTCTGTAGCAGTCACTCCCAGTGGCCCATGTATATCTCCCTTCTGCATTTACTTCTGTCTCTAAGGGCTCATTACTGTGGATACCTGTAACATTCTGCTTGAGAGCTTTTTGCTGAAAGATCATACTAAACCTTCAACCAAAAGAAGCTAGAAATGCTAGAAAAATCAATGTCCTAGAAGTACTTACCAATAATGAAATTTTTGAACAAAATACAGAGATAGAAGAAAGTGCTAAGAAGGCCAAAGTAACAACTAGTTATTTGCCAGTGTAGGGTGTTTGAATTGTGACCCACTAAAATTCATGAACACTTCAGAATGTGATTTTATTGAAAATAGGGTCTTTGTAGATGTAATTAGTTAAGATGAAATCATACTGAATAAGGCTCTGAATCCAATGACTGTTGTCTTTACAAAAAGGTCATGTGAAGACACATGCAGAGGAAAGCCATATAATAACAGAGACAGAGGTTAGAGTGATGTTATTAGAATCCAGGATGCAAAGATTCTCAGGAGTCTTGTTAGGAAGAAACAAAGGACTCTACTTTTAGAACAGTGATGATGAATCTTTTAGAGACCGAAAGCCCAAACTGCACCCCAAACCGACCTATTTATCAAAGAGTGCCAACACTGCAATTAAACCTGAGGTTTTAGTTTTAAAAAAAATGCTCAGCTGCTGGGATGACTTGGCTCATGTGCCAACAGAGAAAGGTCTGTGTGCTCACTGCAGCAGGTGTAGTGTGCCGTGAATTTGCCACCACTGCTTTAGAGAGAGCCAGGTTCTACCAACACCTTGATTTCATACTTCCAATGAAACTGAAAGAATAAATTTGTGTTGTTTTCAAAAACTTGAGTCATGGTATTGTGCTACAGAGGCCATAAGCAACTGATAGATTGGGTTAATCCAGAGAAATGTGAATGAAGCAAGTAACTTCAGTTTGTAACCAAGAGTCTCCTCATTTATCAGGCAATAAACAACTGTAACCTCATTCTCTTTGCATCAGCACTTTCCAGAGTCCAGATGTTCGCATGAAGGAAATTGCTCAAGGAAAAAGTACGCTCTAGAAAAAGGTGGCCCAGACTGGTCGGAAAAGTTGATCCTAGGCCTGCTAATTTGAATGAAAGAAAGGAGAGAAGCCACATCCACTTCCAGACTCTGAATGTACATTGAATCTATTTCTAAGTGAATTGTTTCAACCAGTGTTTTGGTAGTAATAATTAAATTAGTGCTTCTTCGCAGAGAAGGGGAAGAAGGAAATTGGAAAACAGACAATCCCTGGGACAATCCTATCCTATCTAAGGACTATTACATCCTATTTTGCTCTCTTTAATGGAGACTGAACATTCTACCCAAGCTTTTGTTCAATCAGAGCATAACTAGTCTATATATCCCAAGAGGGAGACTAGAAATATCAGGTCCTACCAATACTTTTTCATTTGACCATATTCAATCATTTTCTAATACCTGTCTTCCCAAAAAGGACTCATCTTTAATATACTGCCTCTGGAATATTGTCTTCAAACTTTAAAAACATTGCATTATGATAAAATATTCTTTTTGTGGTCTGGTACTAAAGATTGAACTAAAGGCTTTATGGTTGCTACAAAACAAGCACTCTACCACTATGCTACACTCTACCCACCCCCCCTTTTAAATTAAAAAAAATTTTGAGATAGAGTCTTGTAAAATTGTCCAGGTTGGCCTCAAGTTTGTGATCTTCCTGCCTAAACATCTTGAGTGTAGATATACCACCACTTCCAGAGATAATACATACTTTAGTTGAACTTCTAAGTCACACTATTGAAGAAATCACACCTATTCACATTCTATAACAAATTATGTAAAACTACCTCTAATGTGATTCAAGCTCATTGTAAGTACTTCATTGATTCTATGAAATACAAAATGCTCTACACAAGTAAGCAAATTCTATTCACGTTAATGCAATGTAGAAAATATTTACTAAGAAGAATGTATCAAAAAAGTGGGAGAAAATGTAGGTAAACCAGGGTGTCTTAAGATATTTGTCTTAATTAATTTCTCATTGATGGACAAAATACTGGACCCCTACAACTCTGAGAGGAGGAGAGGTTTATTTTGGCTCTCAATTTTTAGAGAATTCAGTTCATAGTCGACTGGCTCCAAGGCAGGAAGGGATGGTAGAAGGGTCTGGACAAGGAAAGCTGTCCACATCGTAGTGCCTAGGAAGTGAAGAGATGGAAGGAAAGGGAGATACTGTATACTATTCCACCTTACTTTTCTAGTGACTCACCTCTTATCAGATTCTACCCCCTAACAGCATGCTCAGCTCAGCTCCTGAACTCATTAGTGAATGAATCCACGCATTCGTATAGCACTCCTTGATCCAATCACCTTTGGAAGAAATTTTCAATCTAAACCATAAAAGAATGTTATAAAGCTAGTCCCAACTAAAAATATAGACCATAGAAGAAAATTTTTATTCAAATTTCCAAATTAAAAAGTAATTACTATGGCAATTGGCCATTATAACCATAATTGACCATTATGCCAATTTAGAAATACAATATTATCAAAAATAATTTCCTCTTCCTTTGTTCTCAAGTAACAGAAATAAAGAGAGCCATTTTAAGTCTTTTGAAAATGAGTAATTAAAAAACAAATATTTCCCTCTTGAAGTTTCTCTGGCCTGATTTGAGAACTAATAATGCTGCTTTCAATAAGCAGCAAAGGTTGTTGAGAAATCTACCATAACTCTAACATAATTTGTGTGTGTGTTCTAAGAAACAGCTAATTGAAATGGACCACACAGATCTGAATATCTCAAAATAACTCTTCCACCATTTTGAATTGATTGCTGTCTACTCTTCCTAATGACTTTCTTATTACCTATCTTTATAAATTCCAAAGTTTTCTCCCTCTTCTTTGACATGTTCCTTATATTTCAATAGCCTGAATAAAAAAAAATTTAATTATCAGGGACATTTTGTCTTTTACAAAATCAATCAAATGCTTACAATGAGTTTGAATTCTCATTAACAATAACTGATACCTGAATCATCTCCACTAGATTGCTATTCCTGATTCAACATTGAAACTTGATCCATCACTAAGTGGTTAATAGGTTTTTTTTACATGTTTCCTCTAAATATCCAAGTAAATATCTAAGACACATAAGAACATTACAGAATCAGTTCCACAGACATGAAGTACCAGTACTATAGGAAAATCCACAAGCACTAGAATTTGGTACACTCTAAGTACTAAATCTTGCAACAACTCACAAACAAGTATTTTTTAACTTGATATATCTCTCAATGTGTGGTTTCAAAGAACTTCTGAAAATGGACTAGAAAAACTCATGGAGTCAATATTTTTAACTGTATACATCTCTCTCTGTCTCTGTTTCTGTCTCTCTCTTTATCTCTCAATATCTATACTGAGATTAAAACTGTACATATTTAATGTATGCAATATGGTCAGTTTGGACAAGTCCATACTCCTGTGAAAACGATCACCTCCATCAAGGGCATAAGCATATTCATCATCCCCAAGTTTCATGTCCCTATGGTGCTTATTTTTGTTTTCTGTTTTCTGATAAAGCCACTTGATAGTATATGTATTCCATTAATCAATGCTTTAAGTACATAATATATTATTGTTACCTAGAAACACTATGTTGGACTCTAGAACTTATTCATATTGAATAACTTAAACTTTATACTTACTGACCAGCTCTCCAGTTCCCTATTTCTCCTACCCAGGCCCTGACAGTTACTTTTTTCTGCCTCTATGAGTTTGACAATTTTAGTCACCTCATATAAGTGGAAATATGCAATAGTTGTCCTTTGGACTGGCTTATTTCACTTAATATAATACTCTCAAGGTTCATCTGCATTTCATTTGGCAAGAGACCCTTATTATCTAAAGCTGCATTCTATACTATAAAATGTGTATACCAATTTTCTACAGGTATGCATACATCTGTAGACATTTACATGTTACATATTGTGTCCACTGTGAATAATGCCATAACGAACATGACAGTGCAGATATTTCTTCCAGATTATGAATTCAATTCCCATAGATGAGATTGTGAGTTCATGTGTTAGTTCTATTTTTAGTTTTTAAAGGGACCTCACAATGTTTTCCATGGTGCTTGCATTAATTTAGCTACCCACAGTATATAAGAGTTTCAATTTCTTTACACCGTTGTCAATATTTATTTTCTTGCATTCTGATAATAGTCATTTTGACAGGAGTGAAGTGGTAACTCTGTGATTTTGATTTGCATTTGGTTTTGATTTGATTTGATTGGTGATTTTGAATTAATTCTTTGGAAAATAGCTATAATATTCCTTTGTCCACTTTTCAATTCAGTTATTTGGTTTTCTTGCTATCAAAGAATTCCTTTTATTTTCTTAACCTAAGTGGTTATTTGATATACAGTGTAAAAATATTTTATTTCTTTTCATAAGTTGCATTTTCATGCTGTTGATTTCTGTTCCGGACCTTTTTAATTTGATACAATTTCAGAGTAACTTTTACTTTTTTTCTTATGCTTTTGATGTCACATGTGTGAGATTATTGTCAAAACCAATGTCAAGAGGGCCAGGGATTTAGCTCAGTGATTCTTCTGCCTCCCTCGCAAGCACAAGGTCTCGAGTTTGATTCCCGGACCAACAAAACAAAACAAAACCAATGTCAAGAAAATTTCCTTTTATGTTTCCTTCTAGGAGTTTAACAGTTTCATATCTTTTGTTTAAGACTTTAATCCCTTTGAGTTGATTTTTGTGTACTTAATATGATTTAGGTCCAATTTCATTATTTTACAAGTGATTGATCAGTTTTCAGGAAACTAAAAATGCATCCATTAACATCCAAGTCCACACAGCAATACTTGGCAGGCTTATACCTCCAATAACTCTGTGTTGGAACCTCTTCTCGTTGCTACATGTAATGACCCCTGAAGAGTCTTATTTTGGTCAAGTCTTTTTCAGGGCAATGACCGTTGTAATAACTTCTGCTTTTTATTTGCTTTCTTTTTGATTTCCACTTCAGGACATATGGAAGCAGGACTGGTGAAGGAATTATAGGTCCAAACTAGAACCTTCCAAAAGTCAAATGATATTAGTGTATAGCAGACATGAAACAGACAAAGGAGCAGTGTTTAGGGAAAAATAAAAAAGAGAAATTGGGTGGAAAGCAGAACATGACTACTCATGTCTGGACGGTGCATGTTACTACTGGATGGAATAACACAACATAAAATAATGTTTTTTCTAAATTATGGAGAAACATTTTATGCTCTATTGCCTTTTATATCTCCCCATTCTCTAGACCCACATCTATTGCATATAGCAAAAAAAAATAAGCCAACATGAAAATCTTGGTGACACTGTGATCGTCATCACAATCATCTTTCTTCTCCTCACTGTCATCACTAACATCATTTATATATTCACACCATAAACACTGTCCTAAGTGCTTTGAATCCAGTTCGTTCAATTAATAATTTGTGATAAGAGTTCAATCAATACATAGTTTTATCTTCATTTGAGAGTAAAGAAAAAGTTTAATAACTTGCTACATCCAATTCATAAATCTGATAAATACAATCAGGATGAGTTAATGCCTGAATTAAAAACTGAGTTTTTAAACTTTACTAACTTGTTCTCTTTTACTTGTTATTTTTAAAAGGATGGCCAAGCAGTATGTATAAGCATAGGTAAAGCTGATTCTTTCATCAGGCCAAAAAAATCAAGGTAATGTTGCTTTCCCTATGTCCCCTATAACAGGGGTCCATTGTAAATGTGTACCCTCCTAAAGATACACCAAAATTCACTGGGGTCTGAAAGCAATTTTCTGCACTTGAAAAGCCTCAAGCAAATTTGTTCAAATTAAAATTGCACAATAAATACCAAAATTTGCTTTCAGTTAAGTTTGATCAACCACATATAATGCTCTGTGGCTCATAGTGATCACAAATAACAAAGGGAATTGCTAAGATTGTACTGGATCTTAACTTTTATACTTCTTTATTAATAAAATTGGAAACAACATTTTCCCAACCTCTTTATATATTAGATATAAGCCATCTATCCTCCAATTTAACTAAGTTAACAGAAAAAAAAATTTATAAAATTTGATCGCTAAGGAAATACATTAAAAAGCACTGTTTTCAGTGACTTGTTCATTTATTTATTCACTTAAACAAAAATGTATTGAGTGCTATCCAAGCATCATGTGCTTCTCTAGTTTCTGAGAGTAAGTCAGTGAATGAGACAAAGTCTATGTCTTCATGAAGCTAGTGCTACACTACACAAAATGCTATATAATGTCAGGTAGGTGTAAATATTAGTGGTAAAAATAATGTCAAGTAGATGTAAATGTTACTGGAAAAAGCAGAAAACATAACAAAGATGAATAGAAATCATTACTTGATATAATAGTAAAGGATTCTTGGAAGAGAGACTATTAGAACAGTGTCTCAAAGAACCTGACAAATGATCCAATACACCTTGGATAAGAGTATTTCAGGAAGAAGAAAGAACAATACATAGTCAGTGAAGCAGGAGTCTTTTTAGATTTTCCGAAGAGTCCAGGATAGTTTGAGTTCATGGAAGATGAAACCAATAAAAGATATAAAAGGAGATGGTAGAAACACACATATCATGCCTTGCAGCAGGAATCCCAGTGGAGGATTTCGAGCAAAGTAATGACAGGATCAGCCTCCCACTTTAAAGAATCACTATGCCTTCTGCATTGAACACCAAGTGCAGAAAAAGAAAGACCACTACAAAGCCAATGGAACAGATCAATAATGAGATCACAGTGAACTGCTAAACTGTGAGGGTTATAGCTGCCAAGAGGTTAAACGTGGTTATTATGAGTTTGCACCTAAACTGTTCCCCAAAAGGCTCAGTTGTTAAAAGTTTAGTCCTCAATGTAACAATTTTCAGAGCTTGAGCTTTTGGAAAGTGATTCCTGCATGAGAGATGTAACCCCATTAGTAATCAATTAATGAATTCATAATTTGATGGCATTATTAGAAAATGAGGCCTAGTTGGAGGAAGTAGAACCCTGGTGGCATGTTCTTAAAGTACATATCATATCCCTCACCCCATGTGCTCTCTCTTTGCTTCCTGGACACCAAAAGATGAGCAGTTTCATCTGCCACAGGCTCTCATCGTGGAGCCAGCCAACTATGCACTAAAACCTCTGAATCCATGAGCCAAAATAAATATTTCCTTTTTTAAGTTAATGTCTTAGGTATTTTGTCAAAATGACAGAAAGCTGACTAACACAGTATACATATTTGTCATGTATTTGAAAGATAAAATCTATAGAACTTGCTGTTAAATGGGATACAGTGAATGAAAGAACAATAAAAGATAATGTCAAAGTTTTTGACAGGAACAATGGAGGAAAGGAGGTGTACTGCCATGCAATTCGGGAAACAGAAGAGGTACACGTGTTGAAAAGTCTGGAAACCATACAGTTACAATGTTATCCTTTTGACACATGTCAAGAATAAAGAAATTATGTCAGATACTATTGAGTAATGTTATCAAGCTATATAATAAGAGAAGGGAAGAATAAATAAATTTGTTAACTATTTAAAGTGAACCAGTTCCTATGATAATTTATACACTCTATCATCATTCATTAAAATTGATAATGTTTTACATAAGTGTAGGGCTTCACTATTGATGCAGAGCTTGCATATACATACTATTTGATCTTCATCACAATTTGAAGTGCACACATACTGTTATCCTCCTTTATAAAATGAGTAAACTAACAACAAGATTAGTTTATTTTGAAGAGATGGCAAAAGTGGATCTTCTAATTTCTAGAGTAGGCTCATTTCAATGTACCATATGCCCCACATATACGGCCAGTTGAATCTTCAACTCAGCACGTTCCTCATCTTATACCATGATGTAGATTCCCTATAGTTCTCTAAGTTTTCATATTTCTTTGAAATGTAAAGGGCTGGGGATTTAGCTCAGTGGTTCCGCTGAAGGAGGAACCACTTGCAAGTCCTAGTGCTGAGGGAGAGGATGAAGGTGAAGAGTATTAATCTGCCTGCTGCAATTTTACACTCCATTGTGTCATCTTACACATTTTTTTTATGTTCTATGGAATTAAGCCCTAAACTGTCAATAAAAATGTTTGCATTCTCAATGTCAAAAAAAAAAAAACACACGTCTTTTCTCTGTGGCAGAATAAATCCTCCTGGCAAAGAAATGGTTGGAAGAATGAGCCAAATATCGGGTCCAAGCTGAAACAGAACTTCTTTGGGATTGTGAATAGAATGTAGCAAGCCCCATCCCAGTGGACTCGCCGTGCACCTTTTCCTCCGTGGCATGTACAAGGCAGTTTCAGAGGAGATTGATTCTTCTTCAGCCACAACAGAGCCTTACCTTAAATCTTTGGTCCACTTGTAAACAGCAGATGTTAAACTTGTAGTTGTTTGAATTCAGAGTGCTGTTACTGATGTTGTTTTGATAATAAGTAAGCAGGCCTTCAAAGGCTCTCCTTAGTGGTGGCAAAGCTCACATTCCTTGAGCTGAGAAATGTGCCTGCCATGTAGCATAGTACCCGTCACCCCTGTTTCAGGTGCAGTGGTAGCATGATCTAAAGTTCCTTCCTTCCTGCTGTGGTCAAGGTAGCTTTGATGTTGGCAGGTGCCTCCCTCAGGCTCCTCTGACCAGCAGGGCCAGGTTTTCAAGGAGCCTTTTGGTATAAGGTGTTCACTAAATCACAGATGAAACAGAGGCTGTGTGCTCCTGACCAATACAGACACTATTATTGGCTGTTTTTGTTGTTAAACAATGGTGTACATGTGCAGATGACAAACTTGTATGTCAGATTATATGAAGATATAATCCTAAACTGCATGACTGTTGAAAGGGCTACACAGTTGTCAGTTATTGGCCATTTATTAATATCATATTTATTTGTTTTTTCACAGATACTGTATTAAGGTACACCTGTGTTTTTCTCAATTGTATCTAAAAACCAGCATACTTTAATGAACCAGTTGTAACATGTGTCTTAGCTGTGTGAAGAACTGCTGTGGTCATCAAAAAAAAAAAATGGACCTGCAAGCGCAAGGTCCCAAGTTTGATCCCCAGTACCAAAAAAAAAAAAAAGTGAAATGTAATACAAGTAGATATTCATAAAGAAAATATAAAAAGCAATCATGTTAGTCTACAAAAAAATAAAACAAAATTTCATAACAAAATAATTAAAAAACAATAGTTAATATACTGTGTATCATGACCTTAAAAGAATGGTCAAAATAGTACTCAGAGAATAAGTTGTAGACAAAAAAGACTCTCTATTTAAAAGAAGAAACAAACAAATAAAAGGAAAAAACTTTCTTTTTAATGAGCAAAGAAAAACTATTACCATAAATGAAACAAATCAGCATAATGGCAATCAAAGGCTCTTCAACTAGTAAGGTTGTTAGTGGTTCAAAGTTAAGGAACTAATCATTTATGTTTCAAATATTTTCAAAGTATCTTATATTGGTCAACATAAATAATGCTGAAGAAATACTTGTTTTAAAGGAAATATAAGAGGAGGAAAGAAGGAGAAACAGAATTCCAGGAGATATGATAATAATGTAGAATTAATAATCACTTTAAGAAATGAGTATGATGTACAATTTATGTCCTTCACATTTTATATCTTTATATATAAATCAGTAAAATTAAATACACATTTTGGCATATCTCCTATATCTTCAGTTGTGTTGAATATGGTACTTTCTTTTATTTTAGTCGCAATCAAATTTTTAATTTGTTTTCATCTTTTGTTCTGGCGTAGACTACTCATTTATAACAAGCTGCACTGTATGGAATTTTCTCTTCCAGGCAATATATGAATGAATTTATACTGCTGATTGTTATAATGGAGTGTCAAAAAAAGAGTAAATAAAACCCTTTCTGGTAATATAAAAGAAATGTCATCCAGAAGGAAAATGTGCAAACTCTACCAGTGAATCATTAAAGAGCAAGCAGTAAGTGTGCTTCATTCCAAACAAAAAATAAAATCTGGTTAACTAAGCAGAAATATTTTTATCAAGATACTGGAGAGCATTAAATCAAAGGTAACTAGAGAACTGGATGTGGAATTCAGAACAGAGTCAGTGTAGTATAGGAAGCCATGAATCTAATCATGTGAAGACTTTGGTTGTGGGAAAGATACCCAGGTGTTGCCACCATTAGACATTATTGTCTACTGGCTACAGCTGGAATCTCAAACATATTTTTACTATTCTGAGTTAGCACTGGACTCTGAATTCTAAAACTAAATTTTAAGGATCCCAATAGTATCCTCCAATTGACCAGTGTACCCATCTACCTTCATCTGACCAAGGTAGCCCCAACATTCCCCAAATCTTTTCAAAACTTTAGACAGAATTCTTCCTAACTATGGGCCCCTGAACTCTTTGTTTTCAGAATATTTATTTTAAAACTTAGAACTGTAAATTCTTTCTCAGTCCTTTTGAGATGCAAATTTTCTATCCTCTTGTGCCAGTCTTATAGCTAATAGATACCTTTTTCAAGGACCTTGGAGGCATCACATTGAAACATACACCTCAAAGAAGATTGTACAGATATTTTCCAGACTGTGTGGGGAGGTAGGATCTTAACTTTAACATGTAAGTGTCAATTAGGAAACACAGATGGTTTCACTCCACTTGCTAGTTAACTCACTTCCCTCAGTATCCCCTAGAGGTTCTTACTAGCTCACCCCAATACTTAAAACTTCCACATTTTTATATCAAGGAAGTTAACTTGAGTCTCTCATTTTGCAATAGTCTTAAAGCCTTCTTTTCCTATTCATGTTTGTAAGTGCAAATTTTGATGTACTCTAGATTCTGTGCACTGGGGAGAATAAATATGTGAGCCTTTACAACTTTTATAGATACAGAATCCTACTTTTCACTAAGACTCAGTCTTCAAAACAAAACAAAACAAAAAATTCTCCAGACATGAGAAAGAAGCTTTCATACAGAGATCACAAGCAGATTAACACTCATTACTTCCCACAATATAATGTCTAAGAGAAAATTGCTTTTTCTTGTCCAATACTCTCGTCATAATGGTGATTAAGGCTTTTTCCCTGTTGCTGTGAATTTCCTTTAAGTTCCTTCAACTGGGTTCTATGACAGTAAGCAGCTTCAAAATTATTTTGGTTAGCTTAAGTTTGTCTGTATGGTTTGGAAATGGTAAGCAACTCACCATATTGATAACCAGTGTTTGTTGGCACTTAAAACTTTTTAACAAATGAAGTGTCTTAAAGATTGCAACTTTCAAGAAGTGTTATTTTATAGAGTCAAAACAACAACCAGGAATAAAACAATACAAAAATTATTATCACTTTACATGTTACAAATTGAGTAGGTCTGCACAGATAGCCAGAAGGCTATAGAAATAATTTGAAATTTGAAAATAAAATTAGAGCAAGGTTAAAACAAGGTGAAGATTTGAACTTTGGTGTGTCTGACTTCCAAGTCATGTAGTTGCCATCTTTTTGTATTCCAAATAAAGGAGCATGCATAGTACTCCTGGCTGAGCACTGCCATTAGTCCCGATCAGTTTGATAAATAGAAGTTACATTAAAAAAATTTCAATGACAACCATACAGCAAGAAATCTTTTTATTAGAAAATATAGCTTTTGCTTTATTCTACAACTCCACTCAGTTTCCATTTTCTTTTCTTTTTTTATTATCGTGTATTAATAATCTGTGTTACTGGGGCTCTGTGTGATATTTACACACATGTATACAATGTGCACTGATCAAATCCAACCTCTTTTTATCCATTCTCTACTCCACCCTTTTCATCTCCTACTAATCACTCTTCTACATTTAATTTGATATACCTTACACATATGAGAGAACATGCAGTAGTTGTCTTTCTCCATCTAATGCTTATCTATGCACCATGTACCATCCTTTCTTCCAATACACTTTGAACACACTCCAAATTTTTTTTATCACTCCCACCAAAACTGGTCCTTACAATGTCGATTTTAAGCTGCATTCATTTAATCATTTGACAATATTTATTAAACTTTCCTTTTTTCTTGGATTTTATGACTTTTCAATTAATTTATACCTGATCTTTCTGATTCACTTCTGTGCTATATTTTACCTTTCTAAATTACAACTTTATTTAATGCCTCAGGTTTCTTTTGTTTGTGTGACTTCTGATTTCTTCTTATATTACATTAACACTATAGGAGATCTCAATCTACCACATTTTAAAGTATTTTATAAATAATGATAACACTTAAATGTTTACTTGTTGCCTAGGTCTTTCCTTAGAACCCTAGATTTATATGTGGACAATCACTCAACAGCTTGGCAATAGGAGACAGTTGCAGTTGGATATAATTTAAACAGGACCTATTCTTAAAAACTCATAAAAGTGTACACCATGTTGGCTTCAAATTTATGCATGAGTCTGCTTTATCAGTGATCATGGGTATGTTCAATTAGAGGTGATCTCAGTCTGTCTGGCTTTGCTGGGTTAACACACTTAGGCCCATGATGCTGAGAAGAGGTTGTGATTCATAGTAGGATATCAATACATTTATCCACTAGTTTGAGCCTCCAAGTGAGTAATTTGTGGATTTTTTATGAGAAGACACTGAGAAGTATTTTATAGTGTTAAAATAGTGCCCTGTGAAACACATCAGTGGCATGTAATTGTAGTAAATATTTCCCACTACAAAGATGAACTTATCGAGTTAAGGAGTTCATGTTAAAACCATTTGTGACTGAAGTAAATTTTATTTATTTACTTTATTTGTTTTTCTTTCAGATTGCTCAGACCAGAAAGCAATCAAGATCATTCTTAATATAATGTTTGCCTTGCCTTTCTGGTCTTCAAAAAATATAGTCAATTCACACATTGGTTTTATTAGGGGTTTTCTTCTTATTGAAAACCACAAGTAAGAGATCTGAATTATAGAACAATTCTAATGCAACCTATTTCTACTCTTGTTTCATTTTTTTAATGTAGGTTATATTTAATACTCTGTTTAAAAAGGCACAAAAGGGGTGGTGCACGCCAATAATCCCAGCACTGGGGAGGCCAAGGTGGGAGGATTGCCACAAGTTCAAACTACATAGTGAGATCCTATCTCAAAAAGAATGAAAGAAAGGAAGAAAGAAAGAAAAGGAAGGGAGGGAGGGAGAGAGAGAGAGAGAAGAAAGAAAGAAAGAAAGAAAGAAAGAAAGAAAGAAAGAAAGAAAGAAAGAAAGAAAGAAAGAAAGAAAAAACAACCTTCTCCCAAAAACAAAACAGAAAAATGCAGGATTCAAAGTGGCTGCCATTCAGCTCTAAACTCTCAAAATCTGACATATTCAGGGTTTCCAAATGCAGTTTTTCTACAGCTGGGATCCTGGACTCTGAGCTAGACTGAGGGATACTTCAGAATGTGGAGTCCACTTGGGGCAAGAATTTTAAGGACTTTCAACTCAATATATAGGAGTTTAGGGATAATTACTGATAATATCCCAGAGAGCAGATATGAAGACAAAATATTTTTCTGCCATGTTCCTGTGACTAAGCCTCCATATTTCACTTCAATTGTTAACTGAATTTCCATTTGTTCCCTAATGCTTGTGCCCAATTTTAATAACCTGTTTGCAGCCTGGGACTATTATTGAGCTACTCCATCCTTTTACAGTCCCTCTTTTCTCACTAAGACATAAGGCTCTAAGCCCCAATTCAGAAAAAAAAAAAAACCCACTTATCAGTAAGAGATTTCTCCGATACCAAAAGTATTTTTGTCAATTTGCCTGGATCTTGATCAATAAGTCTGATTTAAGCAAGTGACTAATTTGATAGTTATTGTGCCAGGGTTTTGGGTAACTGAACCAGTCCGATCCTGTTCTCCAAGTATTCTTTTGAAAGTGATTCAACACTGGATCACAATTCTTTAAAGAGGGTAAGTGATATTAATCACTTTGTACAATAATAAGTGATCAGCAGAAAGCTTCATAGAATAGTGAATAGACCTTGAGCACAGAACAGGAATGCAAATCTCATTGTCACGTAAGAATTTGTCTTGGCATTTCATTGCCCTTGTGAGAGACACTATTAAGAAAAAATCATTTATTTTTGTCATATTTATTTATTAAAGACTTGTTAGCCATGATACAGCTGAATTTTTAAAGTACATCCATAAGTATTTTCAATTAAATTTTCAAGCTACAATTCTCTTAGAATCATAACATTTTTGTTACACACACACATGCACACACACACACAGAATCATTCAAAAGCATTTGTGTTAGGTTCACAATGGAAAGGCTCATTTTAATGGCTCCTACAGAAGCCATTTAGCTTACTTAAGAATTCATATTGGAAATTCAAAAAAAATTGAATGAATGTGTGGCAATAAGGGTTTACACTTCCTCAAAAAGAAACACAAAGTGAAAATTTTCTCTTTTGAGAATTTTTCTTCTGAAAATTTACAATTGAAAGAAATGGGATGTCTTTTATGAGAGCTCTTTGGTATCAGGACTATCCTCCTGGCATAATTACATTTCCAAAGAGATAGCAGTTGACTAAATTAGTACTCACTGACCAAAAGTTTTAACAACTACACGTACAAATCTGATTTCATGCCCACCAAACTTTTTTCTCTGTAGCCAACCTTCATTCTGGAATTTCTCCATGACTTTCTTTCCACTCAATTTCTTAGTTTTAATCAATTTCCTCTATGGTACCATTCAATTTACTTCAGTGAAAACGTGAAATCCTCTTCAAATAGTGCTAGAAACTCATCAGCATGTGACCTCCCAGTGTGCCTGGGAGCTAATGGTTTCCAAAATCACCTGACCACAAAAAATGAATGTAATCTATCTTCAGATAAGAAACTTTGAATTATTGGATCACTGTTACAGAAATGCCTTCACAGTAAAGCAAAATTTGGAGAAGAATTGTACTACAAAGTATGGGGAAACATGTAAGTGAAGAAACCTTGGAGAACAAGTGAGTGGGAGGTCAATGAGATGTATCAGGAGATGTAGCAGGTATGGAACTCCGAGAAGAGATGGAAAGGCACATCAAAGCTGGATTGTGGTCAACACTCTTTTTGACATGTTACTTTGTAATTTTCATATTGTGCATGAGGTTAGTTCATGAATAAAACTCAAAACAGATTTAATAAAATCAAAATCCATAATAATTTTCAATAATAATTTATAATTATATATTAATAAATTATAATTATGTATACTAATAATGTCATTATTTACTTGTTAAATCTGATAAATATGACCAATATTGGTTCACTGTCATTTTATAACAATTCAAACATTTAGCATTATATATCTTGCACCTTATATCCTTCCAAACTTCCATACTTTTATGTGTAAGTAGTTAAAATAGGCATGAGGAGAAAAAAACTGAGTATTAACTGTTCCTCTCTTAGGAACAGATAGAGAAAGAAAAAATAACAGCTATTAAATCATCTCTTCTTTGAGATAATGATTTTTAATCAGTGAATTTGACCTCTGCATATCTTTACTCTGATCACACTTGTTCTTCTCCAAGTGTCAGCATGAGATTTCACTCTTACCTGACCCAAACTAAGAGACTCTGATCTTCTTGACCTCAACTCATGTCTCATGCTGCCCTAATGCTCAAGAATCTTTCATTTTTCATATTAATCTTAAAATTTTCTCAAACTGTGATTGATTCTATGACAATTCTTCAGCATAAAATTATACACAATGTATATAATATATATATTCATAAGAACAATGAAGAAAATGTTTTTAGTGACTTAAAACCAAAAGAATAGTTATACATTTTTATAAATAGTTATCAACTGTTTAATTTCTGACCAATATGCAGCAGTTAGTACAGAAAATGTAGAATACGGGTATTATTTTAGTAGATATGGACATAAATTAGATGAAACTATATATCTTTTCTACAGTTTATTCAGAAATTATTTTATCATCTATACGAGGCAAAACAAAATATTATAACTTGAATTTTATTTTTCATATTTGAGATTTCTGTTGGTGAGTTATTTTAAAAGACAGTTTATGATTTAAGAATAAAACTCCATTTGTTTAAAAAATTTATTCTCTCATTCAATAAGATTTCAGTGAAAGACAGCTGTATGTGGACATATGACCATTTAGTTTGCAATCAGAATTTCATGGTTTAAATCCCTGTTACATCCTTACCTTTTCTCATGCCCAAATTGTTTAAAAAGTATCTATTTCAAAGAGTTAAGGTTAGGGTAAAAAAAAGTCATGCTTGAAACTCTACCACATACAAAGTTCAAATAAATATTTGTTGACTCTAAACAGAATAATTTTAGTACTGTTGCTAATATTGTATCTTTTAAATTTATTTTCCACCATTTATTTCATGTAAGATGCACCAACATTTTATACAACCAAGTAGGATGTGTGCTTAACTTACACTGTGACTAAAATTTTTTTTCCAGATCTAACTGAAAATATATTTTATCTAAGTCTTTATCAATGTGTATTTTTATTAGAAAATGGCATTTACCAATTTTGATATATTTTATTTTACTGCAATATTAAGAAGAATATATAAGGACTGCTAGTAAATGCCAGGATATGTTGAGCCCGCTAAGTCAATTGACACACATGGTGTTTTTTTGAAGTCATTCCCTTTATAAAATCTATTGCTAAATATTTCTGCATTGTTTCTTTATTTGATCAAATTTTGTACCTTTTCCTTTTGACCACCTAAAACAGTCTCCATCGCGGGATTTTTCTATCCATTTCCACTGAAAGTGTCACATCTGTCCGGCTTTATGTGCTATTCCACAGGGGTGTCAAAGCAATCTAATGGCCAGCAAGCAACGCAGTCCACAGTGTGTAGTCAGGAGTTCTTCATTTTCCATCCTGCCAAATCTCTGTTTAGTAGTTTTTGCATTCTGTTATTGTTCTCCTGATATTTTCAGCTTGGTTTCAGTTTATCCCTCTCTGGGTGTTTTTAAAAGTGTTAGATATTAAATTAAATGTTGTGTATTTCCTTCCAATAAACTTCATCTCATTCTCTTAGCTACCTTTTCATATTTCAAGTTTCATTTTAGTAATAAATTTTCCTAGAACTAGTTCATCGAATTCAAATGTTTTGTTTTTCAGTAGCTTTTCAGAAGTTTGTTACTATTTGTATTTTTAGTAATTTCTAAGGAAAGAAGTGTGGTTTTAAATATTTCTTGAGATAGAAAAAGTGAGTTTGTAGTTTGAATCTTTTATGTTAAGCAAACTGTGTTTTCCACATTTCACCTCTGTTAAGATAAAATTAAATTATGATAACACTAGCAAATATATTTGTTCATTTCATTCCATTTGTACCTACACTTTAAAAGCATCAGCTCACTAATAATTTTTTATAACATCTAGTCTTTTCAGGTATATTAGTGAAGAAATATTTTTGGCAACCAAGTGCCAATCAACATATTTTTTCCATTATAAATGCTTACCTTGTCCAAGATTGGAAGGCCCAATATTACTTCTTATTTTACATTCTACAAATAGTTTAGAACACTACTGATGATCCAAAAGCAATCTAGTACTAATTTAGACTCAGCTTACCTATCTAAATTGAGGTAACTTGAAAACAAATAAATGAAATAATTGTGTATTTTCCAATGAAAATAGGATGATTTAAAAAAAAAAAAAAAGAAAGTGGGATGATTTTAAACCCATTTTCAGCATAATTTTTAACACCTCTTCTATTACACCAGTGGAAAAATAGCTTGAAAAAAAGGCAACACATTTTAAAGGCCCTGTTTCCTAAGGATATATTTTATCCAATCACTTCTGCTGATTGGACTGTGCATATTTCCATTAGTGCAAACATCAAGCTGTTCTGTGAGTGATAGTTTGCTCCTTCATTAAATAGAGCTAAATACACCTTCTATTTCCACCGACCACTGAGCCAAAGTACAGACCAGGCAAAATCACAAGCCATTCAAAATAAAATCATACAAGCAGATTAATACTAAACTGTTCATAAATTATTAAATTTTAGGAATATTAGATACTCCTAAAAGCCTCCATTGCATAAAGTAAATACCAAGCACAAAAATGTATATGTTGGTATCTTTGTTTTTGTTTTAAGACTCTTGATTTTCAGCTCAATTTATTTCTTCACATTATATAAGACTTGATTTCCTAAGGGAACACATAGCATGTCAAATAATATTCCTTAAAAAACACTTGGCATTTGTGTTTCTAAATGTAATATAGGTAAACAAATTTTCAACCTTTGAAAGCAAGCCTATGATTCTTTAAAAAAGTTCAAACTTTCTTTTTGTTTATTAAGTGTAGAATATTCCTTGTTTCCTATGAAGAGTAAAATGGGAAGATTTTATTTTGTGTGTGGCTTTCATATCTTTTAAATAGTCTAATATTGTACTGAAATCCAGAAATATGTGTCATCTCCTATCTTCAAAAATTTCTAAGTTAAAAACATTTTGCCCCAAATTTCCTCTCTGGGTTAGTCCTGCCATTAATTTAGATGGCCTATAGATACTGCTATTTTACTTTTCTAGATATTTAAATTGTACAGAAACAATATTTTCCTCACCATCAAATTATAGTCTCTAGTGTTAGAAGAGATGGATTAAAATTCCTTTGGCATCTGATGAAACTTAAGTCCTAATATGCAAAGGCATTTCTCTCAAAGCCTTGCTAAGGCAACACAAAAAAATGAGTTAAAATTTGGTCTCCTCTGATTTATGTTAGATTGTGGTGGGCTAAATATTTGTTAGCCTCAGTTTTCCTTCACATACAAACCAATGATTGTCATTAATATTGCTCCCGCCCACTTTAATTGTTCCACAGGACTTCTTTCAGTCAACAAGTCATCAGTATAGCTATTATATATCACTACTTCTGATAAGATTTGAAAGCCTGTGAGTGATTTGCCAGAGATGTCTTTTCTTCTCAATCTGCAATCAGCATCATATGGATGGTGGCTGTCCCATGAACTTCTCATCACCTTTAATGTGAGAAAGAAGTAAACCTCTGTCATTTTATGATAAAGATTAGGGATTTTTTTCTAAACATAAACTAGCTTATATTGATTAATCCATCACCTAAGAAGAGTCACATATAAAAGAAATACAATAAAATTGGAAAAATTTGGAACATTTCATATGCTGAAGAAATGTTAGATTAAATATCATCACCAAAATTTAATTTCATGTTTCTTTTTTTAATTAACTTTATTGGTACATTTTAGGTATAAAATACAGTTACATTCATCATTGGGATCTTGCACCATTACATGAGTCTCTTGGTT
>NW_004624736.1:28740128-28807551 GCF_000247695.1 Heterocephalus glaber | reverse complement strand
CTTCTAAGAAGTACCTTGGAAGACAAATTAATGAAACTAACTCTGGAGGAAATATAAAATTTGAATATCACCTATTAAAGAAAGTATACTCCTAGCTTGAAAACCTACCTATATGACAACAGCAGGCTCATAAACATTTTAACTGGTAAATTATATCAAATAATTAAAGCAGAAAAAAGAAGGAACACTTCTTGATGGCCAATATGGCTGTGTAACAGTATTGACGAATGTCCCCTGTATAATCCACTACCTCTTCCTTGGGGCCATTTCAATATAACTGAACACTGAAAGAAGCAACTCACCATATAATAAACTTTAAAATTTTATTTATGATTTCTGTGTTTCAAGTAACACTATTGCAAAAATTG
This sequence comes from Heterocephalus glaber, assembly GCF_000247695.1. Next base: position 28,807,183 of record NW_004624736.1, on the reverse strand, counting down.
AATGAAAGAGAATTATTTTTTTTCTCTAAATTTTATGGACTACATATTGATATTGTTCCCCTAACACCTATGTACTGAGCATGTCCAACATCTTCAATCATGCTGTGGACAAAAAAGAACGTATAGATATATATTAGGGGAACAATACAGCTCTTAGTCGTATAGCCCAAATTATAATAAAAGACACTTTTAGGTTTTAAAATAATTTTTTTTTTTTTTGGTTCTGGGGATCGAACTCAAGACTTTGCACTTGCGAAGTAGGTGGTGAAACCACTGAGCTAAATCCCCACCCCTATGTTTTAAAATTTCTATGTATAAGCTATAACAAATTGCCCTGGGATTGACCTCCCTAATATTATAAAATTGTCACTTTTTTTGTCTCTTTATAACCATTGTCCTATTCCACATCACCTGCATTTCTCATATGAATTACCAACCCCAAACTAAGAGGTTTTCCACTTCAATTTTGTCCATTTCCAGCACATTCTATAGAATACAGTTTGTTAGAGCTTTCAAAGGGAAAATATGATCATTTCACTTTCCTGTCTAAAAGCGTAAAATATATCTATGCTTTCCTTAGGTAAAATGCAAACTTCTTAGTAAATTTTAAATGTGGTTGAGGACAATGTTTATGCCTTCTCTCCAGTTTACATGTTGAAGCCCATACTTTCAATGGGAGAGCTTAGAGTCCTTCTGATAATATTAGTGTCTTTATAAGAAAAGAAAGAGAAAATAGAGCTTTTCCTCTCTATTTTGTAAAGACACAACAAACAGGTGACTGTCTGCAAGCCAGGAATAGGGGCCTCACCAGAAAATAAATCTGCCAAAATCTTGTTGGATTGAACAGCTTCCAGAACTTTGAGAAATAAACATCTAGGTTTTTTTTTATTAAGTTTATTGGTACATTTTATGTATACAATACAGTTACATTTATCATTGAGATCTTGTACCATTATATGATATATCTTGGTTTTTACTTTTTCCCCATTCCCCTGCCCTCCTTTCAACCCCTCATCCCCTCCCTATTTATAAAGACTTTGTTTCCATTTTTTTCCTTTTCTCAAATTTTTTTCTTTTCCCTTCTTTTCTTTTCCCTACCCATCCCACTTCTGCAACTCCTTTGGACACTTTCTTCCTATTTCACAATATCAATTATACATTTTGTTCCTTATTTACACTTTTAGTTTTTCACACCAGAGAAACTATTTGGTATTTGCACACGTGTGTCCTATTTATTTCACTTAAGAGTATGGCCTCAATGTGCATCTAACTATAAATGTCTCTGGTTTCTCATCTTTATGGCTCAGTAGTACTCCATTTTATAGAAATACCACATCTTCTTTATCCAATCTCCAGTTGATGGGAATTTGGGCTGTTTCCGAGTTTTAGCTATCACAAACTGCGCCACTATAAACATAGGTGAGCACATATCACTGTGGTTTGATTGTTTTAATTCTTTTGGGAAGATACCCAGTAGAAGAATAGCTGGGCCAAATGAGACTTCTAATTCTATTTGTTTCAGGTTCTCCATACTGATTCCCACAGTGGTTGCACCAGTTTGCACTCCCACCAACAATGAAGAAGGGTTCTTTCCCCACAACCCCGCCAGCATTTGTTATTGGTTGATTTCTTGATAGCAGCCATTCTTTCTGGGGTGAACTGGAATCTCAGCATTATTTTTATCTTCATTTCTTCAATAACCAGAGATGTTGAACATTTTTTCATATGTATATTTGCTGCTTTCACTTCTTTGTCTGAGAAATGTCTGTTCATTTCAGATATCCATTTTTGAGTTGGGTCTTTATATTTGGGGGATCTGATTTTTTTGAGTTCTTCATATATTCTAGATAGCAGACCTTTGTCTGAGGAACAGCTGGTAAAAATTTCTTCCCACATTGTAGATTATCTCTTAGCTCTGTTGGTGGTTCTCTTGCAGTACAGAAGCTTTTTAATAAGATAAGATCCCAGTTGTTGATTCTTTGTGCTAGTTCTGGTACTACTGAGGTTTTGTTCATAAAGTCTTTCCCTACGCCAATGTCTTCAAGATTTCTACCTAACGTATCTCCCAGCAAGTTTAGTGTTTCTGTTTTAATATTTAGATCTTTAATTCACTTCAATTTTAGTTTAGTGCATGGTGAAAAATAGGGGTCTAATTTTAATCTTTGGCAGGTTGAAATCCAGTTTTTCCAACACCACTTATTAAAGAAGCTATCTTTCCTCCAGTGAGGATGGTTGGCTCCTTTGTCAAGGATGACGAGTCTGAGTATGTCTGGAGTTGATTCTGTATTTTCTAGTGTAGTCCACTGATCCTTGGATGTGTTTCATTGCCAGTACCTTTCTGTTTTTGTCACAGTGGCTTTGTAGCATAGTTTCAAGTTGAGGATTGTGATACCCCCTACCATGTCTCTGATGCCTAGAATTGCATTGGCTATTCTGGGTCTCTTCTGGTTCCAAATAAATTTTTGGATTGTTTTCTCTAGATCTGTGAAATATACTGTTGGGATTTCAATTGGAATTGCAATGAATCTGTATAGCAGCTTTGGAAGTATGGTCATTTTCACTCTATTGGTTCTTCCTACCCAGGAGCAAGGAATGTCTTTCTATTTTCTTATATCCTCTTTGCTCTCTTTTTTCAGAGTGTTGTAGTTCTCAATGTAGAAGTCTTTTGCTTCATTCATTAGACTGATTCCTAGATATTTCATTTTTTGGATGCTATTGTGAAAGAGATTATTTCCCTAATTTCTCTCTCAGTGAGACTGTTATTTGTGTACATGAAGTCTATTGATTTTTGAGTGTGGACCCTGTATCTACCTACTCTACTGAGTCTGTCAATTAAGTCTATAAGTCTTTTGGCACAGTTTTTTGGGTCTTCAATGTAGGATATCATATTGTCAGCAAATAATGACAATTAAAAATTGACTTCTTCCTTTTCTATCTTTATTCCTTTTATTTGTTTCTCTTGTCTAATTGCTATGGATAATGTTTCCAAAACTGTATTGAACAGGAATAGTGATAGTGGGCATCCTTGTCTTGTTACCAATTTTTAGCGTGAATATTTTCAGTTTTTGAACATTTAGTATGATGTTGGTTGTTGGTTTTTTCATAGATAGCCTTTATCAAGTTGAGATAAAGACATTCTATTCCAATTTTCTGCAGGGTTTTTATCATGAATGGGTGTTGAATTTTATCAAAGGTTTTTCTGCATCTATTGAGATGATCATATGGTTTTTGTCCTTGACTTTTTTAATGTGGTCTATTAGATTTATTGATTTACGTATGTTGAACCATCCTTGCATCCCTGGGATAAATCCAACTTGGTCAGGGTGTATAATCTTTCTGCTGGCCCTCTGTATTCTGTTTCTCATTATCTTATTGAGGATTTTTGCATCTATGTTCATTAGGAAGATTGGCCAGTAATCTTCTTTTTTGGTTGGGTCTTTCCTTGGTTTTGGAATGAAAGTAACACTTTCTTCCAGGAATGAATTAGAAAGTATTGCTTCCCTTTCAATTTCATTGAAAATTTAAAGAGTAGTGGCAATGGTTATTCTCTAAATGCCTTGAAGAATTCAGTAGTGAAGCCATCAGGACGTGGGCTTTTCGTTGTTGGTAAATTTTTAATTATGTTTTCAATTTCACTGATTGTAATTAGGGTTTTTAAAATTTTTATACCTTCTTTCTTCAACTTTGGTAATTCATATGTATCTAGAAATCTATGTATTTCTTCTGTGTTTTCCATTTTATTAGAGTACAGGTTCTCAAAGTAGGTATTGATAAGTCTCTGGATTTCTGCTGGATCTGTTGTGACTTCACCTTTTTCATTCCTAATTGCATGGATTTGAGCCTTTAATTTCCTTTTTTTTCATAAGGTTGGTTTAGGGTTTATCAATTTTATTGATTCTTTTGAAGAAGCAACTCTTTCCTTCATTGATTTGTTTTGTCATTCTCTTAGTCTCCATTGCATTGATTTCTACTCTAATCTTCTTAATTTCCTCCCTTGTGTAAGCTTTGGGTATATCTTGCTCTTCTCTTTCTAGGATCTTAAGATTCAGCAATAGGTTGTTTATTTGAGCTTGCTCTGTTTTCCTAATGTGACCATTTACTGCTATGAATTTCCTGCATAGAACTGCTTTCATTGTGTCCCATAGATTCCTGTATGAAGTACTGCATCATCATTTAATTGCAAAAACTGTCTAATTTCTTCTTTAATTTCCTCTGTGACCCACTGGTTGTTCAGGAGGGTGTTATTCAATTTGTATGTGTTTGTGAAGTTCTTGTGATTTCTTATGCTACTGATCTCCAGTTTAATTGCTCTATAGTCTGATAATATACAGGGGATAACTTCAATTCTTTTGCATTTACTTAAACATGTTCTGTGAGCTACTATGTGGTCTATTTAATAGGATGACCCATGTGCAGCTGAAAAGAATGTATATTCTGATTTTGTGGGGTGGAACACTCTGTAGATGTCTATTAAGTCCATTTGTTCGAAGCTTGGTTCAGTTCTCATGTTTTGTTCTTGGTTTTTTGTCTAGATCATCTATTTGTGATTGTGGAGTATTGAGCTCCCCCATACAACTGTATTAGTGTTTATTTGGTTTTTCATGTCCATTAATATTTGTTTTGTATGATTGGGGGTATTAGTATTTGGTGCCTATATATTTATGATTGTCATCTCTTCCTCTTGGAATGTTCCCTTTACAAGGATGTAGTGACCTTCTTTGTCTCTCTTAATTAGTTTTGGTTTGAAATATACTTTATAGTTTTGGTTTGAAATATAAGATGGCTACACCTGCTTTTTTCCAGATTCCTGTTGCATGGAAAACTGTTTTCCATCCTTTTACTTTCAGTCTATGAGTTTCATTTTGAACTATGTGTGTTTCTTGTATACAGCATATTGTTGGATTTTGCTTCTTAATCCATTCTGCCAGTCTGTTTCTTTTGATTGGTGAGTTGAGGCCATTAACATTGATGGTTATATCTGATATGTATTGACTTATTATTGTCATGTTATTTTCCTGTAGTTGGCTCTTTTTTATTTTTTCTCCCTCTCCTTTTAATTTCTTGCCTTGCCTGATGGATTTACTCTGTTGGGTCTCATGAAGTTGTGACTTTCATTGTCTTTTTCTAGGATATTGTTTAGAATTGTTTGGAGTGCTGTTTTGGTGTTCATGAAGTTTCTCAGGTGAATTATCTTATTTCCCCATCAATTTTGAAAGATAGTTTTGCAGGATACATCAGTCTAGGTTGGTGGTTGTTTTCTTTTAGGGCTTGAAATACCTCATCCAAGGATTTCCTTGATTTGAGGGTTTGTGCTGAAAAGTCTGATGTGATTCTGATGTGTTTTCCTTTGCATGTGATTTGTTTCTTTTCTCTAATTACTTATAGTATTTTGTTCTTTTGTTGGGTTTTGGGGGTCTTCTTTATTATATGTCTAGGTGTACATTGTTTTTGATCATGCCTACTTGGAGTCCTATATGCCTCAGTTATCTGTATGTCAAATTCTTTTGCCCTGTTTGGAAAGTCTTCTGTCATTAATTCTGTGAACAGTTTTTTTTGTGCCATTTGTACTTTCTCCTGCTTTTTCATGGCCTGCTATCAGTCTTATATTATTCTTCTTTGCATCATCTAGGAGCTGTTGGATTTATTTCTCATGGTCCCTTACTAGTTTTAAGAGATCTCTCTTGTCATGGTCACTGACTGACATACTGTCTTCTATATCTGATATTTTGTCTTCACATTGGCTCAGTCTGCTGTCTATACTTTCAATAGAGTTTTTAATCTCCTGGATATCTGTTTGAATCTCTTTCATGAATTCCATTTCTTTTCTATGCTGGGCATTCATGGTTTTCATCATGGTCCTGAACTCATCTACTTTTTATCTGTTTCTGTTCTAGAGTGTTTAACCATGTCTTTTATTCTGCTCATCATCTCTGCAGTTATCTGGGAAATTATTTCTATTTTGAATTTTTCTAGAGACTCATTCATCTGTTTTATTACTTCCTGTGCTATCAGTTCAAGGTATCTAGGTGGTTGATTATCAGACTTTTTCACCTCCTTTCCTCCAGAGTTTGCCTTTGGTGAGCTGTGAATCTGGGATTAAGCCTTGCTTAAATGTCTTCTCATTTCTATTTTTGTTGTTGGTACTGTCCTTGGTTTAGTTCCTGGGTTGATATTTTGATATTGGTTCTTGTAGGTATCTTCATTGCTTGCATTTAGAACACTTATGGAATGATTTCTTCTCAGAAGTGTCTTCCAGATATAGCTGGTCTTAAGGTTTTGTGTCTCTAATGACAGGCAATCTCATTTTCATTATAACGGAAAGATGACTGATAGATCAATCACAATATCTTAGCCCAAGTGATACAATCAGCAATAACAGTAATATAAAGTACAGCTTCGAAAATATTTTTGGTAGTTATTAACCTATCACCTTAAACAGTGTGAATTAAATGAAAATCAAGGACCAGCCCATAATATCTTTATAGTTAATAGACTCTTCAGTATTGCAACTTTATCCTTCAGGATGGGAACTTAGAAGGAGTTGGAGAGGGAGGGATAGATAGGTAGAAGGAAAAAGAAAGGTTAGAAGTGAGGCCAGAGGACACAGGAATATCACACAACTATAGGGAACTGTTGAAGACAGGAGGAAAAGACAGAATGAAACAACAAAGACAAGAACATGGCAACCTATTAGCAATAGGGGAGCTAGAAACTGTACTCACTTTCCTTTGAAACTAATGACAATGGAGAGAAGGAAAAAGTGAGAAGAAAAGAAAAAGAAAGAAGAAATCCAATTAGGGCAGGAACAGGAACAAAAAGGAAGATGAAAAACAATGTAGGAAGGCAAGAGAATGAGAGAGTGAAAGAGAGAAAGAAAAGAAAAAAAAAGAAGAAAAAAATTTCAAAAGAGTAGAAAAAACATAAAAATTAAAAATGAGAGAAAAAAATTGAAAATAACATATAAAAAATAAAAATGAAGGGCCTCCTTCAGGGTATGTCTCTGCTGTCACAATAGACAATGTGGGCCACAGTGTGCAGGTCTAAGTCAATTAGTCTCAGCAATCCAGCAGCAGACCCTTGAGATTCAGGCTGATTTCTGGCTGCAAGGCCCAAGTTGAGCTCCCTGTCCTCCTGCAGGGTTGAACTCTGCAAGTTTCTAGTGCAGGTTCAAGCTGCCCTTCCCCTGAAGATATTCCAGGTTCCTATGGGAGGTGGTGATCCCTCCAACTTACCAACTGCAGTGGTCTGGTGTGCCTTTACTGCAGAGATTCTCTTCACTTTTCCATTGGGCTTCAATTTTCATCAAGGAGCCTGAGAGAGGCCCTCTTTCTGTTGTTCACTTCTGCTCTATCTTCTGGAGCTCAGGACCATGGGCTTTATGACCCCCTGTGCCTCTGGGGTGTGGATCCAGGTACAGGTGCAACCAGAAGGCCAGAGGTGGGGGGGGCACTGGGATGGCGGGGTTCCTCTCCTCACAGGTCCGCCTCTGGCTGGGAGGCCTGCAATGGGGTGAAAACATCTAGTTTTTCAGCTATTTATTTTATGATATTATACCTAAACTGACTAAAACATATTTTTTAGCATGTATGGTTTGATTATCGATTACTTTCAAGTCTAATACTTCATTACTCTCAATTGTACTTTTTCAATATGGCTGAGCTAGAACTCTATTGCTCAATATTCAATTCCCATTAGATACAGATCAATAACCTCCATGGACTTCCCCACCAGCTCTACTTCTTGAACACACTGAGAGCTGTCTAAGTCTCATTTCCCAAATTCTCCAGCACATTTTAATTTTTTCTCCTCTACCTGTGTTTCACAAAGACTAGTTAGTAACTGTGATTCTTCAGTTCTTCTTTTTCAGTTTCTTCTTTACTTCCTAGCAGTTGCTTAAATTTTACTTGTATGACAAGCCTTTTATTTCAGTAAAATCATAGCTGTTGTTGTTCCTTGATTGAACCTTGACTTGTACATCACTGGAAGTTATTCTAAGGGAACAAATGTCTGAGAGTGGGAATCTGGATTTTGTTGTTCTCTGCAGACTTAAAGGCATTAATGAATTAATTTCCTTATAGAAAAAACCCATTGGTAGTCCATGGGAAAAAATGACCAAACAATTACTTGTTGTTTCTAGTCAACTTCAAATATATATGAAAGCCAACATTTTCTGTGATTAAGTAATCGCTACCATCAAATATTTTATTAGAAATACGGAATATGAAGAGATTGGTTGCTTTCAATCACACTGGAGAACTGGAAGAAGAAAAATGATAATCATACCAATCTGAGTTCCAGTTCAAGGTCTGGCTAGCAAAAGAGTAAACTCTTTAATTTATCAAAAAAGACTGCTTATAATCTATATTCTTAGTGTAGAGATATCTAGAAATAAAAATCAAACACAAATGTGACAGTGATGGATTAAAACACCAGTTGAGTTTACAACTTCATAATATGTTTTATGTTACACTAAAGTATTGATTGGAAAGGAATAGGACCCTGAAATTTGGGAAATCACCATATGAGGAAAGTTGAATTGTGGCATAGATATTGAATTCCTAAGTTCTCTCAAATTCCTTTGATAGTAGAAGTAGACCTTCATTCTTTCATGAGAGAGTTTAGATTATCTTTCCTGAAGAAACTAATGGCCTCCACAAGCTAGTACCTTGCAGGAGAATGATTATTCTATTAATTTTCTAAACTCATATGCTTCAAAACTCATAACCAGATTCATGTCCTGGCAGCCTCTACAGGGTAAGATACAAAGAGTTAAATATAAAAAAGTATTAAGTACAACAAATATCTAGCAAGATTTTCCAGTTTGTATTGTAAACTTGTCCTCTAAAAATTATTGGATGAAGGTGAAAAGAATATTTTTCATCATGTTGAATATTCTTATATCAATGCAATGAGGAGGGTTTTCTGAATTCAGAGTTCTAATGAAAGTCAGCTTGACTATCTTGGAGTAGTTCTGACAGTTAGCTCTTGCTAACCAAAAGTTGGATCCAAAGGTGTACTTCACTGAATGATGTACAAAACCTCAACTGTGTATGGATGATCAAAGACTTTGTGAGGGCTGAACAATGAATTTTTTCTATACAACTTGCTTACCTACTGTCAAAATCATTCCACTAAAGCCTAGAGAAATATATTTCTGAGAAGACTGCAGCACCCTAACCATCCACACAGTATCAGTTCTCTGTAATAGTGCAGTAAATGTACTACTCTCAAAAGGGATATGACAGGAGCCCATGGTGGCATAGCCAACTGGAAGAACTTTCCAGAAAAGCTTCTATGAATCTGCATTTGTACTGTCCTTCTCCTAAAAAAAATAAGCAATATCTAGTAGTCCTCTATAAATTTTAGAGACAAGCAGTACTTTATTTGGTTATGCTATTTTGACCTACTTATCAAACAATTTGAAAAGATATGAGCATTCAGTGGGGCTCAGAAGAAGAAAACACTTGAAGCAGGTCCAAGCTACCATACAAATTATTTTAACATATAGCCAGGAGGTTTGATCGTCTGAAATATTCACAGTAGGTGAAGATACTTTTTGGAACTTTTTGAAATCTTCCATAGGTAAATCAAAGTGTACAAATTTAGGCATTGATTAAAAAAAAACTATACCATCCTCTACAGATAAATATTGTCCTTTTGAGAAACAGCTTCTGACTTCTAACTTGCTTTCATAGAAATTAAATATTTGACCACAAGCCACAAATTATGATGGGACTTGAATTGTCCTCTATCAAGAATTACTTGTCTTTCTGAATGTCTGCTTACTCAAGTAATGGATTTTGGGTCTGCAAAGGAACACATCAGCATGGACTGAAAATGGTGGCTGGAGATCAAGCTCAAGCTATCCCTGAAGGCAATTTAAATTGCATGAGTCAATGGATCATATTTCCAGGGCACCTAATATTGCTATACTATTTTTCCTTTATGGTTTCATGAGGAATTCCTTATATCCCATCAATGAAGGAAGGAACATTTGGGACTCAGCTTAAAGAGTGAAAACGCGTGATATGCTGGAACACTGGATAACCCTAGCACAACAGACTCATCTGGGTGTCCCATGAGGACAGTGGAGAAAGGAAGTGCTTCCAACAAGCAGAAGTTTGAGCAAAGTATGTAGATGTTCATTTTCTCCTATTAGAGAAGATAATCACAGGCAGATCTACAATGATTTATGATGATGGTGAAGGTTAAAGTAGATGTTCAAAGATTTGAAAAGAACATGGTTGGAAAATTGGTGACAAAGAGGTCTTTGCCCACACAGATTACTAACATAGTCTTCTATGTATCTTCCCATTTCCAATCTGCCCTCTTTTAATTGCCTCCCTAAAATATAGCCTGAGTAGGCTTTAAAAATGTCTAATTATTTCACTCCTTTTCCAGAAGTGCTAAAAAGAATTCCCATTTCTCTTAGATAAAATTCAAACACTTCAAATTAGCTTACATATTTTTCTCACCTTATATTTTGTTGCTCTCTATGGAGGAAAAAAACCCTCTATTTTAGTCTCATGATTATCCCTCTTCCTGGAATTTCTTTCACATACACTATCTTTAAATTATTTAAACATCATTTTTGCTGCTACTTTCTCTGGGAATATTTCTTGATCTACCTTCTTTCCATCTTATGATACTACTACATATATTTACATGAGGACCTGTTTTTATATCAACCTTCCAGGGATGACTAGAAGAGGAACGTTAGGTTTATTTTTACTACAGATCCCAGGTTCTACTCTCTGATCAGTATAGACATGGAAATATTTGTTTCTATACTCATTTCTTTCTATTTCTTTCTGCCTCAGATTAATTTTTTTCTAGAAGTATTCAGAATAGTAATTCATTTTTGTGTAACCTTTACTGTAATGCAAGACTCATCATTTGGTTACAACAGGGCAATAATAAATAGTTCAATGTTGAGCACTTTACAAAATTGAGTAAATTATAAATATCAATTGTCACCTAGGGAGTGAAGGGCACACAGGTAATGGGGAAAAAAATAAGAACCAAGATACATCATATACAGGTACAAGCACCCAATGATAAATGTAAATGTATTGTATATCTAAAATGTACCAATAAAAGAATTTAAGGAAAAAAAAAAGAAGTAAACTTCTACTAGGTGCATTGAAAAAAAAAAAAAAAAGAGTCACCTTATTATACATATACACTTCTATTATGGCTGCTATGTAGATGTCCCCCAAAGCCTCATGGGGTCATAGGTGGGTTTTATCGGAGGTGGCTGGATCTAGGGTGTGTGATACTGGGGATAAGGGTATGATGGTGGGATTAAAGGTGACTCACCCTGGGTGTGGGTGGCACTGCCCAAAGAGTAGGTACCCTGGATGAAATTCAAAGGCAGGCTTGGTTGCTGCTGCTGGTGCTCGCTGCTTCTTTGCTACTTCTCTGGTTTGGCTGCCTCTTGCCTTTCATGCTGTGAAGTGCTGTTGAACTGATGCCCCTCTGCCATGCCACCATGCCTTGGAACCAGCTGGTTGTGGACTGAAACCTCTACAAACTGTGAGCCAAATAAACCTTTTCTTCTTTAACTTTCGGAGTTGGGTATTTCATCTCAGCAATGAGATGAAACTAAGACAACTTTCTTTATAAGTATATTGAGCCAGTAAACTTATACACATAGTAAAATGAAAGTGAAAGGAATTCAAGAGGATTTAGGTCTACTTTTAATTCTCAATAAGTCTTTGAAATAGTTACACATTTATTCTTTAACATCTCCTGTCACTGAAAGCTCAATATTATACTGAGAGAAATCAATCCAACACATTTCTAACACAGAAATATCTCTTTTTTTGTAATTTTATTGGTACATTTTAGGTGTACAACATAATGACATTCATCATTGGAGATATGCACCTTTACATACTCTCTTGGTTCTTATCCCCCCCCCCGCCCTCCCTATTTACAAAGACTTTGTTTCCATTTTTTCATTTTCTCATATTAGTTCCATAGAAATATCAATTGTAAGACAGTTCAAACCTTTCCCTATAATTTATGCTATGACATATATGTTCCTGTTACTGTATCTATTCATTAAAGTCCATATTTCCAACTTGGTTTTTTTGTTTGTTTGTTTGGTTGGGGGCTTTTTTGCTTGCTTGTTTGTTTGGCTCTGGGAATTGAAGCCATAGCTCCACAAAAGGTAGGCATACTCTTTACCATTGAGCTACAGCCTGAACTCCCATAAATAACTTTAATTTATCTAAAAATTAATAGTCTTTCAGTTCTGAAAAACTGCTATTAGGGTTTCCAAAATATAATCACTTTAACCATATGTGTGCTCATTTTACATACAAAAACATCATTGAGCTATTCTGAGAAGAGAGAAGAAAATACAAGGGAATTGGGATATTTATTTGAAAAGGAGGATTAGAAAGTCTATGCATAAAAAAGGGAGAGATTATATTTCTAAATCATCACAATTAAAATAGACTATATCTACAATTTAGAAAGAAATTTTTCTAGAGAAATTAGTTGAATAAATAGTTACGAACCTCATATAATAAACTGTTTGGCATACACAAAAAGTTGGAAAACATAAGTTGTTCAGCTGAACAAACTTCTCTATATAATTATCTTTACCATTGTTTTGTTTTTCTTTTATAATTTTCATCATAGCAATTAAGAGTAAATATCCTTGACATGCAACACTGATAAATTCCAGAAAAGCAAAGTCCAATAACTTTTGGATACTTCACCTTTCATTTTTGGAATATGTTTGGGTGACTAAGACAAGCAGATGCTTCTTTTCATCATGGAAATACTCAAACAGATTTGAAGCTCAGTGCAAATGGGACTGCATATTCATCAGGCTCCTCAGTTATAAATGGCAAAGGCAACACTGACCATATTGGTTAGGCTATGGCATCTTTACTCAGGATTACAAATATTCTGGTTGTCCTTGAGTCTAGGAAAACAAGAGGCGGTAAAAGCAGATAGAAACATTATATGAAAAAAATAATTCAATAAATATTAATAAAGCATCCATACTCAGTTTAACCTCTTCGTATACATGTTAATGAAAATAGTGATATTGAATTTTCTATAAAGCAACCCATAGTTGTCAACATATTTTGTCACTACTATTATGAAATATATTCCCCTGTTACAGCATCAAACAACAGAATTTGGTGATGATTCATGAGGATCACTGTGCTATTGGATGCAATATCAAATGGTGATACCTAAAGAGAAACCTAAGGAGTTAATCATTACTGATTAAGGTATGCCAAACATACCTTCGGCATCAGAATCAGATAATGAGATTATATAGATTAATTTTCATACATCATAACTGAGGAAGGAAGATAAAATTTATACCATTATTACTTTTATAGCAACTTTAGTATATTAAGAAGTCTCAAAAAAAATAAAAGAAGTCTCTCTAAGTTCATTTAAATAAAAGAAGATTTCAGGAAAACCATAGGTTTTACAGGGGAAAAATAAAAATTATGCATAAAAATGACCAAATCTACCAGGTAGTATGGACACAGGAATGAGGAATTGATGGAAACAATATCAATATATCTCAGATAAATTAATTTCACTCTTATTTAACATCTTTAAAATTATTACTGATACTAGTTGGCATGTGGAGCAAGCATAATCTGATTAGTACTCTTGTGATAAAATGAATACTCCTCGTATCTCCACTGTTCCAAATGATGGTACAGAAATGAGGCTTTGTGATTCTAACTTTTAAAGAGAAAACAAAACAGAAAATATATTCCTATTTTACCAGAAGGCATATTACAAATTTCTCTGATTCTAATTTGATAACATCAAAAGAGAGAAGACCTTTCCCTTCTGATTAATTCCACTAAAGAAAACACACACATGTAATGAGCAACTCATCCTGAAGGCCAAGGTCAGGCCATGTCCAAGATGCTGAGAACGGAGCATGATGTCAGCAGGCCAGTAGCTCTTCCAACATCCAAACTCAACTTTGATAGGCTTATCTGAGTAACAGCTAGTCCTGACACCAACCCCCAAATTTGCTTTCATCATGTTTTCAGTACCCTGAACATAGTTGTTATTTTTATGATGCATATTAAAATTAAAAATTAAGAATGATTGCAAATGCTAAAAATTGTGCTTACAGAATTTTGTGTGATCTCCACAACATTCCTATGAGGGAATATCGTTAGTGTACTTTATCTAGTAGGAAAGAGAAGTTCATAGATGTTTAATAATTTAATAAAGATTCAATGAATTGTAAACATCAGAATCCGGATCCAAACACTAGATTGCAGTACTCTCAGACCCCATGCTTTATCTACTAGGGATTAAACTCAGCAATACAATTTACCTCTTTTTCTATAAAGGGACATATAGTAAATATTTTCAGCTTTGAAGACCAGATGGTCTTTGTCACAGCTACTGAAATTGTTGTTATACAATGGAAGCAGCCATAAACTGATGGACAAGGTTATTCCAATATAACTTTCCTTACAAAGAACAAGTAGTAGGCCAGATTTTCTGAACCTTATCTCACATCATTTTCTCAAATGTTCAGTTTGAGAATCAACTGGCAAAAGTTATTTCATACAATAGAATATTCATTTGGAACATTATGTAAGTGGTATAGTCAGCAGGAAAGTTTCAATGCCATACACTAACTCACATTAAAACCCACACTCTTGGCATGAATAGCATCACAGAGTGGAGGCTGTTCTCAATATACCTGAGGGGGGTTGGGAATCACCTTCAGGCTTTCTTCTGATTAGGATACAAGTAATCATGCTTTTCTATATATTACAGAATTAGTTCTTAACATCAAACTTCTGTATTTTAGAATTTTAAGACAGAATAGTAAGTAACTTGCTAGCATTTGATCTGTGCTGAGAGGGGGAAAGAAAGGGAGAGATATATACATAATATATGTATGGATTGATATTTGTAGACAGGCTGTGTAATTGCTAAACCAAGCACTAACTGGATAAAAAATTTCATGTGAGAATTTTTAGTGATAGTTATTCATATCAAATATAAGTGGCAACTTCATTCAATAACATCAATTCAGAAGCTTTGCCCTCAAAACTAAAATATTGTGGGCTGGGGATTTACATCAGTGGTTCCACAGCCTACCTCACAAGTGCAAGGTCCCAAGTTCAATCCCTGGTATCCAAAAAAAAAACAAAAAACCTAAAATATTTTGTTAAAGTAAAGTGTTACCAGCCAAAATTCATCTTCAAAAAGAAATGCCCACAGAAAGACAAAAAGTTCCTGTTTCTCTCTGTTGGCCTCATTTTATGTCCATATTTTCCAAAATATTACTTCTTTAATTTATATATGAGAAATATACATATAAACATATGTATTCATCACTCCTTATCATATCTTCAGGTGCACATATTCTAAATTCTGATTAATAAGTGGATATGTAATATAACAGAAATTATTTTATGATATAATCATTTTGTGAACTTATTTAGTATCTTTTATCTAAAACCCTTAATGATTATTTAAATTTTGGGGCTTACTTTTCTGAATTTGGAAATAAAATGATATATATTAAACTTAAATTTTCAGGTTTATAAATTTATGAACTTTTAAGACATGCTCCTCACAACAGAGAAACATCACAAGCAGGCTTGTATGTGTCCACCCCATATAAAAAACTTCTGTTGTGCTTCTCTATCTCCAGCCTGCTTTCATCATTTTGTACTAATTTGTGGCATACTCAGTTGCTTAATGAAACATGACATGTTTAATTAACTGCTTAATGTTATTCTTCCAGGGTAGATTAGAAAATCCATGAAGGTAGGAACCATATTTTTTTCCTGTTCCTTGCTCTATTCCCACATATTAGAACAATATGGGGGACAAAGAAATCACATAATAAAACCATGTAAAAATAAATTAACTTTTGACCAAATAAATTAAGTGATTTCCCCCTTAGGTGAAACATAAATGAAAAAACTTGTGTCAAACACTCTTTACACAAATAATCTTCACAGAGTTAAGACACCATTTCATTTTTTAAGACTGATCTAAGTATGTCCTGATGAGTACCGAGAACATCTCACAGATGAGCACCACAGCAAAGACTGTGTTCAAGGGGATCCTGTACTTTATCAAAGAGCAAAATCAGTCTTCAGCTGCTGTCTGCTTAGATGGTTGCGCTGAAACTTCTCAGTTAAGGTTCAGATAGAGTATCAAGTAGATTTCTACTTCTGGCTACTGGATCAATAAAAATAATTCCTTGTTATTTGTTTAGCAAGCATTTACACTTCCAAATAGTACTTTCACATCTATTGTCCAATTTTATCCTTACAAGACCAAGGTCCAGCAGGAGTGTCAGACTACATTTTTCATCTCTCAAATAAAGACAGTACAGATAATTTAGCAGAGATGGAACAAAGTATAAAACTCTAGGTTTTCTACATCTTAGTTCATTACTCTGGTCATTTGGTAACCCCGTCGTATGACATATCCACCTTTGATGATGTACATACAGGCATATTTAAGTTGAGCAGCAGAACCATAGATAACCACTTATTTTTATTTCTAAGATAGAATGAGGAGAATTAAGCCCAAACACATAATGATTTGGTCTGGGATCAGAGGCAGCATCATTATAAGGGAGACAATGTAGTACAGTGAAAAGATCTTAGACTTTGGATCAAGACAAATATTGACTCTATTCCCAGCACTTGGGACATTGTAACCTTCATAGCCACATTTGAAATACCACTATACTTTGTGGCTACTAGACACATCTTTAGTTTTGAAAAGTAATCAAAATATGTATGTAAAAGTAAGCATTTAAGCATCAAACACATTTTTTCTTTATCTGAGATTATTACACCCCTTTCTACTAGCTCCTTAGCTCTCTCATCCATATTATGCATATTAACAATTAAAATCTGATTTGTTGGAATAGCGTTGCCAAACAGGAAAGCATTTTCCTCCTGATAAGCAAGAGTTGATTGTCATAATTTTCATCAATGGCAGGTAAAAAAATAAAAATAAAAATAAACTGAATTCATTTTGTACAATATAAATGGTTGTCAGGTGCAGCATATATTTTCTAACCTTTCTATTTCTTCCAACCTGGCACCTGAACAGGAAGGTAGAATAGCATCTTGTGACCATGAGGAGGCATACCCCATGGTAAGCACAGCTAAGAGATGGTAGAAGCATCCTAAGCCCCTCATTGTATTATGGACCCACTCTTTAACAATTTTTGTTCACTTTTTGTGACTAAAAGTAATGACCCTAATTCTTTACTTCACTGTTTGGGAGAATTTCCTTTACATCCAAACAAAATTTCTACCATATAAAGTTAATTTCCTTTTATTAAAATTTCTTTAAAGGATTTCCAAATCCATCCTGAAAACACTGCTACTTTAAGATTTATTTTATAAAAATAAATAACCAATATATCGAAGTGCTGTGACTAGTGAAGCCAGGGTTAACATTCAGGTAGGTGTGTTATACCCAAGTATAAACTATTCCCCACAGGGTCCAACATAGTGTAAGTTTTCATCTACATGATATTGAATCTAAGGGCTTCATTTGATGTGATATGATTATTGCTTTGCAAAATCTGAAGTAGGAGTCCTACTATCACATTTTAAAGGTAAGGAAAGCAAAGTTTAGAGAAATGAAGATACTCCCCAGGAACACATTTAGTGAGGAGTAGAGATATGTAGATTCAAATGCTGATCTACTTGATTCCAAATCCATATTTCTAATGACTATATCATACTTCTTTGATTTCACATATAGAATATCAATGTCCAATTTCTGCTAACAGAAATTTGAGTACTGAAAACAAGGAGCATCTAGATGTTTATTCATGTGTACAGAGGAGCCTCTTCTGGTTGAGAATGAGTTCTCACCATATCAAGTCTGCACTGAACCCAGATGTGTTTTAGACACCCACACTGACTGCATTACACTATAAAGTCACTAATAATGTGAATGGATTTCACATAGCTTAAGGAGTCAAATATTTTCCTCAGTATATTCTGAGCACTTTTTCTCATGGCAGACACTACGTGTCTTTATGTTAACCCCTGAGCCTTTTGGGATAAGGATAAATAAGCCTCTACTCTCTAGTACAAAATTATTTGATTTCTCGTTTCATTCTTTTTGAATTGTTTTATGTTAAGCCAGATAGCAGCATTTGTGTTTTCTTCTCTTTAGCATCTGGAATATCAATGATCCCGGATATATTTTCATGGATTTAGAGTCTAAAATGTCACCACACGCTGTGGCTAATAATAATACATAATAATAACTGCTGTGAAAGTTCTTTCACTGTCAGTTTTATTTCATTTAAAAAATAATAATTTCGTTGCCCATTGCTGTGCCTCTGAGAACATTTACAAATCAAAATCATATTTTACATTTTTTCAAAAAGGCAAAATACTAACACCCAGATCCTTCAAATCTCAAGCCTCAGGCACAATAATTGACTGGCATGTTAGCACAGAAAAACGGTGATTTTAGGAGGCTGAAAATTGAAGTAGATTCATAGACTTAAAAAAGTTGGTAACCTTGGAGACTATTTAGTTCAAATTTCATGAGTTGCATTACTATTTACTACTTCATAACCACACAAAATAAAATATTCTGTGAAGTTATTATAGTTATTTAACTGTATTGATGGGAAATTTATTCCAAGTCAGTTGCATTTTGAAGACTGTATTTCAATGACAAGATGTTTTTGTTTGTTTCATTATTGCTTTTATGTTATGCTGGAAGATTACTCCTAAAAGCTTCTGTTCAGTAGCTATTTCTGGGCTCTATAGCCAATCAAATTTTATATATATAATCTTTTAATTACTTAAAGATGAAGAGCATCTCTGTACATCTCAAGATTTTTTCTTCAACATGCTTAATATGTCGTATACACACAACTCTATACCATTTGGATAGAACTTATTCAGTTGACTTTACATGAAATAGTCTATATTTAAAAATAGCTATAATCTAGATAGGACTAAGGGTGTATACCACTGAAATAAAAAGTCAGTTGTAGGCCCAGTGATCTTCCATATGAAGCCTTTACAGATAGAGGGAAATAAGAATTGTTTATGTGACTTCAACACCAGTATCTTCAACACTAGACATTATGCAAATGCTTTACCTTAGCTGATAGATGTTCCCCTTCAGTCCTTTCCCTCCACCCCAATCTCATTTTCTCATTGCAACTGCAGTCAGTAAATCAGGAAATTAGGACCTTCACATCAGCCTTTTCTACTTTAGAATATTCTTAGCATCTAACATGTCTTTAAATAACAAGTCATTCATTACCTCTCTGACCTCTTAATTTTAACTTCATGTTTCATAGTCTCATAAGTCTATTAATTGCTGCATCCACAACTTGTAAAACACATCACACATTATGACTGTATGCTTATTCAAAAACTATTTGTCCATTCATATTCCACAAGGAAAATGGATTGGTTTTATTTTTGCTCATACATCCACAGCACTGCCCTCAAAGTAGATGATAAGTAAACATTTGTTGAAAAAAAAAAGATGAAATAGATGATTCAAAATAAAATGACATAAAAGTTTCAGAGAACAGAAGGGTTGAATTGGTAACCATAGATTTAGTAAATTAAATGAGCTAAACTCTAATTGCCTCTGTGAAAGTATGTTTTTGTGTGCAGGAGCATAAATATACACATGTTTGTGTTCATTTACAAGTGAAGGGAAGATGGCTCAATTATGACAGACATGATAAGACACAAGCTGAATCTTAGTGCTTAAGCCAGTGCCTGGGATAGACAAATTGGTGGCAACCCTGAATTAGATTTTCTTAGACTCCTGGCTCAAACCATGAGTCAACTACCTTTTTTTGACTATTGCAGACTAATTGAAAATTTAGTCTCTAGAGAGTTTAATGATAGAGGTCCACATTTAGAGACATAAAACAGTAGTGAAGGTAGGCATGAGATAAAACTAGAGAGGAAGGATAGATTGACCAACTATGTAATTGCCAGCATCTTCCCTGGAATACAGTCTGTCAGATTTATACTATCCAGGCTAGAAAACTGAAAGAGTCCTATGTGCAGGTCCTCAGAGAAGTTAGTCCCGTGAGAGAATTAAATATGTAGGAAATTTCATGGGAAAAGGACTATGGGGGACAGAAGAAGGAAGAAGGAAGAGTAGGCAGGAGGAGAAGCAGAAGGATTGAAGAGGAAGTTTCAGGCTCCATTGCATTTCTAAGAAAGGTTTGCTCAGAATAATGGTGAGTCCTTGAACAAAGATACCATTTAAATAAATGGTCCTTTTATATCAGTGCTCAGGACAAGGCTAGATCATAGTGTTCAGCCATTTTCTAGGGCAGCCTTGGAAAGAATGGGCTCAGCTCAGACATAGATATAGAAAGAGAGCAGCTGTGGCAATCATTCACTTATATTTCCTGTAGGCAAGAGATCTGAGCAGTGAATTTTCATAACCACCACTATTTATTTGAGGAAACTGAGCAGTCTCTTTAAAAAATACATTACAATATAATTTCTCTGTGGAAGGGACAATAAGTATCTTATATGTAAATAAAGTCCAAAACCATGAATAGTATTGATATATACAACTTCTAACACTATTTGTAAAGTTTCACATTTGTAACTAAAAAGAGAACTGTAAACAAATATTTGATAATGTTTATTCCCATTGTTGAGTATGTGAATTATGTGAATTGTGTGAATTATGTGCTTTCCTATGTAAATAGTTCAAAACTGGATGTTTCATAAGTGAAAGAAAGATACAAAAGAATATAAGAATTGTGTCTGGTGAATATTATAAAGTGGGTATACCAGGGATATAAGTATAATGTTAAAGAGAAGAGAATCAGAAGATGCATGAATAGAACTATGTCCAGCAAGTCAACAACAACAACAAAAAAATGGACAATAGGCAGCTAACATAAAAATTTTAAATCTGTTTTGGATTTCTGCCATTCTGCCTACCTACCATCCATTCACTCCTTTACCAGGCATTAACATGTAAATTTTTCATTAGAGATACCATTCCTCCCCCATGCCTATAGTTTTAGCACTGCAGATGTGCTCTCCCTTATATAGGCTACACATGGGACACAGACTTGACAAATGACAATATTCCATTCTCAGGCTATAATATTTGAATATTTGGCTCAGGGAAGATACATAATCCAATTTGTACCACAAGATTCAGATTTTTTTTTTGTTTGGCATTTTGGGACTTAAGGAAAAAAAGATCTGAATGTACATAATTGCTATACTCCTACAATTATAAGATTGGAAGTCTTCTCACTATAAAAGGAGAACCAACCAAAAGATGAAGCTTCTAAAGATGAGAGTTAATCTAGACAAGGGGAAAAACCTGTGTGCCATGGCAATGCCTCAGTTTGAACCCCGAAGTGCCTGGAAATGAAGAATTAAAACAACAGCAAACCAGTAACTCCTTTTTTATTTTTTAAATTGAAATTGGTTTAAGCAAATAATTGGCTAAGGTTTTACATTACTAAACAGAAAGTAGGTATTCTGACCCCTGATAATGTTGAAATGACAATAGAAGTGAAAGAAAGAAGATATTGTATTTGTTAATTTGGAATTATTTTGTCTGTTAACATGAAAAATTATACATTCTTTAGTTCAGAAATTCTATTCTTAAGTCTATTTTATGTATATTCTTAAAGAAGTATTTAATAGTTTTCAGTGTCTTCAATGCGGTATTTTTGTGGGAAAAAAGACAGAAAACAATATAAATAAATATAAATCAATAGGATTTATATTTATATTAAATAAATTATATTGAGATAATTGCAAAAAGTGAGGTAGATATAGTGGAACTGGTAGACAATAATGACAAAAATATATATTTTTAGTTTTGAAAAAGGGGGAAAATGGAACATGGAATATGTTGCAATTATTTGAAAAAACATATTTAGGAGAGAAGATATAAAGGAAGACATCTTACCTATTTTTTCTTCTGACTTTTGTTTTTCAATACTAAGAATCGAACCCAGGGCTTTGCACTGAGTTATATCCCAACTCTTTCACTATTTCTTATTTTGTGACAAGGTGTGAGTTATTAAGTAACCTAGGCTGAACGTGAACTTGTGATCCTCCTGCTTCAGTCTCCTGGAGTGCTTCCACATACTGCTTCTTTTGACTTTTAATATTCTAGTATATGAAAAATTTCCTGCTTCATAAGTAAATAACTAATTTTAAAATTATATACTGTCGAAGCAAAGTCAGAGGACTTCATAAGTGAGACTGGGAGGAAGCAATGGACTAGGATGCTGTGATAGAATCCAAGAGAATTTTGAGGAGGAAATGATAATTTAAAAGAGGTGGAATAAAATTTGAAATATGTCTTTTTGCCTTTTTGTTGTCTAATGAAGAAAAGGGGATTTTGAAAAAATTACAGTAGAAGGAAAAGTGGCAGAGAAGAAAAATCACCAATTTTACTCAAGGAACCCATACTCATAAGGCAAGAATATGATGCAGCTCTGGATATTCAGGGTGAGGCAGGAAGGAGGACTTCAGGATGTGACCCTGAGTGGGCCTCAGCTCATTCTCAAGCCTGGAGAGAAGCTAAATTCATCTATACATAGGCACACAGGAAGAATCTGGACTCAGAGTTAAGTCAAATACTACTTACAAGTAGTCATCAACAACTACAGTGAATGTATAAATTTTTTTTAAAAAATTACTATGGTAAAAAAAAGTGCCATTAATCCCCCTTGAAATATTCCCCCTTGTTTTGAACACATTTATCCCATAGTTCTTGCCACTTTCTGAAGCAATTCTGGAAGATTTCCGTGAAATGCAGTAGTCTCACTGTAATGACTGTCTTCATGTCTTGAATCCATTCAAAATAGTAACGTTTTCTGGCCACTTTGAATTTGGGGAAGAGGCACAGAGACAGATCTGGTGGATGAGTACACATCGTAATGTTTTTATAAGCCTGCCTTGCAGGTGGATGGCACTAGGCAGCAGCACTTACTCTATTTTTTATTAGACCTCATAAAAGGATGAGGTAAAACATGACTTTCAGAAATGTTTTAGGAAATAGCAAGAATGTTTGGATAAGTGTATTCAAACCAAGGGGAAGTATTTTGAGAGTAATTAATGACAATGTGTCTTTTACTGTAATATATTTTTTAAAAATTTAATATTCATTGTAAGTGTTGGTTCTGAGTCTTCCATGTATTGTTTACCTCTTACTGGGCTTTCTACACATGCCTTTTAAACATCTCTGACATTGAGATAAATCAGTAATGGCTTTTTTAAAATAAAAATTGGTTTTGGGAAAGCTATTCTAGATTATGCCTAAAAGAGCTGTCCTGCAAATGCACAGGTGAGTGAATTCTGTCAGTCTGCTTCTAAGCAACAAGAGAGAGAAATCTGCCAGTTTTGTAGAGAAAATAGATATACATTTCAATCTAAATTTATTCCTAACACATTTTCTCAGGGTAACAGTAGTTATTAAATCTCTGGTTGCATTTTTCAGTTGAGTAAAACTTGAAGTGAATGAGCATGAGAATCAAGAAGTATAATTTCTTTCATTTTGAAAATGTAATTGCCTCCCTAGTGCTATGCTCTTCACACTTGAACTGTGGGTGGGCAAATGGCTAGATGTGTGTCAAACTTTCAGTTTAATATTGTTTTATTGGTTTTTACTATTAATGCATGTTTCTGATCTTAGTCATTTGTCTGAGTTTAAATTACAGTTATAATAATGATTCACATCAAACATTTCACAATGTTTCTCTTTTAAGTCATCATGGATTGCAGTGTAGCAGGGGAGGAAGCACCAGAGGCATGAGTGTGTGAGACCAGCGTAAATTCTAGGCTTGTTGTTCAGAACTTTCTGTTAATGCTATATTAAAGGTGTCAACATATTTAAATTCTTCACT
This sequence comes from Heterocephalus glaber, assembly GCF_000247695.1. Next base: position 28,783,284 of record NW_004624736.1, on the reverse strand, counting down.
GTTCCCTTCTTGTTTGACTAGCTTCAGAAGACAAGCAACAGAAATAAAAATTAACACCCTACATATAAAAATGCTGTTAGAAGAAATAATGATAAATCACTCATATTTGTTATTTCTTATCATGGGACTCTTTAGTCTTATGAATTTTGTACAATGATTTTCTATAGAAATTAGGCTTGTTATATTAGAATGTTTGATAGGAAAACTCACTTCTTCCCCACACCTTGTCCTTTCACTTGTTCCTTTGTGCTCCAGTACAGAGCTGAGTTACCTATTGGGTTTTTTCATCATTTTTCCACCTGCCACTTTCTGTTATTATCTCAACTATTGACTGGGAAGGGAGTGATGTTGCTATCTTATTCTATTTCTCAGCCACCTGGAATACTAAGAACCATGTCTTACATCTTTTTTATGATAAGAGCATACAACTATTAGGATGACAGGATCTTATAGGAAGTTTGAGAAATTAAATATCTGCTCTTGCCTAAGTACAATGACCCTACAGTGTACAATGCTCCTGGAGAGAAAGGAAATTGGATGCATGAAAGTTGATAATATCCAAGTTTTCCACAAATTCCTATCTTGTCCCAAAAGAGATGATTTCAATGAAACACACCTAAATGCATATCTCAAATTAAACCAGGATAGTTTGCATGGGTAGAGAGAAAACAAAAGAGAAATTTCTTGCAGTAAAATTAAAAAGAAATTTGTTAATAGCAGTGAAGAAAGGAAATCTTGATTTTTGTTCTTCAACACCAATATTCTAGATAACATACATCAATAAAGGATATGGGAAATTTTAACTTTTTACAATTTACTCATAATGAATACTTCAGATTCCTATTTAACAAATACTTACTTTAAAATTCCATAGTATTTAAGGTTTGTTTTTCTCATTGAGGAAAGCTTAGAATTGTTGGTAAAATTGAGTAGGTTATTACATTCTAATATAGAAGAGCCAATGAACAAAGAAAGGAAAAAAACAGCAAAGCAAATGTAATTCTAGGCAATGACATGATATTTAAATATAGTTTCACTAAAAATTAGATAGTGGAGACAATTTTCATTAAAAATAAGGAATGGTTTCCTCTCTCAATTCTTGGCTTCTTATTAGCATTTAATACATCTAACAAATATTTTGAGCCTCTATTACCAAGAAGCTATAATCATATATTTCAATTTAGAAAAATGTGCATGCAAATATTAATTAGCCATGTTGAGCTCAATAAAAAAAATGACCTAAGAGTTATTTACTTTAGGCTGTTGACTTGTTATCATTTATTGTCTTTATCTTTCTTCAGCTGATATGATATGAGAGTCATTAAGAGTTCCATTTTCCCCAAAGTTGGCTTCTTTTCGTTCTTGAGAAACTATGTTTAAAAACTATAAAAATAAAAGACCCAAAATTCAGTCCAGGTTTTACCTGTGCATTTACTTACAAAGTTTGGTCAGAAAGAAAGGTACCCTTTCACTCTGAATTGTAAAGAAATATTCTTATTTAGGCTAACTCTTAGTTTATATTTTATGCCAGAGCACCATGTGAATCATAGATCAGTAAGCACAAAATAGGAAAACAACACAAAACAAAACAAGACCAAGAAAGAAAAAGAAAAAGCCTGCTCTGATTTAGACAGGAAGAGAAGATTTAGCAGTTTCATCAAGGTTTCTCTTGACATATATGTTTGTACACAATAGATGATATACTTTCAGCTTTCTTCTACATGGCAAATAAAATTCTCATGACAATTTCTGCAAATTTTGGAAATAAACAAAGAATATAATTGGAACTCTCTCTCAATGTTATGTTGGGAATTATCTAATTTTTCTAGGATGAATTCCTTTGACCGCAAGATTTATTATATTATGATATTTTGTAATGTTTTATATTAGAAATTAACTTACAGAAAAATAAAAGTAATATATACAATTCTTGTCTACGAGGACCACAAATAATCCTTGACTAACTGCATTGGATATGATTCTTCAATAATAGTAGGGAAAATGATTTCTGGACTGGAAGCAAAGTAAGCTAAAGATTACAACTTCTTTTCTACATTAGCCATTAACTAGCTATATATCTATTAGCAAATTTATTTCTGCATTCCTTTGAATGACATATTATAAAAATCACTATTCTTCAAAATTTTCTCCAAATCACATTTAACATCTTACTGATTCCATTCATTACAGTTACATTAACTTTAACATCCTCATTTTCTATTGCTATGACAGCAATGTTTTTGACTTTTTGAAAATAATACTTTCATACTCTTTTTTCAAGTAATACCTTTATTAGACTTCAAGTAATAAAATAGTCCTCCAGTAATGAGAACAGGAACAAAAGGCTGATCATAGGAATACAGAATAAGCTGGCAGGCAAATAGAAAACACTCAAATTAGGAAGCAAGAAAAATAAGCTACTGAACTAAACCACTGCTCAGCTGCAAGTTACAAATGATACTAATTTTGCAAAGTCTAAAAGGGGATAGTAACACCTTCAGGAGATTATCATTGATAAACACATGATGACCACAGTTAAGTATGAAGAAATAACTAGGTAGAAAGTTAAGAACTTTCTCCTGATTACATCAATAAATATCAACTTACTTGCATTCAATATATTCTAGATACTGGCCAAGAAATTCCAAATTTTATAATACAAAATCCCCCATTTTAAGAGCCTAAAAGGTCTAACTAGATATAAATACAATTTCAATATGATTTATGTAGCAAGAGTTCCCACTGAATCCAAAATGAATTTTAAAGTAACCTGAACTTGTGTTTTGGATAGATTTGGGAACTTATTTTCAAACCTATGTGGAAACAAAAGTTGTAACAAGGAATTCAAATTCAATAGCACCTAAAGTCAGACAAGAACAATGGTGAACAGCCTGTGGAGTCATCTCCACTAATTGGGCCAATAAGTGTAATAAGCCCCTTTCTAGTAAGAATCAAGGCATTATTGTAAAATAATGAGGTTTTCTAAGTATAATTATCAAATTTTAGAAAGAAAAATCATTCTTTATATGTCATTAATTAGTTAATGAGGAAAACAAAGGAGAAGGGTTAATTTAAGGGACTGAGTAGATGAACATATACATATTTACTCAATGAAAGAGAAAGATGCTAGATTAGCAAGTAAACTAAAAGAATATATTCAGACATATTTTGCCTCACTTTTTGGATTTCAATTTGATGTTTTCTCTTAACAAAGGAATCCAATATCTTAAGGGTGCACAAGAGTCTCGGAGCTCTCTGACACGAAAACAGTGAGTAAAGTGGGTTTTTTATGGGGTGCACAGGTAAAGTATAGCAAAGTGGCTTACCTACCCTCAAGTGAGTCTTCAAAAATAGACATAAAAGTGTTCCATAATTCCAGGCTTGGAATTCGAGCTCCTCTAGAGGCCATGGCAAAAAGATCATAAGTGTGAAAATAGCCTGGGCAACTTAGAGAGACCCTCATTTAAAATAAACACAAAAAAGAATGAGGGTAAAGCTGAGTTGTAGAGCATTTGCCTAGCATGTACAAATCCCTGGGTTCAGTCACAAGCACTGAAGAAGAAGAAAAAAAAAAACATCAAAAGTAAGCAGATTGCAAACAAACATGAAAGATTTACTTGTAAGTGTATGTGAAACATTTCCAGGAAACAGCATGTTAAGAATTTAAGAGTATAGGTTCTAGGTTATAGAAAACTGAATTCAAACACTCATAGCTCATTTATCAGAGTTTTTATAAAATTTAAGCAGTGAGTTTTCTATGTTTGCACTTTCTTATTCCTAAACAGAGGATGACACTATCACTTAGATTTCCAGTAAGTATTAAATTAGAAAGTATATGTCACATGTACATAAAGTATGTCAGGCACATACATAAGTAAGCTCATTGAGAGCTAATGTTAGCTCTTATTTTTAATGACATTCAAAGATTTTGAAATGTAATAGATGAACTAACATGCATTGGTGAAAGCATGACATTATCAGATTTTGAATATTAATATTGTGATCTTGTTTACTGTTAGAGGTTGCTAGATCTTGGAGGCTGGGGATATCTGGATTGCACTAATACTAAGGTACACGTAGACGTGGGATGCTAATTCTTACCTGAATAAGGGCTTTTAGCAAAAATAATGTTATGGCTTAGATCAAGAATGACCCCCCCTAGGGCCGAGGATTTAGCTCAGTGGTTCTGCCGCCTGTCTCACAAGTGGAAGGTCTTGAGTTCAATCCCCGGTACCAAACAAACAAAAAAAGAATGACTCCCTCCCAAATTTTTTAAAACCACCTAATTTTGATATTGCTTTCAAAAATATCTATTTTTAAAGTAATGGAAGATCATTGTAAAGGCCTATTACAGGCAGAACTGGGATATTACAGAACTTGGGATCTAGCAAAGATTGTATGATATAAATTTCTGCTGTCATCATTTGCTCCATATTCTAATAAATCCTCTAATGGGAACACGGGAAGACCCCAACTAAAACCTCTATTCTCAGCTTGAATCTGATCCCAAGAACAACAGATGATCCAACTATTTTCAAACTAGTAAGAGTAAGAATAAAAGAAATAATAAAGTTCTTTGAATATTCTTCTTTTGGTCTAGTGTCAGAAAGATTTCCCAGACTGTATTATGCCAAAAATTCAGTTGTACAACATAAATATATTTGAGCAAAATGCTCCAAAGAAGTAAAATATATAATGTACTGTCTCTCTTAAGTACTCTATCCCTAACCGATGGAAATACCAAGAATCTTAGACTCTGTCATAGTTCCTCTCATTTTTATCTTGCTTCAAATAAAGTAGAAGGATATATGTTAACCTTGGAACTACTTGGCCTAAAAACTGTTAAAAAATTATTACACATTTTTTGCAATATTGAAGCTAAAATAGTCAATATTCCTAAAGTTTAATGGGAGGATGTGGTATCCGTGAAACAAAAGGAGAGTTCTATGGAATGTTCTAAAAGATTTCTTTCTGAGGTCTTTTAGCATAAATATAGGGAAAAGAAACTAACTTTCTAATTTTCTCTTCTTAATCCTTAAATATTTTTGTTTTTCTTTGATATTGTGATACTTTGATATCAAATTTTTTCAGTAGTCCCTCCTTAAGATATTTTAAATATGTTAAAGTAGAAATAAAAAGATTATTCAGGTAGAGTGAAAAAATTTCCTAAGACAATAAATATTTCTCTTTTAATATTGTATAATCTTTAAAGAATTGAAGTCATATTTTAAAATCTAAACTGAACACATTTGCAAAATCAATAATTCTGATCTCAATATATTATAAAAGAAACATAAAAAAACATTCCAAGGAAAGAAAATTGCTAACCATAAAATTACACTGATATGAGAAATCACATTCAATTACTATATCGAAAATAATTCTCCACTTTATTTAAATATAAGTCTTCCTTATCATGATGACAATTCTTGTAAATGAAGACCTAAAGCAACTCAATTAAAATATTTTATTCTGGAAGAATTGCCTTTGGAGAAACTTTGAGAGTAAATTTTCTGAAAGATAACTAGATAAGCCCACCATACAGAATTAGTAAAAAAGAGAAGACATTAGATCCTTTAACACTTAACTACATCATATTTTAACTATCAATTCTGATAGTAACACAATTGAGTAAAAATACTTAACTATATTGTTCTCACAGAGTTATCTCTGCCTATTATAATGTTGGCATCATCTTCTGATGTTAATGATCAGATGGGGTTTTCTTTTGCTCTCATTAATGTATCTATTGAGTTTTCTTAACAGGAGAAGAAGAAAGAAAAAAAAAATCCAGGATGTAAGAGAGGATGGAAAAAAAAAACTAGTACCCAGACAGCAGCTGCAGAAGATAATGGATGCACTAACTTTTTTCATTTTTAATCACATGAACTTTATAAATAATTTAAAACTTTAAATATATAATGCTTTCAAAGAAGGGAAATGGACTGGTTTCCCAAAGATATTGACTTCCAAAGTGCTATATGGAGTGGCAAAGTATTAAATTTTTAAATATTCTGGTCTTAATCTTTACATTACAGACTATCCTGTGTATTGACTGGAGCAGTGTGTTGTCTTTCTCCTACCAAAGGTCATTTATAGATATCACTGTTTGTCATTCTGGAAATGCATTACTACAGTATCATTATCTCTCCATATAATCAGAATCTCTGCATTTGTTTTATACATTTCAAAAAACATGAAGTTTGAAATACAATCCTAATTTTCATCAAGAAAAAGTATTTTGTGCATTTATTTGTCACTGGAGTTAAATATTATAGCGTTATTCAATTGTGAATTTGAATATTGAAGTTGGAAATCTGATATCAAACTTCTTTAAAAGCACAATTACTTTAAAAGGACAAAATAGTGACTGCATTATTAGGTCAGCCTCCAATGAAAAAGAGATGAACTAGTTAATAGTGGGCCTCTCCCTCTGTCTCTGTCACTCTGTCTCTCTCTCTTTAGTAGAAAATGAGGATGTAGTATGAAAAGATTTATGATAGACACTACATGAAATATGCATTTAATTAATCAGAGACTTTATTCTTCAAAATGAATGTATCTCACAATGGTTAGTGTTAGTGACCATATCAGGTCATTATATTCATCCTGATCACAAAGCTATACTTATTTGTTACTCTATTATCATTGTTTGTCACACCCACTAGACTGTAAGCAAAAAGAGGCCCAGAAAATGTCCTCCCCACCCCTACCTAATCCCCTTTTATCCCTCAATGTCCAGAGCTGAGGACAATGCCTGCCAGCAATTAAATGAAACTTATTGGATAAATGAATAAATAGATGAATAGCAAAGGAATAAAATTGAATTTCAAAGACTGATTATGAGCAGTGAAACCTTTTTTCCAGGGTTTATAAAGGTAGATTAATAGATGAAATAAAAGTGATTACCTCTTGGCCAATCCATACTTTTACATACTAGGAAATTCAGACATAGAAAAAAATTTTTTAAAATGGCTACTGGTAAAGATTCATTCCATTTTATTTTACAAATTTATACCATTCTTTTAATATAAAGATTTAAGATCTTACATAAAAATTTATGGACTCTTGGATGCATATATGCCCTCTTTTATTCAGTAGAACTTCATTCTTTAAAGTGCTCTTCAATAAACACTTCTCCCAAATGCTTATTTATGGAGGATGACAATATTAGATACAAATGTATTCTGCTGTAAAGTGTGCATGTAAACAAGTGGTAAAGATATTTTCTATATTTCCTTACCCATTGATACTAATTTTTCTCCAAAGTAAATAAAGATGTTTGTTTGTTAAAGCCTTAAGTATTTAAAATTGTATTGTTTATACAATTTTCTTTCCAACATGCTTCTATGATAAAGGAAAGCACAGTACTGGCCTGACACATCTAAAATTTCATATAGTTTAATATATACAGTTACCTGATGCTGTGCCACCTTATACATTTTAAATAAACGTTTCATCTTCTCTCTGAGCTGGGAGGTGATTTTGCCCTGAAGGGCACCATTTTATGAATTCAGTACCAAAACTATAGTAGTCCTAGAAGGAGCCTTTGGGTCTTTCCTTGATCTATTCTTGAATCTTCAAACAGGAGAATATTATAACTATTACATAAACAAGGACTGGTGCATGTGCTGACACCTTACTGAATTCAGGACAGTACTAATGAGACATAAGTAGTACGACATTAAAGCTTAATCAATCTAAGCCTTTGTTTAGCTTCTTTCCATCTGAGTCTTCTGTAGATGATGAATGTGGCAGAATGCTAAGGAAATTTTTGGAGTTATGAAGAACAAGGTAAGGAAATATGGAAGTCATGATAGAAGCAACCACCCTTTACACTGGGAAGAGCAGAATGCTTGCAGACCTCTGTAGGAGCCATTGTCTGCATAAGAATTCTAGCTTTCAAGCTTAAAAAAGAAAAGAAAAAAAATTTATACTGTCTCCCAAATACCAATAATGCACACACATAAGCTGCCTGCCTAAGAAGAATCTGATATTATATTTTAAGATCATTTCTGTCTGCCTAGTCTTTATTTGCAATTCCTGAAAACAACATCTGTATTGATTTTTCCAATTTAGGTGACTTTTGTCAAATTATGACAATGTATTTTAGGCTATGCATTCATTTTACTTAGGCTTTTAAAATGTGTGTTGCAATTCTTATTTATAAATTCTGTTTTTTCTGTAGTCCACTTAGTGATAAGAATTAAGACTTCTGTATGTTTATTGTTAATTAAGGAAATAGTTTTAAATTTTTTTCATGACTAAATCTTTCTCCAAAGATCTGTTCAGTTTCCTCTCTAGGTATTTCAGTATAAACATGGAGACTATGCCAAAACAAGACAAAAAAAAAATCCCACTTTTTTTCATACTTCTATGTAAGTTGTCTGTGTGAGTTGGTGCATATTGGCTATTTGGAAGATAAAGAAGATAAATTAAAATGGAAATAAAACCATAATGCATCTTAACATATAATTAGGTCTGACTATATAACTGGTGAGATCCAGTACAAAATGAAAACATGTTTCAAAATGGTAACAGCCAAATATTAAACCATGTGTAGGATCTTGGAAGCATAAGGTGTTGTGTAACTGAAAAGTTCATACATACAAATGTAGTTAGCCCTGATTATAACTGGTCATTTATATTAATTATTAAGTATTATTTCCTTAATATAGGTTCTTTTTGAAGTAATAGGATATTACTGAAAGGAACCTTCTCTTTGGTTAAACTTGGGTGTTATTTGATACTTAAACTTTTCAGCTAATATTTACTGACTAAAGCTAATGTTTGATTACTAGTCTGGCTAATTAAGTAGGACCAAGTGACATAAAAACATCTTCATAAAAAGTAAGTTTAAGATTGTTCTCAGAAATGTACACTCTAAACAGTAAAGAAGTTTAAGGTTTCACTATATTCAGAAATCTTTAACACTGATAGGCTAAAAGCACTCAAAGAATTAATAGACAATGATAGTATACAGGAAATTTTTACATGAACCTAAATAATGAATTTAGTGAAAGTTGAAATGATTTGGTAAAGATTTGTAGTTAATTGGAAGGGTGAAGAAGTGGGAGCAGGGTATGTTTTAGGTACAAATAAAGGCAAGTAGCTTTCTTTTCCTTCCTTTCTCCCTCCCTTCCTTTCTCCCTTCCTCCTTCCTGCCCTTCCTTCCTTCCTTCCTTCCTTCCTTCTTTCCTTCCTCCCTTCCTTCCTCCCTTCCTACCTCTTTCCTTTTATTTTTTTCAGTGCTGAAGTTTGAACCCGGGCCTTGTTCATGTTAGAGAAATGCTCTACAACTTAGTTACACCCTCAGCTTCTACAAGTGGGTTTCATTTTCTACTTTTTGTTTTCTGAAATATTTTATGCTTTATGCTTGACTGTGAAGCTTTCTAGGTAATATATTTGTGTTTAAATAAAGATAATAATAGTGTAGGGATACAGCATTGTACAGTCCAGCTTTATCTTCTATTTAATGGTGATGTTAGTGGAGCTAGTTCCTCCAGAGTGTTACCACAAATCACTCTGAGTAGACTTCAGAAGGAAAAAAAATATAAGTTCCCAAATTAAGACTGTGTGAGGGACTTCTCTTGAAAGTAGGGTCTTATGTAGAATAACAGCAATATCACAATGATGGAGAACTCATTGGAAGACAGAAAAATATGTGTTTAAAAATGAAGTCTTTCAGATCTCTAGAAAACTTGATATTAAAGTCTATTGGCATTCATTATATATTTTTTACAAATAATTTTTCCTAATACATTTTTGCCTTTAAAGTGTTTTGCCTTTAAAGAGTGTTTCAGAGGTAAATAAGAAAGAAGTTATATAATTTACTTTAAGATAGTCCCTGTACTTGGAGAGTGTAAAATGTGAAATGGATCAATATAATCAATCCATTTCTGGGAAAACTATCCTTGGAAGAGTAGGAAGAGGAGGGAAGTTTTGAAAATTGTATTTGAAATCATTGAAACCAATGAGTAATAATTGTATCTAATGGAGATTTTTAAAATACAGCAGGGCTCCATCTTCAAAGCTGTAAACTGAAGTTGGTCCTAAGGTCGATTTCATAATTACTGTCCCCTCTTGACTAATTTATCTGACCTTAAAGATACTGAAACTAAGTTTATCAATAATGTGCATCCAACAAATTGGCTATGTCATTTAAGGTTATTGTACATGAAAAGGAGCATTTTCATTTAGAGAAGCAGTTTATATAATAAAATAATATGATTTAAATTGCAATAAATGCCAAATATTCAAGCTGAAAGTTGTTGGTGTTCTTTCATATAAGAGATATGAAATTCCACTGTGAAACTTCTCTGTGAATATAACTTTCTTGAAACATTATTTTTATTATTGTAGTGATTGTGGGGTGTGGTTTGTTTGTTTACAAGAGCAATTTGGTGTTAGAAGATACCTGTTCATTGGAATCTCACATTTTTACACATTTTGCAAGAGGCCTTGATTGCCTTTACTACAGACTTTGGTTTCTTTATTTTGGTACCAGGGATCGAACTCGGGTCCTTGAACTTACAAGGCAGGCAGTAGAACCACTAAGCTAAATCCCCGGCCCTTACTACAGACTATTTTTTAAGGATATTTGCATAGTGGTGAATTGCTTTGGAAGAAAATGATATGTCCTTCCAGAAAAGAGGGTTGGTTTAAGCCCACAAAAATGAAAGGCATGTTAACCTCCATTACATACAAAATTTTGTGTTCTTAACTCAGAAATTCCTCAGTTATAACAGTCCATATATGTGTAAACTCCATTTAAACCTCTTTGTTTCATCCTTTGTCTCCTAAACATAATATTAACAAATATTATGTTAATTTTTATTATTGTTCTGAGTTATAAAGCCCTTTTCCTGACCCAAGAATCTTTTGGTTTCTATCAGCAGCCATGACAGCAATATAGCAAGCTATTTACCTTTAAAGTGCATTAGTCTGTTTCAACAAATTTTATATTTTTAACAGTGGAAATTTACTTCCTTATATTTCATCAGGTGAATGGTCCAGGATTAAGTTACTGGCAGGATTGCTCTTGGTAACACCTCTCTTTGCTTTAGAGATCATTATCTTTTCAATATGTCCTTACATATCCTTTTTCTACACATGAGCACTTCTGGTGTCTTTTTCTCTTCCTATAAGGGGACTAGTCCTATAGGGTTAGGGCCTCACTTTATAATCTCCTTAACCTTAATTACTTCCTTAACAGCTGTATTTCTAAATACAAGCAAGGTTTCATTGTATGAGTATGGGGGAGGGAGGAATTCAGTCTATGACATAGGGTAAGATCTCAAGTACTTCACAGTTCTTTACACCATATGAGCATTTGAAAACATCCTAGTAAATATCCGCTACCTGTCCCTATTTTTATTAGGAAATTTTTTTGTTTTGTATGGACTACACATTAACAATTCTATCATACTGGGAATTTTTGCATTTCGTAAGGTGATAATTACAAATTAAATAATTAAAATAAAATAATGAATTATTTTTAAGTTTCAGAAAAATTCAAATTAATTAAAAACCAACAAATATTTACAATGATGATCACAACTGACATGTTAGTATTATCACATATGAGATATATAGCTATATATATGTGTGTGTGTGTGTGTGTATCTTACATCCATAGTGAACTTGTTATATTGTCCAGCTTGAATTTTTAGAGTAGCCCTATAAAAGCTCTAGGAGATATGTATAGAGAATCATTAAAATTGAGTCTGATATTATACAATGTTCACAAGTTTATAAAGGAAGCCAGTAGTATGTTTATGAATTAAAATTTGATATACTGCCTTCTATTCTTGTTATTTATACATTAAACTACTGACTTTTAAATACAACAATATTCCTCCAACATTAGATCAATTCTCTAATACAATTTTAACAGAAACAGTTTTAGAACTTCAACAAATAACAGCATTTCAATAGCTATTGTATTGTGTGCTGATTAAAAGCTTTATTTGAGTCCACATTCTGCCTCTTTCCAAGTATTCTACACCCAGCTTATGTGCAGTCCAAGGACTTTGCATTTGCTGTTCATTCTATGATACCTTTTTCCAGGTTCCTTACTAACTTCTGACCAGTTATTTATAAGCCAAAATGTTCTCTCCTCAGACAAGACTCATTCGATCAATCCATCTTAAACACATTCCTTCTCTACAGCAGTGAGGCTTTATCACAGCATCTTTTTATCTGTTTCTCAGCATTATCTGCATCATTTCAATCTATAAGATAATTATTTTATTTGTGTTTATGTTAACTTATTTATTACCTGTCTTCCCAGTCTTAAAAGTAGGGAACTTCTGTTTTGTGCACCGCTATACAACTAGGACCTTGAACAGTTTTAGACACATATTTGTAAAATAAATTAATATTTTAATTAAATCCTAAAAACAGCCTTTTCAAGTAGCTATGTTTATTTTTAGATGAGAGCAACAGTTTTAAAGAAATTAAACAACTGCTCAAGGTCATAGAAACAGTAATCAATCTTATGTGATTAAGCCCAGGTTTTCAAGATTTTTCTTCCTCCAGTAAATCTGATACAAATTTCCCTCGTGCAGTATCTCTACTCCTGTGTTCACTCTGAACTATGCTTGGAAATCATCAGCATTTTCCGGTTCCTTTAAAAGAACCTACCTTCATTTCATACCAGTAGTGAAAAATATACTGAATCAAAGGAGAAATGAGGACATTTTCTCACACACCCTGGATCAAATTAATTAAATAAGCTCATAGATTATTGTCTCCTTTTATCTGCACTGTATGCAGTTTTGAGAAAGGAGATTAGGCTATTGCTGATAGTGTGGGCATAGCCTGTTATTTACAAAGATCCTGGACACTGCTATAAAATGTTTTCCAAAGTCCCACAGTTGGAACCAATGAGAGAGTGCTGTCTTCAATTCTCTTGCAAGAACTGGAACAAGTTTCTAATAGGGTAACTTAGACTTGTTAGCCTGAGAAGTGGGAGATTCAATCAAAAGATGGCCACTGTTTAGCTCTTTTCACTCTTGGCTACTGTCTCTCTCTGTCACAGAGATCAGCTCTCACTCTACAGAACATACTTCTTTTCCTTCTTTGAATTGGCCCACACTCCACATTCATTCTGCAGAGCATATTTCTTTTCTTTTTCATACCTTTAATAAATATAAAGTCTTGCTACCTTTTGAATTTGTGTTGACCAATTCTTTGTTCAGGACAGAAAGACCCTGAAAAGCACCTCTAGGAGGATTCTCCATAACCCCAGAACCCAGTAACAGTTTCATTCCTTTATTATTACCAGTGTTAATCATAGTAATTTGGGACACAATAGCTTTTATTTCCATATTGACAAAAATAAGCATTGTGCCATCGGCAATAATTCCAGTCCATGTGAAGACTTTTAGATCGTCCTGCTTTGGCACCTTTACATTGTAGCATCCACAGTCCAGACAGGGCTGGTGTAAAAGGCCAGTTTAGCTAGTTAGCTTCTAGGTAGACAGCCAATAAGGGGCTGGGCTTAATATAGAGTCAGTTGGTGACAAAGAAAATAGCACATACACCGAGCTAAGAGCTAATTCAAGCCATACAGTTAATTAAGTTTAAAAATGTTATAACAAGCACAAAAAAGGTAAAGAGTTAAGAACCTTTACTCTTAAGAAAAAAATTCTTAGGCAAAATATGTTAAGTTAGTTAACAACTGCTCCCTACCTCTGGCCTAGACTTTGAAGAACTTAAAAATACGGAGTAACCAGCTTTTTAAAACTCAGTTTCCTTTAAACTTGGGCAGTTAGATACATAACTGATTTTCTCTGAACTCTACATTAACAAGCCTAAACCCTAATTGGTTATTCTAAACCTACAGAGCTACCTGTTATAGGTAATCATCAGATAACTAAACAAAATCCCACTCTCTGCTTATGCATATAAAACCAAGACAAAAAAAGCACCCTGGTAACCCACTCAGGACCCCTTCCAACCAGAAGCTATTTTTCTTCTTTCTTCCAATAAACACTCTTTTAACTGCCTCCCTTTTGTGCACAATTTCATTCTTAGGCTTGGCAAGACAACAAGCTTGGTTTATGCAGTGATAGCTGTTTCACTATGACTTAAAGAGCAAAAGAAAAAAATTACAAAGTAGTCTTATCCATAAAATAGAACTATAATGATGCTCAAGGTAACATACTTTGGTAAAATAATATCTTACTTGTTCAAGATAGAAATTCTAGATATACCAAATATTTTATGCTGAATATGTCCTAGTGCACCAGGAAGCCGTGTTCACAAGGAACCAGAGACCTCCTCAGCTCTTACATCATCAATGAAAAAAAATTCAGGCAAGACACGTAGGCAGCTGTGCATGTGTAAGCAGAATTTTTTGCAAAGTGATAGATTTTTCAGAGTGATAGATAAAGAGAATACACCCACCAGCATGAAGGTGGGCAAGCCCCAAGATGACAGCTCCCCCAAATTAAGGCTCAGACTACATTTCTATAATTAAATGGGTCTTTATGGCATATCATTTCCACCCTCAGAGGTCACTGTTCAGTTATAAGGAAAATGGGATTGTTTTGATCAACTTCAGAGGAAATAAGTTTCCTGGTTACTCCCTAGGTGGAATGTTTCCATTTAGGTTGTTTTAAGACCTGAGCCTTATCAATGTGCTCAGGGGTTACATTCTCTTGGGCAATAGGTTGAAATATAAGCTTTTTTAGATTCTATGTACAATTAATGATTAAGAAAATACAGAGAAAAGGGAGAAAATATGTCTCCTTTTCATGTAGTATCTAGCTACATGTCTTCAGGCCTGCTGATGTCTAACTTATTGCCTAACATTACGCTATGCATCTTCTGGGCTTTTAAATGGCATACTTTGGCTTTTAATGAAATGCAGTCATGAGTACATACCATTTTTTGGTCAGTGATAGACTGAGTAAAGGACATTGATTCCAAAAGATTACAACACAGTAGGCCCTGTTAAAATGGTAGCCCAGGGCATTACTCACATGTTTGTTGTGATGCTGGTGTAAACACAGCTATTGTGCTGTGGTCCTATGAAAGTACAGCAATGCAGTTATTTACAGAACACTATATTTGATAATGACATTAAAATAACTGTTACCAGTTTATATATTTACTACAGTATATTTTTCATTGTTATTTTTCTAGCATACACTTTTAGTTCTAAAAGAAAACTTTATTGTTAAAACAGTACATCATGTTACTCCAGTAGTAATCTCTTCTTCATTACATTAAGAAGCCATATCCAGTGTCTGATCTGTATCACGTAGATCTGTGTAAGGACATCCTATGGTATTTATACAATGATGACATTTCCTAACGATGCCTTTATAAAATCTATCTCCATAGTTCAGCAATACATGACTATATTTCAATATAAATCTTTAGAAAAGATATGGTAGTTGATGATCACAGTGTAAATGATTCCAAGAATTTTCTTAAATAGTGTCATATTTCATATATTTTATTTTTGTTTTTCAGGAATCAAAGAAGAGAGTCCCAATTATGTGCTAGAGGTATTGTTTTGAATTAACAGTCATGGTTCTGAGTTTTATCTTCACACATAGACACTACAGAATGAGATTTCTTTTAGAGAAAATGAAACTCAATAAGGAAGGGGAAAAAAAAAAGCCTAGACCAACAAAATAGTACATATATTTATAACTGCACAACCAGGCTTATGTCATAATGCATTGCAGTTTCACAAACAGTCAATACATATTATTGGATATAAAATTACTTTTTGATGACCACTGTGAAAATACAAGCTGTTGAAGTCATTTCTCACACTACTATTGATTTTACTCTACTCTTTCTATTAAAGTACTTGATGTCAATTTTTAAGTCTCTAGTATACAGTTAAATACTAAGCAAATTCATGTACAATGGAATTTTCTAAAGGATATCAAGGAAGTAGGGATTCTTAAGAAAAGCCCTACTTTGGGCTTCCAGTTCCAACAAGTATCTCAGTATTAAAGATGCAAAAATATCTTTAAAGTCATAATTCTAATAACCATTTGAAAAATAGCCATTTGAAGTTGTCTCAGAGGTAATTTTATTCTATCATTTTTTAATATTTTTAACATAGTGCAGTACTTACTGGCCAATTGGTTGCCATAAACATAATAACATTAACTGTCAAACATGAAATCACACACAACTGTCATGTTTAAATAAAAGATTTTCTTTAACTATTGTTTTGCAAATAGTACTTAATGTTAACTTAAAATCATTTAAATTTGATGTAATTGCCCTACTGACCAAATGCTGACAATATTAATTCGTTTTCCATGAAGATCTTTTAGGTAGGATTTCCCAGGAAGGACCTTCATTAAAATATCTGGGAAGCAGGGGAGGGAGAAATTTGGACTACTACAGAGGTCTTGATTAATCCCAGTGGAAAGTTTGAAGCTACGATGACCCTTCAGACATGGCTCAAATTAAGGAAAAAGGCTATACTTCTATATTATTGTATGGTTTCTTTTAACAAAAGGCAATTTTCACCAATGACAGATGAAGGAACAAGTGCCTCCTGTGAAAGGATGACCTACATACTATAAAATGGGACTACTAGAAGAGGTTTGGAATAGTTTATGTATGAGATAATGAACCCTAGAATGATCTATATGTTAGAGCTCCTCAACTTCCCCATCATCCCTATCTTTCTTGATGTCCATCAAAATAATTTCTACTTAGCTCTTTTGTTCTGTCCATTATTGACCTCCCCTTACACTTGTACTTCTATAGGAACTTGTTTTTGTATTTATTTCACATCTATCTCAGGATTATAACTTGATTCTCATACACTAAGTAAAACTACATAAAATGTCAGGCAAAACAGTGGGTTTTCAAACTTTTTCCTGGGTAAATGCTAAAAGAATTTTCAAAACAACCTTACACCCGTCACATATTTTTAAGTTTAATTTATAATTTTTATCAGTTTAACTACATATAAAGGATAGAATTTGAATTTTAAATATTGAAAATTGTAAAACTATATTCTGTTGTGATTGTAAAACTTTCTAAATATCATAGATTTTTATGCCTACTTCTTAAGAATTCATAATTGTGCACTGTTCTTTTTTAAATGCACCTATCTATATTCTCTTTCCATCATGGGACATTACCTTAGTGCCAGAAATTGTTGTGCTTTAAATTTAAAAAATTTTTCACACTATAGTGATTACCTGCTCCCAAAATATGTATGTAAAATGAAAATAATTGTTAAAGTTTCCTGTTCTAAAAATTTCCTACATTTTAAAAATGTATTCTGAGCCAGGAATTTTGCTCAGTGGTTTCCCCCCGCCCCCCTTCTCGCAAGCACAAGGACCTGAGTTCCATCCCCGGTACCAAAAAATAAAAATAAAATAAAAATGTATTCTGATGTGAGTAGTTACTATTACTAGTAGAGCACAAGAGATAAAAATTACATGAAATTTCACTTGTTTTGATTAGCACTTATGAAACGAAAAGTGAAATTTTATTGAAAATGCATTTCTAATAAGATGGTGTAGGATTTTTTTTCAGTTTGTTCAACTACACATGGATAGGAAGTATTAATTGCTATAACAAAACACTTATTAGTTTTAGCATCAATTGTACACGTCACAGACATAAGTACGAAGAAATATTCCTCACAAAATTAAATATTCAGGGCCGGGGATTTAGCGCAGTGGTTTTGCTGCCTGCTGTGCAAGCGCAAGGACCAGAGTTCGATCCCCGGTACCAAAAAAAAAAAAAAAATCAAATGGAAACAGAATGTGTTTTTTATACCAATGCCAATGAAAATCTTCATAATTTCTGGCCACATAATTTTTAACAATTCAAAGATAACCATTATATAAAGAAAATAGATATGTAGAATCACAAATATAATAGATGTGGAGATTTACCTATTTAATTTTTCAAAAAACACACAATATTTAAACTCTTTTGGGTATGAGTTCATTAAATGTGCAAATCTTCTCTTCAGATCATATCCTCTAAACAGAATAACTGATGCTTTAAATTTCTGTCTTTTTCTTCAGTTGGTGAGTTTCTTGGGGCTAAAGGGCTAATTTTTATTATAGTTTCTGCATTGAAATAAATGTTCTAAAACATTGTTTAAACTTATCTCTCTTAACATATGCTTTTAATACCTATTGATATATTTAAATAAGTTCTAATGTCTATTCATGTCATAGTTTCTAGCCAGATATAACTTATATGGAGGAAAGCTTTATTTTAGCTAATAATTTTGGAAGCTTTAGTCCATTGTTCGCCCTATGGAAAGGTAATACATCATGGTGGGAGTGTGTTGTGGCACAAGCTTCTCACTTCATAGCAGCCAGGAGGCGGGGGGGGGGCAATATAATCCTCTTCAAAGTCATAACCCAATAAACCACAACTTCCCACTAGACCTCCATACCCCAAATACCCCAAAGGTTCCACCACCTCCCAATAGCACCACAGACTGGGGACCAGACCTTTATTTCTTGTGGCTTCAGGAGACTCTAATCCAAACCATAGCACAAGCTATTTGGGGATGAAGCATAACTCCTGGTCCATGAAATCCTAAATATTCTTATATAATTGACTATCTGGTATATAGTTCAAACATAAATATCTACTAAAAGCATTTTAAAATAAAGAAAGTTTAGTCTACTACAGAAGGCAGCTGTTCCCTTTAAAAGGATTGTACTGGAAGAGAAAAAACAAGGAAGGATGTCTGGCTTCATTTCATATAAAAATCACTACAGATTTATCTCTCTAGAAATCCATCCTAAAATCAACCACAACATTGTCAAAACAATGACAAGTTCTGCTTTTCTGACAAATTGAAATAATTTTTCTTAACTAACAAAATTTATCTTAACTACATCTATGAAGGTTGATGAAAATAATATGGTGAATGTTTAAATTTTTTAAAATGATTACAGCAAAAGATACATGACCATAATACCTTACAAAATATTTCACTTTGAGCACACTTATTTCATCATTCTTGCCACTTCCTGGAGCATTTCTGAAAGTCCTCTTTTGTGTCTTTATGAAATGTGAAAAAATATGACGAATGTTCTGAGTGTGGTAGTGCATGCTTATAATCTTAGCACTTGGTAGTCAAGGCAAGCCTGGGCTATATAGTGAGTTCAAGGCAAGCCTGAACTACATACTGAGACCTTGTCTCAAAAAAAAACAAACAAAATAGTAATAATGATAACAACAACAACAATAATAATAACCTCATGAATGCTTCTACAGCCTGCCATCCAATGGGAAGTAAGGCTCATAAAAACATTGTATCATTGCTCACCTTATTCACTGGCTCTAGAATAATGCAACTTCAGGTTCTTCCCCAAAGTCAAAATGACTATGAAATATAATTATTTTGAATCAGTTCAGGACATTGCCTTGAATCAGTTCTGG
This sequence comes from Heterocephalus glaber, assembly GCF_000247695.1. The sequence goes on along the minus strand of NW_004624736.1, from coordinate 28,763,874 downwards.
ATATCTAGGCAGTGACAGCAGCCTAACTAAAGGCACTCATGAAAGAACTTCCAGAAAGTAGCAAGAATGATGGGATGAGTGTGTTTAAAGCAAGAAGGATACTTTGAAAAGAACTTATTGTAATATGTCTTTTATTGTAATAATTTCTAAAAATGCAAATATTCACCACAGTTTTCAATCACGCCTTGTATATATTCCAATATGTCTGTTGAGAACTTCAGAATGAGGGAAATTTTTTGTCTCTGAGAGTAAATATTTAAAACAAATGAAAAATAGTTCAAAATAGTAATAAACAATTTTAATACTGAGTACCCTCTATATTACAACCCAGCTTGCTTTAGACATTTATGGTGCTTAATGCAATGAGGCTTAAAAAATAAGTTGGCTGTATCATTTGGGCTTTGTCTATAAAATGTAAACACATCCGGTTGATTGAAGTGTCCAGATGTTTTGGTGCAATATAGTAACATCCTTAGACTACTAACTACTTCACAGTAATAATTGTACTTTAAATAGCTGGTAGAATTATTTTATTGTTGACAGCTCTTGAACCTAATTTGGGTGGAATATTGTTCTCTTAGAATAAAACTATCTGCAGATTTATTTTTCTTGCAGAACATAATAAAATACACTCATGCCTCCAGCTGATGCTTATTGAAACTCTATTAGGTCTGTAGATATAAAACTTTCATATCTACACTGGCTATGATACCACTAGAATTTTTTTTTTATCTTTGCTACTGATCAGTTGAATGACCCTGAATGAATCATACCATGACTCTGGCCTCAGTTCGGCCATCTGTAAAATTCAAACGTTGATTAGGTGATTATTAAGTACCTTTAGAGATCTAATATTATATGACATTACAATTGTAAACACTGCCTAAAAATAATAATATTGCTATAAATACCTCTGTGTATAGTGACATTTTTGACTGAGAAAAATTCTGAGTTACATATGGATTTTGATTCTTCTACAAAGAGGAGACTACTGGCCTGATTCTAGTCTTTCTTTGCTTCTGTGGCACAATATAACCTGTTCTACTTCACCCAGAGTTTGTCTCTCATCTATATATTCTTTAATATAACTTATTTGATATAATTATTTAAAGTAATTCATTTGAAAGTAAAAAGATAGTGGTTATGTGCACTGTGTTTTTTATGCCTTTTATTGCTATTTTAATTCCAATATACAGCATTTTCTTACAGGCATGATTTACAAGCAAAACAGTAGTCACATTTCTGGGCTGTAATGATGGTAATAGTAATATAATATTGTAATAATTTCTAGTATTTGTGGAGTAGTAAGCATGTGCCATGCACTTTGTATTATAATAACAATCCTATGAGATTTAAATTCTCATTTTAATTTTACTGATGAACAATCTGAGTCTCAGAGGGACTTACAAATGGTGGCAAGAAACAGGGTCAGTGTTAGATACCATTTGGAGCCTTTCAATATGATTGAATTGCTGCTTCTCCAGGAATCACAGAACCTAATATTGATGATCAAGGGCTTTGTTAAGTAAACTTCCTTAGACTTACTCTGGCTCCACAGCAGAAGCCAAAAGAACAGAATCCAGCAAGAGAGAACATCCTCCTATGAGCAAATCATTTCTTTGTAACTGTACACCTTTTGTCAGCATTCTCCCTCTGCATTAGCAATATTGCTTCTGGTATTTATGACACAATACCTTTTTCCAGCTGGAACTGTGAAGAAAGGAGAAAGAGTAGGGTCAGGGAACTGGGAGCTCCATCATAATAGTCATTACAGATGCAATAATAATTCACATCAAATCTCAAACAGTCTTTTCAAGATGTATTTTAGTTTTCTAAAACAAAAATTCATTAATATATACACAATTTTATTAGAAGCTACTTCTTCAGGAAATTTTTATTTTAGAATAAAGCTCATTTATGGGTAAGGAATGAGTGAGAAATGACATTTCATAGAACAGAAAGAAGGAATGATGAGACAGGTTCTAGATCATAGGAGCTGTTTTATCACTAAAACAAATGGCAACAGAACATTAAATCAGTCTCACTTAAACATTTAATATTAAAGCAAAATTTGTCAGACTTCCTGAGAAGGTGAAATATATCCATTTGATGGAAGCAAAACTTTATTTTCATGAGAACATGTGATTGAAAAAGAATTACAGCAGAACACAAGGTGATATCTTTATAACCCTTTACTTGAGTAAATAAAATGAAAATGATATATCATAACATCAGATAGACTTGAGGGATATCCTTATTTTTGTAAGATTCTTTAATCATAGGTTACTTTCTTTTGAAGTACTCTTTTCCCTTGGCATATTTCTCAAGATTTTCTATACTTTAAAAAAATCTGATTTGAGGACAAGCCCAAGTAGAATCTATGATATCTTTGCAGATTGCTTTTTTTTACTGAACAAATGCAGTTCAGGGCACATAGTCAAATGTCACACAAAGCATTAGGAGACAGACTGGTCCTGTGTGATAAGAACAACTGTTCATAAATACAGAAGGTTTGAGTGGTTCATTTCATAAAACACAATTAACTAAGGCCATCTTGAAGTCATGGATAGAACAATGAGGGAATGTCAAGTATTACATGTGGCTGAGGTATGTTACATTGTGGCATGGCTGCCTTTATACTTCATTTGAAATCCACCATTTTTGCTCAGCCATTTGGATCCTACACTTGTGCTGATGTGCCTTCCCCCAAATCACTGAATTTTTATTACCTAGTAATATCAAATTAAACAAGAGGCAAGGGGTGGTGTAAGTGTCTGGAATTCATGATGTGAAGGATGATGCTAGAAATAAAGAACTGAGACAGAGTAAAGGCTGAGGTGACAGCTATACTCTATGCCCATGGATAGACAAAGGATGGCTATTGTGCACATTTATTGCTCATGAAAACTAATAACACAGTGAACTAAACATAGTGATTTATAACTCACTAAATGAACTGTGTTAAACAAGTCCCAATAAAACATATCAATTCAGGGATGAAGAATGGTCTTTGGAATCACAAAATATGTTTAGCTCTACTGCTTTCAAGGATTGTAATTTTCTACGAGCTACTTATCTCTCTCTGTTTCAGAATCCTATCTGTAAAAGAGGGATAATCATATCTGTATTGAAAATGGGAGTTTATTCTAAGAATTAACCATATTTGTAAAGTAAATAGTATATGAAACAAAAAACGTCACAAGTTAATGGTACATATGCCATAGAAAATATTTAGTATTTTGAGTGACATGACTGTTTTGTATTACCTGGAGAAGGAATGTAAAGGAGGAGTTTAGGCTAAGATTACTCTACAGTCTTTGGGAATCAGGAGGGGTGAAACATTTTGGTCAGTGTTTTGAGAAAATTGTGTCAAACTGATAATATGTCTATTTAGCTTACAGTGGAAGCTTCTACTTGATGGAATCTGAAAAATTAATTTGGGATCATACAAAATCTGCAATTTAAACCATGGAAGAATTTATACAGTGAGGATGCTGATGATGGTGATGATAGTGATGATGATCAAATAATAATGATTAACATTAATTAACTACTAGTTGTGTCCCAATTCCTCTGCTAAAGTATGTTATATGTCAATTATATCATTAATCCTCACAAGAGCCCCAATAATTTGGTACTAAAATTACTCCTCAGTTTCATGTAAGAAAAGCAAAGCACACAGAAATTAAGTAACTAATTAAAGATCTCACAATTATGATTTTGTTAAACTTTTTATTCAAATGTATTAGTATGGCCTCCAAATCTGCATTCTTAAACTATACTTCCTGGAAATACAAAGGTACTTGCTATTCTTTTTTCCTCCTCTAAATATTTAACTATAAGCAAATTTTGCTAAGTTTAACTTCCATTTTCAGTCTGAATCCAAAGCCATCAAAGTCCACAAAGTCCTCTAAAGTACTTTTATTGAAATGTTACTTTCCGAAAGAAGAATGACTGTAATAAAGATAATAATTTGAAATAAAGATCAGGTAGAGGAAGAGGAATCCCCTTTTAGGGATCCTGAAGAGAAAACTTTCACTACAAACTTAGACATGAAATTCACTAAAGCTATACTGGAAAATAATGGGTTGAGAAAATAAAGTTAAATGATGTAAATTATCCTTTTGAAAGCATTGTTTTCTTGAAAACCTTTCTTCAACCTCTACAGTCTACTACTTTATTTTACATATTCTTTATTGATTGTCCAATGATTGTACCTCAAGGAAAAAGGTGTTAGGGATTAAAAAACACAATGTCACATGTACCAATCTGTATTTAGGTCCTTCTGGATGTCAGTAATAACATTGTGAACACTTAAACTAATATAGTGGTTTTCTTCCTCAACAAAGTCCTTCTATTAAAGCTCACTTATTGCACAACTTTCCTCTGGATGCCTATGTACGACTATTACTTAGGCCCAGGATTTGTTATGGTCCACCAGGATTAGAGGATTCTTTGTCCTTTCAGATAGTCATCTTTAGTAAATGCCATTTTAAGCATAACCTCAAGCCAGATTCCTCTAGTATGGTCCAGATATAGGCAGAGCTCTCTTTTTGAAAGCCACTACAGCATATTTCTGGTTCACCAGACAGGAGGAGTTCTTTTTATTTAAGAACTTAAATATCAAGGCTGTGTCTAAAAGTTAAAAGCATCTGACACGTTCCATAAATTATCTCCTTGAAGCCTCATTCGCATAGCCTGAAGTGAATTAGAAGCAACATCTTCTAGGCAAAGCACTGTGAGAGATAAGAAGAAGACCGTAGCACAAAAATTAGTATCCTTCTGAACAATTCTCTCAACTAGCTTCTTCAACATTCTTCTATAGGCTCTTAGCTATTCATTTTTAATGGACTAATGATAGATAACAGAAAGGCACAAATTGTATCTTGTTCAAGGTGGATAACGTGTAGAAAAAGTCTATTATAAACACGGAAGTTGTAACTCTGAATATTTTGCTATTTTCCGTGGATCTGCCTCTGTCTATTAACCCTTATCTTGGTGTCTACACCAAATGGATTATATTTTATTTTCAGTCCTTATAACTTGGTCTATGCTTTTGACCTCTTCTAGTCCCAACTAATTTTACTAAGTAAGTCCCTTGTTTCCCCACCTGCTCCTTAATTCACATACACATAAAAAGTTACCATTTCTGTTTAGGAAACTCAGTTTTCTTTTAGTTTAAGTATTCTCTCTATCAAAGCCTGCAATGTTGATATTCTTTCTCCAGGTTCCAAATGTCCTATTTTCTTACTGCATGTCAGTCATTTTTCCAAATCAAAAGCAACTGAATATTGTAGGCTATCTATGCAATTAGTTTTATGTGCCTAAATCTGCAGCAAGAATAACAGTGTTAAGGAGAAAAAACATTTTGAGATACACAGCATAGTTTATCTTCTCCAAACTGATGAAAAATTAATTGATGAAAATAAAAACATCAAGGAACAAAGTTTAGAAACAGGACAAAACAAAAGCATAAGCATTTTAGCTAACAGCATCATTGATATTTAGCCTTTCAAAGGAAACTCTATTTTCAAAATATCAAAACATAATTTCCATGTACCTATTTTGTTAATATTACATTGAAATATACTATGAACCATTTTATTCCTAACTGAAACTTGTCCATATATTGATAAATTGTTTTATAGAAGCAATGATGATTTGTTTTCTTTAAAATACATTCTGCGAGAAATTAATATGGCTCTTTTTGCAAAGAAAGCAATATATAATTGGACCTAAGACTTCATTTCATATAATCAACAACCATATATCTGTCTGAAATTTAATTAGTGTTACTTTCCTTATAGTCACATACTACTGCACCAAGTAAATAACTAGAAAACATGTCTTTTCATTTAGCTAGCTTGAGCATTTATTTACTTAAATACAAGCCCACCTCTTCTACTTGTGTAAAGTGCAAGGAGTTATCTTTCTTGATTTTGCTACCTGTTTTATTTCATACAGAGGTTTGATGTTTGCATCCTAATTTTCTAACCTTGAGTGCTTGGGTCTTCCATATATTTAATGAAGTCTGCTAATAAATCTTCCATTCTCCCCGAGTAAGCAATCCTACTGCAGACTCAGCTCTCTCCCCGTTGACTTTCCTGGAGTCCAAATAAGATTTGTGCTTTGACAGGGTGAGCATTTACTTTATCAGAAAGCATATTAGGGTAGGCATGTCTCAGCATAATGTGCACCAGAATCAGAGAGGATGACTAATTTGTTCTGCTATTAAGCGGATAATAAAATGATTTAGGCATGTAGATATGAAACAGCCAGCACTTTAGAATTATATGTAGTATATTTCATCCTAAATCTGGCCAAGTCCAAGAACCTTTTATGTATTAAATGACATTTACAGGAAAGACAGGGCTTTACCCCGAACTTAGAAATGTTTACCTAAGATGAGGTAAAAAAATACTAAGAATTAAAGTAGTGTCAGTTATATGTGTTTTGCAAATTTTGTTTTACACTAGCCTAGCTTTAGTCAATTTTTCCATGTTTAAAAGGTTTTAAAATAGCATACTGTCAGAGAACACATATAAACCAAAGTAATATAAAAGTGTTTATTAGAATTTTATTCTAAATAAAAACGTACTTATTATGAAGATCATTTTTCATGTATATGCATCCATTTAGGTATGTTTTCAAGAAAATAATAAATATTTTTAAAATGGCTACTACTTCTGAAACAGATACTGAGTTAGGATTTTATTTTGGTGAAATCTTTCTTGAAATAACTCATATGAAAAAATCTTAAAAACACAAATATTCTGTAAAGTTACAATTGTGCCTCAGAAGTCTGGGAAGATAATCCTGAAAAGTCAACAGTGATCCATACCTAAGGATCTTCAACACAGCACAACTCATAAACAGAATAATTCTAGTATACAAAATGTTTCATAAACGAGGGATTAATAAATTTTAATAGTAATATAGAATATCATGCTAATATTAAAATGATACTTTCATAGTTTTAATCACATAGAGAAACAAATACAGACTCTGCCAAAAATATATATACACACTTAAGGAAAAGAAAGGTATGATTCTTTTCCAACAAATGGTGTTACACTGATATGGGGGACCCTAGAGGATATTGTATATTACAGAAAATCTGCTACACTGCTGACCCTTAGAGAAGAAATTGAAAATGCATGTGCAGCAATCTCAATAACCAAGGTTACCCAAGCAGCAGTTCACCTTACTAATAAATGTCTGGCAGCTCATGGCCACCACATTGAGCACCTCTTGTAATCATAGAGGCTAAAGGTAACTTGTATTATTTTCATGATGTCTCAATAAATTTAGTACTAAAATATTTATACAGGTTACTTTTCCTGAAGGGTGTATACGTTTTTTAGCAGATGCTGGAATACTCAGATACAAACTTATGTATGTTATATATAGTATGTCTTATGTCTTTATAGTATGTCTTATAGAGAGGAATCATTTAAGGTAATTATTTTGTCAATCCTTGTTTGAGAAATGACTAATTTCTTCTTTAATGATTTTAGTACTTTGTATTTTAAAATGAAAATGTGTCTTTTTTGCAATCAGAAAAGGAACACATGTTTAAATACCAAACAGTTTCTGTGGTATGAAAAACTAACAGTGTAAATAAGGTTCAAAAGGTATAATTGATAATGTGAAATAGGAAGAAAAGATCTAAAGGAGTTGGGGAAGTGGGAAGGGTAGGGGAAAGGGAAGAAGGGAAAAGAAAAAATATGAGAAAAGGAAAAAATGGAAATAAAGTTCCTGTACATAGGGAAGGGTGGAGGGGATGAAGGGAGGGCAGGGAAATGGGGAAAAAGTAAGAACCAAAATACATCATGTAAAAGTACAAGATCCCAAAGATGACTGTAACTGTATTGTATACCTTAAATGTACCAATAAACTTAATGAAAAAAATGATCAATGCATAAATTGATTAGAATGGACAATAACACTTCACTGATCAAATTTAATTAAATCAAAATATTAAAGTTTTCAGACGTTTTTCAAAACTGATTATGTAAACGCTAAGTCATATCTCTAGAAAAAGTGTTTGAAAAATTCAAGCAATATTGTAGGCCTTAAAATCTTCACTTTAAATGTGTCTTTCTCCATCTCTGTTGCTTGTAAATGTTTTATAAATAATTTAACATTTAAAGTGCATGGGGAACATATTTAGACTTTTAAATTAAAATTATCCAATCATTAATTTTCTTTTTAATGTTAGTTTTCATGTTTGTTTCTTACTGCAACAGTAATGGTTGTTTTTGTGTATGAGAAACTAAGTGCTTGCAAACAGTCTAAAGAGCCAGACTATATAAAAATCAAACTTAATCACAGCCTTTCAGAATTATAGTTTTGGAAAAAAGTATAAATTTCTGACTCCTAAACATAGAAGATCCATATTAAAGGTTTTCTTCCATCTATTAATAAAATAACTAATAAACTTTTATACTTGCTTCAGATGAGAATCTGACCTACAGAGATGAATATTCTCTACTGTAAAATACTCATTTTTATTGCTATCAAGAGGAATCCTTTGCAGTGTCTAAGTTTTCCAGAGTTGACCCTTTAATCCTAAATCGTGTGAAATAGACTGGCCAATAGAAAGGATCTAGAAATGCACACCCATGGAGGCAGATTATCAATCCTCTGTATTCACCCATTCCATTTCCAAGTCCTAGATATTTTTTCTGACAGGCTCAAGCATTATTTCTCTTAGATTTAGGGGAAGCATTAAATTTGTCAAATAAAAAAATCATTTATGCTAGAATAACAATTTTTTCTCTCCTACAAAAGTATTTGAGCTTTGCCGTCCATCGATCATGTACCTATTTGTCACCAGCTTGTCTCCAGATGATTATTCCAACTTTCTTTCCTTTTTCTCTACAATTAAAGAGTATACAGGGCCTGATTTAAATATGTGTTAGGTATGGAGATATTTTCCTAGAGAATTAGAAGAAAGCATAAACTGTGGACGTGAGTGTATGTGTGCTTTCTTCCTAATGCCGAGTATCTGCTAAAGTAGTTAGGAGTTCATGCCAAATAAGTATTTGTGAAATAAAAATTGGAGACCAAGATATCAATACTTTGATATTTTAGAAAATGGTACATAGAGAAAATTACATTTTCTGGAAACTGAGAATTAAATCCTTAATCTAAAATGATGAATAAATATTATTCCTTAAGATTATTCAGCTTTAAGGAGGGACACTGCCAAGAAAGATGAAAAACTACATTGAAGTAAAGAATCAAAGAAGAGTAGTCCTATGCTAAAGTTAGAATTTGTATTGAAGAATAATCCCTGTTATAGGACAAGGTCCCACTGAATTCTCCCTCCTTTTCACTCTCATTTTCGGCTTTGAGTAATTAGAAACAATTTTCTCAAAAAAGGGACCATTAAAATGCATCTCATTTGGGAGGCTAATGAGAGAAGTGATTAAAAGTCTACAAACACTTAGAGGAGAGAATGTCAGGAATAGTAGAAGGTGTTGAGGAAAGAAATTCCTTTTCTTTTAGAGTGGAAGGAGTGTGGCCTTTGGTGGAAGGAATTGTACAAAATGCCTGATCTTCTGGCCACTATAAGCAACAGGGTTCATCAATGCACACCAAACAAGTGTAGCATCAGTGTTATACTAATTATATTGGGATAAGAGGACTTGGAAAGAACAGCAGCAAAAGCAGCAGCGTTGAAATCCAGGAACCACAGAGAGTGGCACCTTTCTCCCTATGATATTCTGAACAGAAAAGTCAATAGAAAACTAGACATAAATGCTGGTACATAAGGAAATATCTAGTTTAATTTCAGAACTACTATTTAGTCAATCTATGATGATGCCTAATCATTATTTTCTCCCTTCCTATCTAGGGTTGTGAAAACTAAAATAAAAATATTTTTTAAAAATATTGTCCAACAAATCACATTTAATTTTTAAAATTAATAAAATAATGAGGAAAAAAAGCTATATGTATCTCATGCATTTTTCCGTTGCCCTACTCAAGTGAAATGACTGGCCCTGAGGATGTATAGCCACAAGAGCAAAACTGCATAACATGCTGGTGCAGCTGTGCCACATGTTGCATAAAGGCTGTAAGAGCTTGTGGTTTTTTCTGTTACCAAACCTGAAACTAAACACTCGTGACTCCAGTGACACTAAGCTTCCTATGTAGTTATGAAAAGAAATTAGAGTCTGAGAAGCTGAGAAAAATTGCTAATGAAAATCTAATTATGTTGCTAGTGCCTGAAAAACTACATGTGTTGATTAGTGAACACATTAAATGTCAGCTCGTAGTCTCTGTACCCCACAATTCTCAGGTATGAGCTTGGAATTTCCAGTGGATCTGGGTCACACAGTCTCTCTTCATCAGTACTTTCATATTGGCTTCCTTACTCTTACATTAAAAATATATATATACAGTGGTAAATAACTATAATATTAACCACAAGGAAAGTATAATCTAAAACACTTGATAACATGACAAGTTTTTTTCTCTCTCAAGAACATATAGCTTCTTAATAGATTAAAACTGCTGCTAAGTCCAAATATTTTTTAATATTATAGGACTGTTACAATTTCTCAATACATTTAAAATTAAAAAGTTATCTTTCTCTGGGAATATGAAACAAATTTCCAAATAAAATGCACAAAGCTTTTTAGGTCAATTATGAAATTTTTGATATAACATTTAATGAATCTTCTCAACTGGTCTTATAGAACCTTTCGACTCTGTCATTAATCTCCGGTTGAGACATTCTGTTCTAACAATGTTACTTTTCTTAGGCTGTCCCAGAAAAATCCTGACAAAGTTCCATACCTCTGGATTTGCCCAGTGCTTCTGATCCTATCAATTATGTTCCTGCACTGTGACTCTGCACTATTTCTTTCATATTTTCAAAAATTGAATTCATATATCTTCAAGGAAACACTCTATAATCATTCCCACCCCACTCCAATGTATGTTCTGTTTCCTCAATATTGCTATACCATTTTTTTGGTTTAGAGAGTGTTTTGCAATTGTTTCCTAGACTCCTTAATAATAATACTTTTTCAATAACTCTATACTTGGGGGTTCTCAATGAAATTTAAGGAAGAAAGATAAAGAAAAAATAATGAAAAACTTGCTCATTTCATATTTGTAATAGTAAGGGTACTGGTGATTTTTTCACCAAACTCCCAAAAGATAGCACAGATGCATCATCACACCAGTATTATTTCTTCAAAAAGAATAATCTAAATCTAATTGTGAATAAACATAAGATAATATCAAATTGAGAGTCATTCTCTGAAATTCTTGGTTTTTTTCATGAAGTTCAAGCTTGAGATATATAAATAAACAACTCATTCAGATTAATAAAAATTAAAGAAACATAACCAATGTAATGTGTAATTCTGGATTAGAAACTGGACTAGGAAAGAACAGCCATAAAATTATTGTCAAAATTAAAATTTGAACATGAGCTATGGATTATAGTAGTATAAATTCTAATTTCCTAACTTTTAAAAACTGTATGATGACTATGTATGATGATGCCTGTGTTTTTAGGAAATAAGCATAGATCAGGGGTGAAAGGGTGTGCTTTCTGAGTCATAACCTCAAGTGACTAAAAATAGCACATAAGGTGTAAGCAAAATGTTTGATTTTAAAAATTGTTATAGTAAAAGACACACTGTCATTACTCCTCCTCAAAATACTCTTCCTAACTTCAAGTTCATGTTATCTTATCGGTCTTGCCAGTTTTTGAACATGCAACCTTCTGACCTGGAGTCAGATGTGTCACCATTGCTCCACAAGGCCTTGTAACACACCACATGTTCTTGCCACTTTTTGAAGCAATTCTGGAAGTACTCTCTCCTGAGGGTCTTTAGCAGGTGTGATAAAAAAATTGAATGCTGATGCTGAGTGCTAGCTAACAGAAAGAAAGGCTCCTAAAAATAAAGTCCCCATCCACCTTATGCACAGAATCTGGTCCTATGTGACTTCTGGCTTTTCCCCCAAGTCAAAATGTCCATGAATTGTAAATGTTTTGCATCCATTCAGGATACTGAAACAGCCAGGACAGTAAAACTAAATAAACTAAAGAAGAATTTCCAGAACTGCTTAAGGGGCAAGAAAGATGAGATAAGTGTGTTAAAAGTGGGAGGGAAGAGTACTTTGAGGAGGTTAATGAGAATATATCTTTTACTATAATAATTTTTTTTAATTCAAGCATTCATCATATCTTTTCAATCACACCTTATATAGTAGCAATACAGAGAAAACATTTAGTTAAGTAGGACGAAATATGATCAAATTGTAAATATGCATAATTGGAAGTCTGTCCATTAGGTGAATAAACTCACCAAACCTGGTTCCACATATGGAAACTGTTATTTAATTAGATGAAGTGTAGCTTGGGCACTGGAAGTTCCACAATCTTCACAGGTGATTCAATGAGCAGTCAATGTTGAAAACCAATGCATTTTAGAGGATGTTCCAAGGCTCTGTTTATTTTTTCTTTAAAACCTAATAAGATAAATTCTCAAAGATAGTTAAGAATAACTCTAACCCTAACCCTATATCACTTATATCACTTCAATGGCTCTGACTAAAGTATCAAATAGATTCAAAATGAGTTTCTAAATAACTGATGAACTCACTCTTTTGGCCAATTGTTATATTTTTATGCATGCAGGCATGCTATCGGAATTTGACTTGTTACCAAAATTTCACAGAAAATCAGTTAAAATTTAATCTGATATTTTTTCTAGGTATGATTAATGACAAATGATTAATTTTTTTCTTTATTATGCTTTCCAAGTTGCCCCCAAAAAACCATGTAACAAGTTTTTCAGGAGAAAACTATAAACTATAAATGTTATTCTTTAAAGAAAACAAGTTGGTATTGAGGATGTACATCAGTGATAGAGAGCGCGCCTAGAATGCACAAAGTCTTACATTCAACTCCTAGCACTAAAAAATAAATTGCTTCCTAGAATTAAAGTACAGTATCTTAGAAGGAATTTTGGCAATAAAAATCCTATGTATATAATATATAATGTATATAAAATGTATATCTCATATATATTTGATGTATAATAATATAAATTTTATTTAGAATTTATTTTTATTTATTTGACTTTGGTAAGATACAAATATAACCCTTTATCTAAGATTATAAACATTTATAGAAATAAAGTATTTAAATTAATTTTAAGTTAAATTTCAGTCATATTCACATAGCCTCTTCATTTTTTTCAAATATGATTTTAACCAGCAATCCCCAAATACTGGGAATCAGTTTTAAAGATGATCAACCACGGACTAGAGAAGTTATCTCACTTTGTGACTTATTTACAGGAGACAAAGCCTTTAGTTTAACAAGAATTTGATTAGAAAATATATATTATTTTTTTCTAACTTTAGATTGTGTCATTTATCTTTATATAATCAAGATTTTTGTGATATCAGGTCAACCATCTAAAGCTACTATTTTATCTTGCATGGTATCTATTCTGAGTGATCACAGTTCATGTGTGAAAACACTGAAGTGGGCATATGGTTTATGATAACAAATAACAGACCTGATGGCTTCTCTCAAAATTTAGCTATTGAAATACATTCAAATACACAAATTTAATTTCATTTACAACAATTTACAACAATTTGATCATGTAATTTCATCTTAATTTCAAGTAACTTGATGGTTCTAAACACTAAAGTCTCTGGTCTTGATTTCATAAGTCTGGTACTTTTCTGAACAGTGGTGTTGTTGCTTATAAAATTGATAAGAAGTTTCAGTAAAAAATGTAATTTATACTTTATGATGTATCAAAATATAATTTTTATATTGTATAATGTATTTTAGTGAGTAAAACACTAATGATTTAAAGTTGTCTTTATTTTCTATCTCATACTACTCTATTTCAAAAATAGATAAAAATAAAATTAGCATTGCATTTTCAACAGTATAATTTATCTGCCACATAATGAATATACTGTAGTGATCTAAGTTGCGATGGGTAATGAATTAAACCATTATTAGGATACAAATAATATAAGATTGTCTTCTCACATATAATTTTAAATTACTTAATTGTTTTACACATTCTCATACTTAGGTATCTAACTTCTTAGCCATAAGTTAATAAAGTGAGAAAAAGTTAAATAAGGAAAACTGTTAGACATACTATAAATTGTTTGAAGGATTAACAGTAGACCTCCTATATGGTAGAATAATATCAAAAGATTTAGTGGTTCATTTTTGTATGACAGACAGTATACATAGTCAATAAATCACTTGGAAATTGAATCCATGTATATGAAAGACTAAAATTTGCATGAATATTTTCAGCCATGGTTCCCCAATTCATTTTTAAAATGTCATAAAGGAATAAAAAAATGGTCTCATGCAGGTTTAGTGCATATATTTGCTACCCAGAGCAAAGAAAGCCAAAATGATTGTCATGTATTAATGTTGAAAGTAAAGAATAATATTCACTTTAGTTACAGAATATTAAACCTTTAGTATAATATATTATATTATATTATATTATAATATGATATTATATTTATTATATATTATATTATATATTATATATAATTTATATAATATATAATATAATATAAAATATTATACCTTGAAGAAATATCTTAATTATGTATACTAGAAATAAGAAAAAGATATGCATAATTTTCTATTGATTTCTCTTTTAATTGTAAAGAATAGAGAAAATATTATAATATATGAAAAATAAAATGTTTGATTCTCCAGGATCCATTGCATTCCACAAAAGAAAACATATAGTCTTCAATGCCCTAGTCATAGGAAAAAGTTCAGTGTTCTTGAAACTGAAGAGTCAAAGATAAGTCTTGTTTGGTAAATGCCACCTTAATTTTGTGTCAAATACTTCAGAAGGATCTTTTCATGACATTATTTATGCTGTATGTCACTTTTGACCATAAGCTGATTAATTCTGTAAGGACAAGATCACAAAAGAAATTTTGAAGTTCATATCATAACACTGAAAGCAAACATTTTATTCATTCTTTCTAAAGTAGTTTAACAAGTCTGAGTGAATCATTGCTTCTGCAACTATCTTTTGAATAACTTTTGCCTGAGTTAGGTCCTCCTTCCAGGACAACCACAGGAACAAGAAAGGTGTGTTACGATTCTAAATAATCCCATTATAAATAGAGACCAATCAAAATAATTTAATACTGTTTTATGCTGAGTAACAAAATCCAGACGTAAAAATTAATAAGATGGACTTCTTTTCATTTTTATAGGCTTATCTTCCCACATTGCACCATCATGCCAAGCAGCTATAGGAGTTTTCATTATCTTTGAAATTCAAAAATGCCACTAGTGTAAGTTTAGATGTGTATCTATTTCCATTATTTTCTTTTTGTCATTTTGATCTGACAAGTCTAATCTTTCTCACTTTGGGGAATTGCAGTTTATTATTTCATTTGTTTTACCTCCTTATCTGTTATGTTGTCAACTTTCACATAGCTATTATCATCCTTTTTTTTTTTCATCCAATAAGTCATAACCTTATTAGTGATAGAAACAGTACAAATTTCAAACCACGCTGTCGTAACCTTTTTGAAACACCAAAAAAGTCTTCCTTTCAGATGGTTACATTGTTAGTTCCATAATAGCATTTACAATATCATTACTGTTGTTCTTCAGGCCTCGGACAGCCTTTGCCCTCGACACATTTGCTTGTGACATAGCCAATTCTATGTCCTTAACTTCCACGCCTGTTTCATCGACCTCTTCCTCTTCACTCTCCTCTTGTACAGTTGGAGTCTGTGTATTTTCTTGAATGTTCGAGACAGCTTCACCTTAAACTTTGAATTTCTCAGCAGCTGCTAACTGTGCTTGCTGAGATAAATCCTCAATCTTGGCTTCCCCAAAAACTATGTAGGTGTCTGAAGCTGGACTCTTACAGACATCTGGTTTTGTGATGACAAAAAGGATATTCTTAGATTTCCGGATAGTGACTCTAGTAACCTCTGTAACCTTCTGAGACCCAATTTGGACATAGCCTTCCGTGCCTTCTTTTCACTCCGACTTTGTTTTGCTTTACTGACTGGTTCTTCATCGACTTCAGCTGCTGCAGCCAGCTGGGCTTGTTGTGTGGTTGCTTGTGTGGAATCTTGCTCCTACAGCTCTGGTACTGATTCAGCACTGTCAGATTCTGTTCCAGACCCTGTCTCAGCCTGGGGCTGTGGCAACTCCTGCTCTGTAGCAGGGACGGTTTCTGTAGCTTCACCGGGCATTTTGGGCGGAGAACGCGGAACCAAGATGGCGGCAGAAAGAGACTGAGCCCATCATCCTTTTATTGTTTTTTGAACTATAGTCATTATCACTTTTTGAGTTCTAAGATAATTTCATGAATAAGTTTTCTTTTTAATCAATTATTTTGTAGCCTATATTATATCAACTATATGGTAGCTATTTTATATTTTAAATTTTCCTGCTTTATAAATGAAAGTAGCCTGTATAGATTTCATTATGACTTCTTTAGTTATACTTAACATACTTTTAAATATTATGTAGACTGTAAAGTGTGTGCATGTGTGTATGCATGTGTGTACAAAATTTTTAAAAACATCATTCTATGAAGTTAAATCTTTTCTTTTTCATGTACAGTTATAAGAATTTTAATAAATGAGGAGATTTATGTTGGCAACTACTAAAATCAATATCAAAACAATTCTCTTACCTATTATTCCTTCATATTCACATTCTACCCCAAATCCCCATGCATGATACCATTCATCTATTTACAATCCCTAAAATTTTGTATCTTCTAAAATTTAACTATTAAATATGTCAATTTTGAGGTTGGCACAGTTCGCCTTGGAGGAAGATCTTGAAACCTTCTGGAAGTGTTTTGTGTACCATATTATTTATTGTTATAAATGGACCATAGTTTGTCTGTTTGTTTGATGATGGATAGCTGAGTGAGTTCCATTTGGGGCAATTTTACATAGAGCTGCATAAACAATCATGAATAGATTTTTGTATGGAAAAAGTTTTTCACTCTACTTGGAAATTCAAGATTGTGATTGCTAATTTATTTGATAATTAAAACTGTAGTGTAGTTGAAGCACATCGATTGCCCACCAACAAAGAAAAGAGACGCATACTGTACATTCTCAATATTAGCTTTGTATTTTTTAATTTTAGCAAATCTATTGGTGTGTGCTGTTATCTAATTTTGGTTTAATTTGCATAATTGTGATGAATACTGATGTACCTTTTCATGTACTTGCTTGCTAATTTTATATATTATTTTGTGAACATCAATATCATTCCTGTACATCAATAATAAATTCATCCAGAAAGAAACTGAGCAAATAATACAAAAAAATAAATACTTAGGAATTAACCTAATCAAGGAAGGGAAAGGCCATGGCAATGAAAAGTACAACACTTTTAAAAAGGAGATCAAAGAGTACATCAGAAAATGGAAAGATATCCCATGTTTCAAGATAGGCAGAAATAAAACAGCGTAAATTTCCATACTTATAACATTGATATGCATATTTTATGTATTCCCCTTGAAAATATCAATAGCATTCCTCATAGAAGTAGAGAAAATAGTCCTACGATTTATATGAAACCAGATGAGATCTACAGTAGCAGAAGCAATCCTGGGCAACAAGAGCAAAGTGGGGGGCACCACAATCCCAGATGTTGTTATACCATAAAGCTACAGTGATAAGAACAGCATAATTTGGGCGGGGGAATACATGTGGATCAGTCGAACAGAATAGAAGATGACAAAACAACCTCAGGCACACTGAGCTACCGGTTTTTTGACAAAGGTACAAAAGCACACACTGAAGGAGAGATAGCCTCTTTAACGAATGGTATTGGGAAAATTGTCTATCAACATGCAAAAGACTGAGTCTAGATCCACATCTCACACCATGTACTAAACTAAAATAAAAATACATTAAAATCTAAGTATTAAAACAGAAGCACTTAACTTGCTGGAAGATAAAACAGGTAAAACTCTTGAAGACATCGCCATAGGCAAATATTTTCTGAGCAGAACTCCAATTATACAAGAAATAACACCAAGAATGAACAAATGGGATCATATCAAGTTAAAATGCTTCTGCACAGGAAAAGAAACAATTAACAGCATTAAGAAAGAAGCTACAGAATGGAAAGAAATTTGCAGGTATTCCTTGGACAGAGGAATAATATCTAAAATATATAAAGAACTCAAAAACATTAGGTCCTCTCAAACTAAAAGACCCAATAAAAATGATCAATTAAAGTGAATAGACACTTTTCAGAAGACATACAAATGGCCAATAAATACAAGAAAAAATATTCAACATTTCTGGACATTAAATGCAAATTAGAACACAGATTTCATCTTACTTCAGAAAGAATGACTATCATCAAGAAATCAGATAATAACAAATGCTAGTAAGGCTGTTGAGGAAAATGTACCCTTCTTCATTTGTTGGTGGGAGTGTAAAATAGTACAGTGGTACCTCAGTTCGAACTTCATTCAGTTGCAACCAGAATCGTGGAATGAATTTTGAGACAAGAATCATGGAAAATGTTCATGAATGAAAGTACCACTATACAATCATTATGAAATCAGTATAAAGAATCCTCAATAAACTAAAACTAGAAATTCCAGCTAATTCTCTTCTAGTGATCTTTCCAAAAGCATTAAAGAAATTATATTACACTGATAATTGCATACCCAAATTTATAGCAGCAGAATTCACAATAGCTAAATCTTGGGAGTGGCCTACATCCAAACAGATTACAAAAATGTGATGTTTGTATACAATGGAGAATAACTCTTTTATTAAGAAAGATAAACTTGAATCATTTGTAGGAAAATCAATGTACCTTGAGACCATAATGTTAAGAGAAATAAATCAGACACACAGCTTAAATATTGCATGGTTTTTCTTATATAAAAAACCCAAAATATAAATAAAGAGCAAAAATAGGTACCTAAAAAATAGGTAATAAGAAATAAGGAGATAGATCTTTTGCAAATGGGAAGGACAGCAAGAGATGGAGAGAGAGGGATGTAGAGGAGGAAAGAGGATTAAAAAGAATTAAGATATGTTATGTACATGTATCACAAGAAATATGATCATTAAGTAATACAAATGTTTACTAGTAAAAAGTAAAATGATGAAAGAACAAACTTTTTATCATATGAGAGAAATTTGAGTTATTATATTTTTTGTCCTATGGTATCCACTTACATTATAAATTGTATTGTATGTAAGTAGGGCCTAAATTAATTGACACAAAATAGCTATATTCTATTTTTTATTCTTAAAAGCAGCTAATTACTTAATAGTTTATCAATGGTACTCTTTGTTATATTTCAATCTTAAACTCCTGTTCTATTGGCATAATTCAATTTAATACTTAAATTGATTTGTTTATAAAGGAATCAGACATACTAATTCAGGATCACCCTTCTAATTATTCAATATAATATACAATATAGATCATTGTCTATACTTATACCCACTGACCAATAATAATAATTAAAATCCATTGAATACTTGTCCTGAACCAGGAACTTTACTACATGACAGTGTCAGGGATTTCATTTAATCCTAGCCTAGCCACAAAACTGTACTGTAAGTACTCTCATCTTTTTTACATAAGGAAGAAAGCAAGGTTTAGATAGCTTGCCTTGCACATAGTTTTAAAACCTTACTTGTGCTTAAATATGGAAATCAAAGTACAATAGACTGAGAAAAGAATATAATGATAGATTTATACTTCTTGGTAAAAATGGTAACATTTTCTCATTCCTAAATTATACTGTAATCTTTGAAAGCATCACAGTAAAAATCAAAACCCTTAGGAAGTGATTAAAAATTTCACCCTCTTTGCTCATGTAGAAGTATATATTCCACTTTCTGAAGAGATTATTATAGATATGCCTAGAATAAAATGTAAATATCACACAGAGTTGGTTGGTTATCTCAGTTGGTTGGGTTTTCCCTAAATTTATTACCTTAAAATCTTAAATATAAAATTAAGTATATTCAAGCAAATTTATTTCTCTAAATGAAAATCTTTACAACAGTTAGTAGAATTATGAAATTAATTATCTATTGGAAAAATCAAGATGGCTGAGATGGGTTTCAAGTGGTGGAATAGATAAGCATGAAAGACTGAAAGGGAGTTAGCAAAGCAGGAAAGGAGAGTATATTTTGAGTACAGGATTTACCATATTAAAAGGTGACTTTTCCCATTCTGCATGAAATACTTTCTTTCCATTTAAATTTATCTTTAAATGCAGAAATAGATTATTTTAAACTCCTGCTTTAAAACCTACCTTTATTCAAGACTTACATTGATTTAAGACATGATATTCTCTAAATTTCATTGAACAAATTAGGTCATATCACACCTGATACTCTTTAACCATATTTTATTTGAAATTCTCTTTCAGGAAATATTTTCAAAGATAAAATGTAATAAAACAAATTTTTGCCTTTTGCCTAGCCAGGTGTGGTAATACATGCCTGTAATCCCAGCACTTGGGAGGCTGAGGCAGGAGTTTTGCCATGAGTTTGAGGCCACCCTGTGCTACATAGCAAGACTCTGTCTCTAAATAAATAAATAAATAAAATTCTTTGCCAAATTGTTTTAATTGTATTGCATATTATTTGCTATTTATTCAGACTTTACTTTCAGATTCTATAATTAATTGCCTGAATCATTTTTATATGCAAGTAAAGAACTAGTATTTCACTTCACATATTACTTCTGAAACTATATACATAAAATTTAATATGAACTTATTAACATTGCAAAATCTTCTCTAGCTCTCAAAAACAGTTACAGTTAACTCCAGAAGTATTAATAAATAGAAAGAAGGATAGAACCAGAAAAATGGATACAGTACAGTACAGCAAAATGATACTTGGTGACAGAATTTTAGAGGAAGATGTGCTTTGAAATGTTCTTCTCCAAATTGACCTATATATAGTGGCATGATCTACAAACCCACACAGTATTCTAATGAATTTGTCTCTTATTTCAAGGACATGGAAAAGATGAAGTAAAAGCGGCATTTTACTAGCACCTAAGCATTGCTATCCCCAATTAGATTATTTAGGGTTGTAGGTGGGGTTCTGTCAGTGTTGAATGATAGAGATGCCCAAGTATAATTTATTAAACAAATAATTAATAAACCAAATGGATTAATAAACTTATTTTGCATTTATAATATAAAATAACTAATATGTCATTCATTGACCCATATAATATTTAGAATTGTGCTACTATGTTTCCAAATATTTGGCAGAGTTTTTTGTCATCTTTTTTCTTATTGATTTCTTTAGTTCTATGTCACTTATATAACTTGAATTCTTTTGAATTCTTTGATATTTATTTTATAACCCAGAATATTATTCTATATTTTTAAATATTCTACATGGTCTTTAAAAGAATGCATATTCTGTTACAATAGTATTCTTCAAATAGTCTATATTGTTATTGACTTTCTTCCTAATTGTTTTCTCAATTACTGAAAACAGGTACAAAATTACAATGAAATTGTATACTTGTCAACTCCTATCTGAAATTTTATTAGTTTAGATTCACATATTTAACTCTCCATTACTAAGTTTGTAAATGTTCATGATTATGCCTTCTTTATGAATTTATATTTTGTTATAATGGCAGAGCCAGCCTTTTTGTTGTTGATTTCTCCTTTCCTAATTACATATAATTGGCTTTTCATTTTTTGTTTTTGTTTTGTTACTGATTATTGTGCTTTACTTATCATTCTCTAAATAGCATTAATCTACTTCACATAAGGTATAAGAAAATTAAATCTAACTCTATTTCTTCTTTCCTAATCTTTATTATCTTATTTTCATTCAAGAAATATCAGAAAACAATTACCTATTATTATTTTAAGTTTAAATAGCTACATTTTAAAGAGATTTAAGTAAGAAAATTTATAGGTTTACCAATATAATTACCATGTGTGTTCTTTTTTTATTGAGATTTTATATGTTTACCATAACAGTGCAAATTTATTTCTGATTTACTCTTCTTTTGGTTGTATGATATTTTAGTTTAAAAAGTTTTAAATATATATTTGGAAAAATGATAATACTGTCATTTTTCACAGGTCTGATAACTATTTTATACATTTTTACTATAAATAGTATTTAATTACAAACTATACAAAGATTTTAGATACCTATTTATATCTTTTTTATTATTAAATTTATTGGTACATTTTAGGTATAAAATATAATGACATCATTGGAAATTTGCACCTTTTTATATCTTGATATCTATATTTCTTACTGGTATTCAGTTACATCAATAATATATATTAAATCTCTCGCTCTCACTCTTGTTCTCTCTCTCTCTCTCTCTCTCATTTACTTACTCAGGAAAGCTTTTATAACCCCTAACTAAACATATAAGCTATTTACCCAGATTTTGTTTTAAACTTTCCTCCTATATGAAGAATATCCTTTCATGTTTGTGTATAAATATTTTTAGCATGATTTTGAAAATTTTAATAAAATCCACCATACTCATTAGTGTACATATAAAAGAGAATGAATTTGATAGATTGAGAATAATTTAAACCCTATAAACTATTCCTAGATTTGTCAAGCTTTGACTTAATGGTGTCTTTGCCACACAAAAAGGGACGCATAACCCTAACCTTGTGTAAGTATTGGCATAGTTATCAAGACAGCACATGTGACTGCAATACTGATGCCAACTTTATTAGAATAAGAAAAGTCTAGCAGATTAGTTAAGCTTGCTCCTGAGTGTGTGTGGATGGGTTGTGGAGGCAGGGTACTGGGTACTATCTATGGTTCTTCAGCAGTTCTCTGGTGCTGTCCCCAGGTCTGTCTTTTGGCCTCCATGAACTAAGCAGCTTTGTTCCACCAAACCCTTCTAACATGAGGCTTCTACCTTAGAGCCTCAACCATGTACTCATCCCTGAAATGGAGAACTACATTAAACCTTTCTTCCTTTAACTGTGGGTATTGAGTCTCAGTAGTAGGAAAGCTAATACACTATGTCTGTTAAAGAAACTCAGAAAATCTTTAATTATTAAAATAAAACACATTATTTTTACTATCTAAAATCAGAATTCCATACACACTAATATTTAATAAAATTTTATATTTCCAATTGTTTTCAATTTTCAATACTTTGTTTCAAATTTTATACTTTTATTTTCAAGTTGTCAAACTCTCCATCCCTCAATATGTAATATTCAATTTTATCAAGTGACTTTTCTAAAGATGATAAATATGCAAACTGAAAAAAGTGAGAGGATTCAATCTTATCTTCTATTTATAATTGTCTTAACAGATGGATTAATATTGGTTTTCATTCATTTTATTGGTTACTGTCAGATTCTCAATAACTCAGAAATAAATCATTAACAAATTAGATCAAAATATAGTATAGGATAAATTACTTGTCTTCAAAAAACCACAGCAAAGATTTTCTTTGTCACCTTTCCAGATAGGTATTTCATTTTCTAAAAGGCTAAATACAATAAGAACTTTAACTCATGTACCAATTCAAGTTATACGTAAACCTTTGATGAGATCATAAAAGCTTCAGAGTTCATGAGAAAACACCTCCCAGACATTACAAAGATTTATCCATTTGTCTCAATAGATTATGATACTCAAATTTTTTTATATAGATAGAAAACAAGCCATTTTTAGAAAATGTGAAAAACTTGAGTGATAGAAA
>NW_004624736.1:28716954-28731043 GCF_000247695.1 Heterocephalus glaber | reverse complement strand
ATATGTTTGGTGCATATATATTTAAGATTGTCATCTCTTCCTCTTGGATTCTTCCCTTTACAAGGATGTAGTGTCCTTCTTTGTATCTCTGAATCAGTGTTGGTTTGAAATCCACTTGATCTGTAATGAGAATAGCTACTTCTGCTTTTTTGGAGGCGTTCCTGTCGCATGGAGTATTGTTTTCCACCCTTTAACTTTCAGTCTATGATTTTTTTTTAATTAAGTGTGTTTCTTCTATGCAACATATTGTTGGATCTTGCTTCTTGACCTGTTCTACCAGTCTATTTCTTTTGATTGGTGAATTGAGACCATTAACATTGATGGTTATAACAGATATGTATTGACATCATTGTCACGACTTTTCCTTTTTATTGGATTCTCCCCCTTTGCATTTAATTTCTTTTCGTGCCCAATGGATTCATTCTGCTGGGCTTCCTGGGGTTGTGATCCTCATTGTCTTTTCCTAGCATATTGTGTAAAACTTTTTGGAGTGCTGGTTTGATATTCATGAAGTTTCTAAGGTGCTATTTGTCATGAAAGTATCTTATTTCTCCATCAATTTTGAAAGATAGTTTTGGAGGGTACATCAATCTGGGTTAGTGACTGCTTTCCTTTAGGGCTTGAAATACATCACTCCAAGCTCTTCTTGCCTTGAGGGTTTGCATTGAGAAGTCTGCTGAGATTCTGAGGGGTTTTCCTTTGTATGTGATTTGTTTCTTTTCTCTAACTGCTTGTAGAATTTTGTTCTTCTGTGGGGTTTCTGGATTCTTAACAATTATATGTCTATGTGTAGATTTTTTTTATCAAGGCTAGTTGGAGTCCTATATGCCTGACTTATCTGTATGTCAAGTTCTTTTTCCCTGCTTGGGAAGTTTTCTGCCATCACTTCTGTGAACATTTTTTTTTTTATGTCATCTGCATTCTCTCCTGTTTCTTCACTGATTCTGATTAGTCTTATGTTATTCTTCTTTGCATTGTCTACCAGGTGGTGAATTGATTTCTCATGGTCTCTTTCTATTTTAAAGTAATTTTTCCATTCCTGGTTACTAATTGCAATCTTTTCTTTTTTATCTGAAATTCTGTCCTCACATTGGCTCGTTCTGCTGTGTAAACTTTCAATGGAGTTTTTAATCTCTTGGAAATCTATTTTCATCTGTTTTATGGGTTGCATTTGTTTTCTATGCTGGGATTCCATCATGTTCCTTAGCTCCTCTATTTTTTTTATCTGTGTCCTCTCTAGATTTATTAATCATGTCTTGCACTATGGGCACAATTCCTGCTATTATCTGAGAAATTATTTTTGATTTCAGTTTTTCCAGATCCTCTTTTGTTACCAGTTCAAGGAGTCCAGGTGGTTGAGTATCAGACTCTTCCATCTCATTCCCCTTTGGGGTTGCTTTAGGTGATCTGAAAGTCTGGTTTTGAGACTTGTTTATGTGTCTTCTCATTGCAATCATGGGGAAGGATGTGTGCTGCTGGCTCCAATGCAGATCACCTCCTTGATGCTGGGATTAGTGTTATAGTGGCCTTCAGGGCTCTTCCTCAGCCCTAGGGGTGGTGGTAAGGCAGCCCAGAATCCTCACTTCCTTGTTGCTGGTGGCTGCTGTGTTCCTTGGTGCTGGGACCAGCTGTCTAACCTTTAATATTTCTAGAAATGAATCAAGCTGCAGATTCTAAACCTGCTATTTTCATTCAACTTTATCACTTTTGAAATTTATACATGTTTATTAATCATTCTCTCTTGTGTAATATTCCACATTTTACCCATTCTATTTTTGAAAGGTGGTTAACTTGTTAGTAATGTTGTTAATTAACAACAAGGACATCTTATAATGGAGGAACCTATGGTATATACCTGTTCAAATTTATTACATAATAAAATCATTAATTTTCAGAGATTTATATCAATTTTGAATTCCACAGCAGTCTATAAGAGTGTTTTTGATGTTCATCTTTGAGAAACTGGTTATTCTTTTTTATTCTTTTGAGATAGGGTCTCACTATATAGTCCAAGATGGCCTTGAACTCACTGTGATCCTCTTGCCTCAGCCTTCTGAGTGCTGGGAGTATGGGTGTGCACCACCATGCCCAGCTGGAAATTGAATATTCTTCCTTATTATTTTAATTAAATATTCTCAGCTGTGTTTTTCATTTATATTTAATTTACTATTTATTACAATGAACATTTCTCTTCACCATACTTCCTGTTCATGACTTTTGCTAGTATTTTGGGGT
The DNA here is from genome assembly GCF_000247695.1 of Heterocephalus glaber. The sequence continues at coordinate 28,728,808 of NW_004624736.1, read as the reverse complement.
GATGCTTCACTTTTACTTATAATTTTGAACAAGTCTTTGATATTTTCTAAATGCTATGACTTGATCAGCTATAAATTGCTATACCTTTTCCAGATTGTAGTTTGCTTTTATACTCTTTTTCTGATTTCATTGTATGAACAGGTACTCTTAACTTAAATGAATTAAACTTATCCAATGTTTTCAATACTTGTTTTATCTTAGAGGTCTTAAAGTAAAGCTTATACCATAAAATAAAAATAATTTATTCTTCAATTTACTATCTAAAAGTTTGGGGTTTTTTATCATATCAAAATTTAAATAGGGATATTGCATAGCATCATAAATGTAATTAATGGCATCAATTGTACAATTAGAAATGGTTAAAATGGTAAATTTTGTTATATATATTTTACCAAAATTAGCAAGCCTACTCAATCTCTTCTTGAAAAGATCAAGAGTTCCTCATTCTTTTTTTCTGAAACCCTAAGTCAAAGTTTTCCCAACAAATAACAAAGGAAATAAGACTAACTCCTGAAGTGAGCAGGACTTTACCTATTTTTTTTTTTTTTGGAGACAGAATTTAAAGTTGTTCAACTCCACTAATCTAGATGTCTGGATAGAAATGTGAGTTTAGATGAGTAAGAGGTTTTTGTCTAAGGATTCCATCTGATTTCTCCAGATTTGAGGAAATTCTTTAACATCAAATTGTTTGAAAGGTATAGTTATACATTCAGAAGAGATTTCATTTCCATTTTTTCCAAGGATTACACATTCTTATAAATTCACTGATCACTGATGAAGAAAATGACATGGAAAGTCAGATGTGTAGTATGAGCAAGATACAGGTTTGAGTTCTTTTCTAAACTTGTCTTAATATTCATAGCAACTGTATCTCAGGTGAGGAATCTAAGGTTCAAAGGTAAAATAACTCATTGAACATCAGTTTGCCTGTCTGTAAAAGGAGAAAAAATTTGAACTCAAATTATTCCTACTTCACTGAGGTCTCAGAAAGGCCCATAGCTGGCAAGAAAGTGACTTATATTTGTTGAGTACGTATGTCAGAGGCCTCAGTAACCATATTGAATCCTTATAACAAGTCTAGTAGGAAGCTGGTATTAATAAAATTAAAGAAATGAGAAAACTAATATTGTGCAATTTAATTGTCCAAATTTATATCAGGGCTAAGATGTTCCAACATTTGTCTGGCTTTAAGTCCTATGTATATATTCCCTATATTATTGTGAAACAATTTGGCAAAATAAAGTATTAAGTTAATCTTTTTTTTTCTTTTTATCTTCTTACATGGTTTTCCCTTGCCATAAAACCTTTTTATAATCTGATCTTTTTTCTCCTCTTATTATGGAATTTCTCAAGGAAAGGATGCCGGACCACCTGCATCAACTATATTTGAGAACTGGCTAAAAATAAAAATGTTTAAAATGGAGCAGTAGCCTACTGGTACAGCATTTCTCTACCACATTCAAGGCCCTGGATTCACTCCCCAGCACCAAGAAAAAAGAAATTTCAATCCCTGCCCCAGATCTACTGAATAGGAAACTCTAGTAATAAATCCAAGCAATGCACACTTCATCAAACTCTCAGTGATTTTGATTCAAAAAGTATTGCAAACCACTAAGTTAAGGGAAGATACTTAGCTATCTTAAAGAGAAGTTATCTGTGGGCAAACTGCCTTCTTGGCTTTTGAGTTCCAAAGGGCAGGGCTCTGTAAGAGTATACGCAATATTAGAATATGTATGAATATCTGGGGCTGTAGTTATGGGAATAGGTGACCCTTTGCTGCAGAGGGAAGTAGAAAATCCCTTGGTGGTGCATGTTTACCCTACCAATTAGCTTTGGTCTTGAACTCTAAAATGATGCCCAAGTATATAAGAGCATTACAAGAGATACCTTAAAAATATACTGGAAACAAAGTCTATGTAAATAGGGAAGGGTGGAGGAGTGAAGGGTGCACAGGTAATGGGGAAAAAATAAGAATCAAGATAAATCATGTACAGGTACAAGCACCCAATGATAAATGTAAACATATTATATACCTAAAATGTACCAATAAAAGAATTTAAGAAAAAAAAGATGCTAGACTTTAAAATCATGCATTGTTGGTCAGTGACAATGCTATATTGAAGTATTTATCTAAATACAAAGATCAATATATTGTACTAAGGCAGTTGGTAAAAACCTCTAAAAGCCAGAAATTCAGTGAAATTGAATGTGGTGTTAGGATTCGACTACAGTTAAATAAATATTGTGTAGGAAACAGTTTATACTTACTGTGAAAAGAATTATAAACAGTATCCTGAAAGAAATAAAAACAACACATAATAATGAAGGCATTTTAAAATGTGCTCTGTATCTTTTATAGACAAATGCTATTTTACATTTATGAGGAATGCAACACTTCCTTTCTTTGCTATGATGTAAAAAATTTAGTAATTTCTTCAACTTGACATATGACCAGAGACAATAATGTCTACAAAAACCAAGTTTAATTTTTATCTGTACAACTAATAATTTATTTTAGAAGCATAAAATATTAAAATGAATCTTTCAAATTTGTAAAGCTATAGAATCATTGCTATTTTCTGAAAGAAGAACCACAATTCAGGATTATAAGAAGAAAATATTTTAGATTTGAGTGTACCTTCCATTGGCATGATGAACAAGCTTAGTCATTCATATCATTACCATTTTTAAGGTAGAGTGGGACAAATATTTTATAAAGCATGTACTTGGGATAAAGAGTAACCATGAAGTTTGTCAAATAGGGATTTGGTGAAAAAAAAAATCAAGCTTGCTGTTCATTTAGTCCAATTCCCAAGTAAAGTAATAATAGTAATTATGATAGCTAATAATTTTTTAGCACTTTACAAGTGTCATGGATTATTTTAAATTCTTTACATTAATGAACTTGCTTAATCTTTAAAACTAAATGATAGATTATTGGATAGCAAATCATGTTCTTACTGAAATCCAACAAATATTTCACAGTTTAAAAAATACAATAAAAACTATTTAACAATGATTGTTTTTTATGTTTCTGATTCAATTATTTACTATCTCCTCAGTGTAAAAGCCATATATTTTGAAAAGTTAGACATAGGTAAGAATTCTGAAGTAGATATGAAAATAAATCTAAATATACTTAAAACTTTAAACATTACTACTAAACTGAGTATAGCTTAAAATATCAGTAATAATATTCACAATTTCAGCCAAGATTAGTCAAGACAAATATGTAAACAGTGAGAGGTATAATAACCTCAAGTTTCAGTTATCAAACATGACCTTAGCTGGGAAGAGGTCCCAATGCACTAATCCTGTCTATAAATATGGTTCTAGAAACAATGGTCAGGGAAACTGGTATGATAATTTCCATCTCTGATTAGGCAGTTTCACATATTTGTAATGGGTAATTTAAATTTTACTAAATCATTCATTTAATTAGTAAGTCCTCTTTAAAATAAATACAATCTTTTTCTGGAAAACAGACATATAGTCAATGTGATTATAAATCATATGAATGAAGCAGAATAAATTGGAATAAGCATTCTATTTTTACTAAGTGTATTGTGTGTATTGTGATCATTAGAAACAACAAAATAAAAGGGAATCTGGAAAGAAGAGGTGATGATGATTTGCTATGTAGTGGGTATAGTATCCCAGAGTAAGATGTAAAGAATTTTGGAGATTGGTTGCAATAGAGAAATGTGTACTATCATGGTTAAAATCATGTTATGGCTTGTGTCTAGATGTCTACCCACAAAGCCTCATGCATCATAGGTAGGGCTTCTCAGAGGTGGCTGGTTCTAGACTATGTGACATTGGGATTGATTCACGGTGCAATGCTAGGATCAAGGGCAGTAAGATTAAGGGTGTGAGGGCTACCCTCCTTAAGTAGCCTCGATAAGACATAAGGGATAAAAAGAGCTGTGGTCATCTCTTGCTTACTTTTGTTACCTTTTTCCCACCATGAACTGTTTCTCCTCTGTGATGCCTATCTGCCATGCCACCCTGCGTTGGAGCCAGCCGATTATGGACTGAAACCTCTGCACACCGTGAGCTACATAAACCTTTCCTCCCTTAACTTGTGGGTGTCAGGTATTTTGTCTCAGCAAGAAGAGAAAAGAAACTAATATAAATAGTAAATTATGTTATGAATAAAAAGTATACCTTTTACCCACATAGCTCCTAGGAGTGACCCTTCCTCAACTCTCTATAAGAGGAAAGAGAGAGAAAAGTGTGATTTGGAAAATTAATATTTATTTGTTGACTATTCACAAGTAGCTTTGCTAAAAATTATTAGCCTTTCAATTTAGTTATAAATTTAAAGTCAATAAAATACAATATTAAATTTCTCTAATCTAATGTAACTATAAATGTTAGAATTGACATGCAAACACAATTTAGGGGAAATACACGCTCTTTTTCTTATGCTAGAATACTTTCCTAAATGTCACGCTGAAGGCAATTTTATCAGACCAACAAAGGATTATATTGAGTTGATTATCAAAAAGAAAATAACAAGTATCATGTAGTTGAAAATTCAATGAACTTTAAATACCATTGATCTTACTGACACTAATTATAAATCTCTTAAAAGACAAAATCTATCAAGATCTTAGACATATAAGCACCTTCTCTTTATTCTTAAGGTGAGTAGTTAATTTCAGTAAATCCTCATATGAATATGACCCACACCAAGAGATAGGAGATACAGGCATATCGTCAGAAATACAAATATTCACATTAGTTTTTGATAACATTTGAAATGTTAGGTTCCAAAGCAAAAATAAATCTCAGAGAAGACTGATTTCATGTCAATATAAATACATATACTCTTGTGCATAAAAGCACAGACGACTGTGATAACATTTAAAATGGGATAAATTGGGGGGAAATATCAAGGGCATCATATGTATAGAGAGTGTATATTTTTAAATACATGTGGAAAACTCATGTTATCCATCCTAATATCAGTTATTTGCATAGCTGAGTCAAAGTTTGGCTAGAAGAGGAATAGTAAGTATGTTTTCTAAGAGGGAACAGAAAGATAAACTTCAGGTTGGGATAAAATCATTTTTGAAAAGTCAGTCTGTTTTCTGCCTCAGAACAGTGCAAAAGAGGTAGACATATAAGTGATGAAGTGAAGAATTAACTTATACGTGGAACACATGACAGTTATGACAGTTTCACAAAAGAGCAACTTCTATTTGTGCTATATTTCAAAGACCTAGTGCTGAGTTTTAAGAACAATAATGTTCAGCTGGGTAAAATCATTTACATGAGGTATACCACCAGTCATTATTTGTCAATAATAATATTTACTTGTAAATTGTAACATTATTGAAAAGTGAGTAGAGTACACTTAAGATCACTTAATGCAAAACCAAAAACATGTTACACAAAGAACAAAGGTTAGATTTGCACCTGGTGAGTTGATTTGGACATTGGAATGGTATAACTGAAAGAGAGAGTAATGAAGGTGAACCTCAAGGATAAATATCTCCAAACTCTTATAGTCAAAATTTTCTCACAAAGAATGGTCCCTAAATCTCTACAACCCACATTCTCTAGCACTTGAGTGGAAAAAGCACTTTTTGACAACAATGAAGTACTATTCTGCAAGGAACTTAAGGAACTATTGATGCAAAAGCATATTAATCTGACAAGATTGAAGCTATTGTAACAGTAATTAAAATTAAAAATCAAGTCTAGTAGGAGAAAAGTCACAATTTTAGATACAGTTGACTATAAATTCACAAAATGGCCTTGAAATTTAACTTAGCCCTCAAATCTCCCATTTGAAATACATTCTGTACAGGAATAATCATGTAATTAGGGAAGAAGTTTGTGTGTCTATGTATGTGTGCATTCGTGTAAGTGTGTGTATGTTTAAGGAATTTAGACAATAGAAAAAAGAGATAGATCTTTGGCAAAAGTAAAGAGAACAAAGATATGGAGTGAGAGGATAGAGTAGTGGGGAAAGGGAGGAAAAAACAATTAAGATGTCTCATACACATGGATCATCTTCACAAAATGAATTAATGTGTACTGTAAACATATACTGCAGAGGACTGTAATATTGATTATGCCCAAAGCAGGCTGTGAAGAGCTAACCGCACAATTGGGTTGTTTTATAGAAGTGAGTCTGGCTGAAGCCTGCATGCCAAGATCAGAGTAACTCACTCCCAAATTCCATTCCCACAACTAAAACCTTCAGAATAGAAGGACAATGTTCTAATTACAATCATATATTTTGTCTATTCTGTTCCTAATTTGAGAATGCTTTGTCTTGTCCTTTCTGACCCTTGTTTATATTAATTTCCATAGAAACAAAACATCACCTTTTCCCCAATTGATTGCCAATAAAAGTCAGTGCCTGGGACTGTCCAGCACCTTTGTCAGTTGCACCAGCACTGGTCATCCTGGCACCACAATTTCTCTCTTTCAGTTCTGTCTCTTAGTGCACACTGGGCAGGTGGGTACTGGAACCTGACTACAGGAGTCTCCGGGAATGTACTAATAAAAAAAACCTTTAAAAAGAAGTTTAGGAAAAATATAGATCTCTACTTGAATATTTTACTGAAATATGAATTATTTCATTATTAATAAATTAGCAATTATAAATGCAACTACTTATGTCTGTTAAAGTTCCAGCAAAATAGAGGAGAATGTATTAGAAGTGTTATTTTAAAAGATGTGGATCAAGAGGGGAAGTAATGTACTGTGAAGTGCCCAAGGTCTGGCAACAGCAGAAATCACAGCATCCTGAACTGCAGGGACCAGGGTAGAATAGGTGTGCAGACCCACTAGAAACCACAGTTCTAGAAGAATGAACACAAAAGGAGTCATAGATATTGGTAGCTAAAAGAGTATGAGTAGCCAGTGGTAACCTGGAGTGCAGCAGAAAGGGAGTCAAGAAGAAATACACCTTGAATTTGCCCTTCTCCTTCTCTCTCTCCCTTAGCTGGTGCTTCCCACTGACCAGGACAAAGCCAAGGAGCCATGGAGTCTTTTAAACAGTCCATGAATTTCAGTTCCCTGGCACAGGGCAGGGAGGAGATAATCAGATTGTCAATCTTGAGAAGCAAAAGGAGAATGACTAGCACAAATTTGTGCAGGGTGTTTAGCTCTTCCACATACATCTATTTAACTTAAACAACCTTGAAAAAAATGAGAAAAATTTGAATTTCAAGATTATTAGTTTCTCAACACTGCCTGTTTAATGTGTAATAGAGTTACCTATTAAATTATCTCCTAGTTCCTCACATAATATACGTTAGACTATTAAGAAAATCCAAATAAACAGGTTAGAGAGATGCTTTGGAACTCTTTGTCTTCTATAGTGGATCTTAAAAATATTAATGTTAGACTGTACTATGTAATGGAGATAAGGAATTCAAATATACCTCACTGGTTGTGTATCTGTACTTTCTATGGTCTACTAGAATCAAACAGATTCTGGGTCATTCCAGTCAATCTTTAAAAATAGAATAAGAAATCTAACACAAGATCCTCCCACTAAGAAATAACTGCAGCTTCATTGGAAAGGTAAAAGCCGTATTTTCTTGTATTAATGAAAAGTAACCAAAGAAATTATAAAAGATCTCAAAGTCAGAAGTCCTCTATTCTTGTACAGAGAAAATTCTGTTTGGCTCTTTATATAACTATGTGCCCTTACAAGGTTTAGAAAACTGTTTGATACAAAAGAAATCACACTGCCTACAGAAAGAAGGCAAAAGTGTTCTGTTGAATGTGACTCAGATAGAAGATATCATTAAATTAGACTATATTGTATAAATCTTTAGCACTAGGGGAAATACATAGTAATCTCAGAAACATAACACAGTTCAAATAAAACAACTCCAATTTTTTCCTTCAAAAACAACTCCAATTTTTTATACAGTATGTTGTGTTTGATGTATAACAGTTTCAGCTGAGCATTTGAAGTACAAAGTGTGAAGAATTTGAGGAACATTGACAAAGTTAGAGAGCCTGAATTTGATAAGCCAAGGATAGTTCATAAATAAGAAGAAACAAGAATTGCCCCCTCCTCATTTATTTTAGAATTGAATCCTAATCTTAAAACTCTTTGGGGACAGATTTACAAGCATTTTACAATCTCAGAAACACTTAGCAGTGTATTTATTGCATTAACTGATATAGAAAATTGCTGTTTTTTAAAGGTACATGGTGCATGCTATAAAGATGCTGTATCATTTATATGATTTGTAATAAATCTTTTGAATTTTTTCCTCACAACAATTTATCTAAAATACAAGCCATCACCTTCCAAGTTACTAAGTCTGGCTATTGAACTAATTCATGAGTTGGACTAGGAAAATGGACCATTCTTCACCACCAGCATCATGAATATCTTAATGTCTGAAGAGATAAGAATGAAATGAAAGCAACTCAACTTTGTAGAGATGTCACCAGAAGGAAAGCAGAATTTGATGCTACAGTTTATTCATTTTATTTTAACATATTAAGGTAACAACTACAGAATGAACTGATTGTTGCAGTGAAAAAAATAGTGTTATGAATATCATTATGATTAATTCATAGAAAAATTAGAGAGTTATTCTCCTTTAATGGTTTGGCCACTCTAAAGAAAAATGAAGTTCCTTTAGTTATATAGGGATGTCCATATAACTTCATTATTATTTGGAACCTTGCATCTTCACTAATAAGCCCAGTATTCCATCAATTCAATAATAAATAAACATTTAGAGTAATTCCCAGGATGGAGTTAGACTTCTTTAGTGTAGAGAGCCAGAAATGGATATGTGAATGAATATATAAATAACCCCATATAAAATGATGGCTTTTTAATGATTCTGGGCTTCTGTCAACCATAGTGAACTGACAACCCCAAATGGAAAAGAAACATGGTTGACATAATTTTTCTCTACTCTTCAATTACTTTGTCAGGTTATTTTCCCCAAGCTCAGACAACATGAAGGGGAAAGGATTTATAAAAAGCCAAGGGGCAAGATTTATAAAAATGTATGGAATATTTCACCACGAAAATAAAAGACCAGCTAATTTAACTCAGTAGTTCTCCACGTGGGCTACATATTATAATTACCTGAGAGACTTTCAATCAGATTTTCTACAATAAGTTTTAAAGCTTCTACATGATTCTAGTGTGGTTATTGTTATCCTAGGAGAAGATGTGGAAATATGAACATGAGATTATTTATTTAACTATGGAACCTCCATGTTCATGGGTTTCACATTGATGGATGGAAAATATTTACGCACCAAAAAAAGTGACTGGAACAGTTAACATGTATGATTTTTTTATACTATCATTATCATTACCAATGTACTATAACAACTATTTATATAGTATTTAAACTGCTTTAGGTATCATAAGTAATCTAGAGTTGATTTAAAGCATATGGGAAGGCATGGGTATGTTATACATAAATATTACAATGTTTTATGTGAGAGGCTTGAATATCCTTAGATTTTGGTAGCCACCAAGGTCCTAGAATCTATTTTCTGAAGATACTGAGAGAGGAATATACTCTCATGACTTGAAAATAATTGCAGACAACTAAATTACTTCTACCTCCATAATTCTAATAATGTCATTCTTCCACTCATGAAAGATATTTGGCAACAATTCTTCAGTTGAAAGCAAACATTAAGTGAAAACTTAACCATAATAACATAGAGTTCTACTATTATGTGACCTTAACCCTATTAATTCTTGTAGATTGTTTACTCATTTGTAGACTGGAAATGATTATATCTACTTTACAGAGTTATCATGAAACAAAATAAGTTAACACAGTAGAAAGCATCTAATGAATACTTGCACATAATAGGCATCCATGATATGGTAGTTATCACCATATATTTATTCATTTTTAGGAAGAATATTATGTTACACAGGTAGGGAAGTTGGGGGAGACACTTTTCTTTTCAGTTTTAAAAGTTTTATTGGGAAACAGTCATTCCTGGTTTTTGTGTGTTGTCTGTGTTTGCTTTTGCATTACAATGGTGAAATTGAGTAGATGTGTCAGAAACCATAAGGCTTACAAAGCATAAAATATCTATTATATAGCTCTTTTCAAAAAAAGAAGAAGAAAATGCTAACTTCTGAATTGGATCTGCTAGAAGATAATTGAAACCTTAACAATATTGAATCTTCTGATCCATAATAAAAGACTCATTAAAATAACAAAAGACGTTCCCTTTGATACAGTTACCTTTGAGTGAGAATTAAAAAGAAGCCAGGGAGATCCAGTTAGAAAGATAAGGTAGGTAGACAGGTGAGGTGAACACAAAGCCTTAATGGATCATGATTCCCTCTCTTTTCAGGAACCCTGTCAGGTAGTTTGCCATTTCTTGCTTTTCATGTTTCAGTGGGACGATCTAGAAGTGTTTTGGTAAAATGTACTGCACAATTCTCATAGGTCAGAACACGTAATTCCCTCAGCATAGCTGCAAGAATATTTGAGTTGAGGACTGCTCCATCAGTCTTCATCCCTAGATGTCAGTTAAGGGCAGAATTCACTGCTTCCCAATGAATATGCAAAAGAAAGCAGAAATGAACATAGGCTGTTCTAAATCACTAAGATTTGGGGGCTGCTTGTTATTGCTTAAAAAATGGCTTGACTCATACATAGTCCATAATAAGGACTTTTGTTTTGAGCCAAATAGGAAACCAGTTGAAGTCATTAATTCAGGTACAAAATAGTTTGACTTGTCTTTAGAAAAAAAAATGACTTCATCTACTTTGTTGAGAATACGCCACATGTCTTGGAGCAGGGGAGAAGCTCTTGGTGAAAAGAGAAACTACTGAGAATGTGCATGTCCAGGTCCAGTGGGGCAGCTCCAAATCTGCTGAATAAAAACAGTGAAGCCAGTCATCTGCGCTCAGTAACTGCATTGTTTTTACGAGTTCTGTCTGTATTTTGTTTGACCTTTTAACTTTAATCAGAAGCAATTCTTTTCACTTTTTACTTTGTTCACTTTCTTATGGTTTAATTCTTATACATAAAAACATTAATGATAATAAAAATAAGTGATTGTCTTAAAGTACAGTTATATATATTTAGAATCTACTATGTGATAGGTAATGGGCATAAAATGGATAAAAAGCCTTTTTTCTTCCTCAAGAAATCTCTCAATCTAGTTAAAACCGCCAGACAAATACAATGAGTGTATGTATTACAGTACAAGTGCCAATGTTTTCTAAGGAAATGTGGTTAGAATACTTTAAGAAAGAGGGTAATTAGATCATTAATATTGATTTCATAGGGCAGCACTGTGTGAACTTTGAGGAGAAAATGTGACTTTTACAAGAGTAGAGAAGTCATTTTAATAAAAAATGTATAAATATCAGTGAGGAAATCACAATCATTTTCATAGAGAATAAGTATACCATTTCTAAAGAAACAACTTGTGATTTATTAAAATGAAAATAAAGAAAAAGAAGATAACCAGAAAAGTAATGAACTTCAAATTATAAAAGGCCTTCATTAACATAATATCTTAGCACTATTGTATGAAAGAACATTTAAAATTCCAATACACAAAGACAAAAGGGGTGATTTAAAGCATGAGTATGACAACATTAGTGATATATGTGTGTATATATGTATAATATATATATGCTCCTACTTTAAAAACACTACTTTGATTTCTTTGTTATATGCTAATTTATTCAAAATTTAAATCTAGTAATTATAGTGAATGTCTAATATAAGGAAAAAATGTCATTATGTAATTGCTAACCAGCAAGAGGAAATAAAAGAAACAGTTGCATCAAGGTTTAACAAAAATAATTTACTTTAAAAAAGTTTCAGAAATAAAGATTAAAAATTTTACATTACTCATT
>NW_004624736.1:28688092-28703678 GCF_000247695.1 Heterocephalus glaber | reverse complement strand
TAAAACTAGACCTATATCTCCCACCATGCACTAATCTAAAATTAAAATGGATTAAAGATCTAAATATAAAAACAGAAACCCTGAATTGGCTGGAACAGAGGTTATGTAGAACTCTTCAAGACATCAGGGTAGGAAACGACTTTATGAACAAAACCTCAGTTGCCCATGAACTAGCACAAACAATCAACAAGTGGGATCTCTTTTTGCTAAAAAGCTTCTGCATAGCAAGAGAAACCACTAGCAGTGTGAAGAGACAACCCACAATGTGGGAAAAAATTTTCACCAGCAGTCCCTCAGACAAAGGTCTACTATCTCGAATCTATAAAGAACTTTAAAAAATAAGACCCCCCAAATTTAAAGACCCAATCTGAAAATGGGCATCTGAAATGAACAGACGTTTCTCAGACAAAGGAGTAGACATGGAAAATAAACATATGAAAAAATGTTCAACATCACTGGTCATTCAAGAGATGCAAACGAAAACAATGCTGAGATTCCACCTCACTCCAGAAAGAATGGTTGCTATCGCGAAATCAACCAACAACAAATGCTGACGGGGCTGTGGAGAAAGAGGAACCCTCTCCACAGCTGGTGGGAGTTTAGACTGGTGCAATCACCATGGAAATCAGGGTGGAGATACCTCAAAGAACTAGGACTGGAAATCCCATTTGACCCAGCTATTCCCCTGCTGGGCATCTTCCACAAAGATTCAAAAGAATCACACCACAGTGATATATGTGCACCCATGTTTGTAGCAGTAGAGTTTGTAATAGCTAAAACTTGGAAACAGCCCAAATGCCCAGCAACTGGAGACTGGATCAAGAAAATGTGTTTTGTTAATAAAATGGAGTACTACTCAGTCATCAAAAATGAGAAATTAGAGACATTTATTGGTAAATGAATGCACATTGAGGTGATACTCTTAAGTGAAATAAACAGGACACACATGTGCAAATACTGAATAGTTTCTCTAGTGTGAGAAACTGAAAGTATAAATAAGGACTAAAAGGTATAATAGATAATGTGAAATAGAAAGAAAAGGGGCAAAGGGGAAGGGGAAGTTGGAGGGGTAGGGGAAAGGAAAGAAGGGAATGGAATTAATATGAGAAAATGAAAAAATGGAAACAAAGTCTTTGTAAATAGGGATGAATGGAGGGGTTGAAGGGAGGGCAGGAGAAGGGGGAAAAATAAGAACCAAGAGAGTATGTAAAGGTGCATATTTCCAATGATGAATGTCATTATATTGTACCCCTAAAATGTACCAATAAAAGGTTATACAAAAATAAATAAATAAAAGGCCATAATTGACTTTTAAATTTCCTAGTGTTTAGGTCTCTATTTTCTTCTTTCACTTTACATCATTTTTATACGTAACAAGCATTCTTAGTATGCAGGTACGATAGAAGTAGAAAGTGGGACAGATTTGGGCTATGGTGAATAGTTTGACAACACCAGTTTTAAGCTATTGAAACTAATTTTACCATAAATTACTTCACTTATGAAACTATTATGGAATTAGTAAGGTGTTTAAAAAGCTAAACTCTTTGAAGTGTTTAAAAAGATAGAGTATTAAAGAAAAATTTTATTGTACAGCAGTAATGAAGGCAGTCACCAAGAATAATATATTTATTGCTATCTGAAGGTTCTTAATGCTGAGAGACATTGATAACAAGACATTTTGAGAAGGGATTACAACACAATAAAAACAATGTTTTGCTGTAAGCAAAATGCCAATAAAACCACAATGAGATATCACACTTCACCCAGTAGAGTTGCTGTAAGCAAAAAGAGTGGCAGTGAAGGTTTAGGTAAATTATAATTTTTATATTTTGCTAGCAAACATGAAAAATTGTGCAGCTGCATTGTTCAATGGTATTATTCTCCCTCAAAAGGTTTAATATAGAATTGCCATATTACCCACCATTTCTAATCTTAGTTATATAGTCGATGGGAATGAAAATACCTGTCTGTATAAAAACACATACACAGATGTTCATATTAGCATTACTCATAATAACCAATCAATAGAAACAACATAAATGTTTACTAAATAATTAATCAATAGAAAGTAGCCTATGGGACAGGGATTTTGCTCAGGGGTACAACACCTGCCTGGCAATTGCAAGGTCCTGAGCTCTATCTCCAATACTCAAAAAAAAAGTAGCCTATGTATGGAATGGAATATCATTCAGCAGTAAAGAGGAGTAAAGTGATGATATATACTGTAATATTGGTTATCTTTATATTCAATATGTTAAGTGAAATCAGCTAGTTACAAAAATCCACATGCTATCCAATTCTACTTAATGTAAACATCAAAAATAGGCAAATTCTTAATCAAAGTAGACCAATTATGGCCAAGAATGACAAGATTTGAGGAAAATGATGGCGACTGCTAAGTGGTAGAGGTTTTCTTGTTGAGTTGATGGAAAAAGAAACAAACCATTGATTTATATACTTCTAATGGATTGATTTTATGGAATATGAATTATCTCAACAAGCTTTTTATAAATGATAAATCAAATAATTCTTTTAAAATATCTTTTTAATGTGCTGAAAATTGTTTATGATTCAAATATTTTTGTACAAAGTCGTTTGTTACTTTTTTTTTGGTACTGGGGATCAAACTCCGCACCTTGAGCTTGGGAGGCAGGCGGCCGAACCACTGAGCTAAATCCCCAGCCCTGTAAAAACTTTTAAATATTCAACAAAATTTATTTTAGAACAAAAAATTTATACATTTATGTAGTATAAAGTATTCTAATTATGTTATATATTATATAATTACACATAATATGATACATATTTATTTATATATTTGTTCAGAAGACTATGTTACTGTCTTGTAAGTGAAACAATTCAATTCTGAAGAAATTAATGGAACAACGCTTTTCAAGCTTTTGAACACTGAGCTTCAAAAACAAATTGACCAATCCAGCAATTCTTAAGAAATGGAATAATAAATCAGGTGAATTCCCAGATTACTCTGTATTATTACCCTGGAAAGAGTTTCTAATCAACAGTTCTGAAAAAAAAAAAAAAAAAAAAAAAACCAATTGCCAATAGATCCTTTCCATGAACTGAGGTATTACAATTTTAAGCCCAAGGAGGTTAAAATGGCTAGAGTTCATAGACCAGAGTGCAGAGAAGAGAAAGTTGGATAAAGAGAGAACCTTCAAATATCTGTAGAGAATTTTCTTGAACCTTCCTGGGGGTACTGACCAGAATGTGTGTGAGAAAAGTAGCAAAGCTTAGAAAACAAAACAAAAAAAGAATTAAAGGGAACATAGTTCACAAGTTAAATATGAAAGTTTAAAAAATCACATCATTGTATAGCGTTTTATATTAGTCACTTTTACATCCGTGGGACAAAATACTCAACACCCATAATTTCAAGGAAGAGAGGATTATTTTGGTTCACAGTTCCAGTAAGTTTTGTTTAAAATAAAGTAGTTTCATTCCAAGGTCTGCTGCCAGCTTGAGCAGCAGCCAGGTCTCTTAGATCATGGCTACAGTGGCTTCTTAGTATCTAAATGTCTGACCTGGAAGATATGTCTCCCCAGGAAGTCTGGAATAAGCAGGGAGTCCTGGGAATTTCTTCTCAAACCAAAGTCTTCAAAGGAGTACACTTTTAACTCTTGAGCCTTTAATGGGTAGGGTCTAGCTGTTTCATGAGATGCTCCCAAGACAATGTACTTGGCTTTATTTTAATGCTAAACTTTCCAGCAACCACTCTATTCTTAGCTTTAACTTTATTGGTACTTCTTTTCTGATAAACTGCAACTTTTCCATGTCATTTGGATCTGGTTTTTACCCCTGATTGTCACTATAAATCTGATTAAAAGCAGAGAGAAGTACCAATGCCACAACCTGAACACTGTTGCCTTGCAATTTCTTCCACCAAATCAGTCACCACATTTAAATCCAGGTTCACACAAAGTCTTAGGACTTAGGCAAGATATAGACAAATTCCCGGCCAAAATGTAACGTGCATGGCCTCTAGTCCAGTTTCCAATAGTGAGTGTCCTTGTTCTAATCTCAAACCCCATGAGCCTGATCTTTATTGTCTGCATTCCTACCAGCATTCTGGTCTTCTGAGCTCTGACTAGGATCACCCATAAGGTTCTGCTCACAGCATTGTAAGTCTTCAGTAGCCAGTCTCTCAAATCTTTCTAAATTCCTTCTACAAATCAACTTCAAAGGCTTCTTGACCACATGGTCAGGTATAGTTGCACAATGGCACTACTCCTTGTGTCAATATTTTTGTATTAGTCAAGATTCTGAAACTCATAAGTTAAAGGAAAGGTGGTATAATTTGACTCACAAGTCCAGTGGTTTCAGTCCAAAGTCAACAGGCTCCAGTGCAGAAATAGCATGGTAGAAAGGCCATGTAGAAGACTGCTGTTCATTTCCTGGCATCCAGGTATGAGGGGGAGAGAGAGAGAGAGAGAAAGAGAGAGAGGTCAAAGGCAAGAATATACTCTAAGAGGTCATATTCCCAGTGACCCACCCTTAATCAGGCTCTATCTCCTAATAGCACATTCATCTATGTACTGAGTGGATTAATCTGATGACTAAACCACCCCCATAATCTAATCACCTTCTTAGTGTCCCAACTCTGAACACATGAAACTTTAAGGTAAAGTTTAGATCTAAACAATAAGTTTTCTCTTAGTAGTGGGGAATTGCAAGAAACATTAAAAAACAATACTGTGGTCAAGCCTAAGAACATTACAAAGTTCAAATTAGTTCGCACCAATTTAACTGCATTCCAGAACAAAGCTCAGAATACGTTTGGAGAATATAAAATGATTCATACCTAAATAAAGTAAAGTCATAACATCTGACATAAAATAAAATTATGAAACAACCAAAGAAGGAAGACAATATGGTACAGAATGAAGAATAAAGCAATCAGCTGAAATTAGCCAAAATTGTTGCAGATAACATTAATAAATATAATATTAAAATAATTTTACAAAAATGCTACCTGTTGAAGAAACTATAAGGATGAGAAACTAGAGGAAAAGAATGAATCACAGAACTTAAAAAACATATAATATGTTGAAATTTTAAAAAGCAACACCTAACTTTAAATTACACTGGGGAGCATTAATAGCAGATCAGGCATTTCCAAAGAAATTATTAATGATTTCTAATGCTTATTAAATAAAAACCATTGAAAATTTAATCCAGAGAAAAACATAATTTTAAAAGTATAGGACAAATTCAAGTATTCCCCTCTACCAGAGATTTAAGAGCAATGTGTCCACTCAACCATGGAGTGAAATTTCCAGAACTGTGAGCCAAACTATTTTCTTTTTATAAATTGATAATCTCAGGTATTTGTTACAGTAATGGGAATCTGATTAACACAGGTTTCCCCTTTTTCAATTATTTAAAATAGCTTGAAAGGAATTGGTATTCTTCTTTAAAGACTTAATAGAATTAATCAGTGAAGCTACTTGTTCATAGACATTTCTTTCTTAGGAGGCTTTTTATTATTGATTCAATCTAACTTCTTGATTTTGGTCTGCTCATGTATTTTATTCCCTTATGTCTCAATTTTGGTAGATTGTATGTCTCCAGAACTTTATGAATTCTAAATTTTCTACTTCTAAGTTTTCCAATTTTTTGAATATTTTTATTTATAATAGTCTATAATGATCTTTTCTATTTCTTTTTATTTTGGTTGCAATGTCTCAGTTTTCATCTGTGCTTTTATTTGGATCTGCCTTTTGTCTTGATTAGTCTATTAAAAGTTTGTCAATTTTGTTTATCTTTTCAAAAAATCAAATGCAATTGATTGATTTGTATTTTTTATTATTTTAAATCTTCAAAATAAAATTACAGAGCAGGAATGAAAGATACTGACAAATACACACATGAAAAATGCAAAGACAGCCCATGTTCATGGATTGAAATAATATTAAAATCTCCATACTACCCAAAGTAATCTAAAATTTAATCCAATTCCTATCAGTACACTAATGACATTCTTCACTAAGATAAGGGAAAAAATTACTCCTAAACTTTTTATGGGAATACAAAATGTCCTGAATAGCCAATGCAATGCTGAGTAAAAAGAACAGAGCTCGAGACAACACAGTAGTAGGTGATTTCAAAATATACCACAAAACCTTAATAAGTAAAATAGCACCATACTGACATAAAAGTTTCATGAATCATTGGACAGAATAGAGAACCCAGAAATATATCCATGTAACTATAGCTAATTGATATTTGTCAAAAGCATCAAAATGTACATAGGAGAAAGGAAAGTCTCTTTCATCAATGTGCTGGGAAAGTGAATATCTATATGTAGAAAAATGAAACTCTACCCCTGTTTCACACACATAAAAATCAACTATAAATGGAGCAAAAACATAAATGTAAGGTCTAAAACTATTAAACCCCTAAAAGAAAATAGAAAAGCACTTCAGAATACTGGCTTCAAGAAAGATTTTTTTAGATATTACCACAAAATCACAGGCAACAAAATCATTATCAATAAGTGATATTACAAAAAGCTTTTGTACAGCAAAAGAAACTATCATAATGACAAGAGACAACCTAGAGAAAGGGGAAATTGTTTATCCAAACAATTCATCTGACAAGGGATTAATATCACAATATATAAGGAGTTCAGACAATTCAAAAGCACAAGAAATATCTGATTTTAAAGTGGGCTAATGGATTGAATGAAGATATGCAAATGGACAAAAAGTAAATAAAATTGTTCAACCTCACTAATCATCTACAATATGCAAATCAAAACCACAATGAGAGATCATCTCACACCAATTAGAATGGCTATTATATTTCAAAATTGCACATGCAGGTGAGAAAATAGAGAAAGAGAAACTCTCATACAGTGTTGCTGAAAATGTACATTTGTACAGCAAACATAGAAAATAGTATGGATAATCCTCAAAAAATTAGAAATAGAACTACCATATGAATCTACACTCCTAAAACCTGGTACCAGTGTAAATGAAAACAATGTGTAAAAGAAACTTCTACAGTTGTATGTTTACTGTGGACTATTCACAATAGTTAAGGTATAGAATCTACTTAGGTGTCCATCAACAAATGATTAAAGAAAATAATAGTACATATACATAATTAAATGTTATTCAGTCATGAAAAGAATGAAATTCAGTCGTTTGTAGTAACATGAATGAAACTGGAGTATGATGTGTTATGTGAAAAATGTCAGGCACACAAAGACAAATACTAAATGTTCACACTTACACATGGAAGCTTAAAGGTTGATCTCATAGAAGCACAGACTAGCTTGGGAAGTAAGTAAGAGAGAGAAAAATAAAGACAAGATGGTTAATATGTGTAGGGGTGCAGCTGGATAGGAGTAAAATGTTCTAATATTTTATGGCACAGTAGAACAACTATGATTGACAATAAATATTTGGATATTTCAAAGTAGCTAGTAGAGAGGACTTAGAATAGTCTCAATATTGAATACATATATTGAAATGTCACACTGTAGCCCATAAATAAGTGCAACTATTATATGTCAATTACAAATAAGAATATTACTAAAACCAGTAAGATGCATTATAAGCAATAATCAGTATCAAAGAAAAGCATTTTAAATATCCAGATAAAAGTGTTATTACACTTATAGGGACAAAAATAAAAGCTATGATATCCTTCTTTCTCATAGGGGACAATACAAGCCAAAATCCAGTGCAGCAAAATAATTATAATAGTACATTAAAACCCCTCTAAACGAGAGCTCTACACTCAAATAACATATTTTTCAAAAATGAAATTGACATAAAGACGTTTTTACATACAAAGCTGAATCACAAGCTGACCAAAAGTATAGAGAATCCTAAAACAGTCATTTCATGCAAAAGTTAATGATACCAGATGAAAATCTTTTTTTAACACAAAAGGGTGAGGAACTCTGGAAAAGGTAACTACATGGTTTATTACAAAAGATACAGAGTTTAATATAAAAAGGTGTGCAGACATTAAACCATTAAAGAAAATCAAATGTGATGTGATGAGAAAAAACTCAATAGATTCACCATAAAAATAATAAGAAAAATGAAACAAAAATGAAGTAGAAAAACAAACAAAAAGTGCTCGATATAAACCCAGCCATATAAAAAAGGGAAGCATAGATTGTTGGACTGAAACAATAAAATAAAATTCAACTACATGTTGCTTATTATAAATCCACTTTTAAAATAAGACATAAATAGGCCAGGGATTTAGCTCAGTGATTATGCCGCCTGCTGTGCAAGCGGAAGACCCGAGTTCGATCCCCGGAACCAAAAAAAAAAAAAAAAGCATAAATAATAACAATAAAAAGAGTAGAAACAAAATATTATATTAACAATTTTTAATGTGAATGGGCTACACTCAAATCAAAATAGATTTTGAAGCAAAAGCTGCACCATAAATTTATTAAGGTCATTTACTATTTGTAATGATTTGAACACTTGTTCTCTACAAAACTAAAAATGTTGAAATTTAGATGGCATTGTAAGTGTTAAGAGGTGGCACAGCTCAGAGGTGTTTAGACCACATTCAAGAGTAGGATTATTGTCATTATAAAAGGGCAAGTTTATATTTTTTACCTCTTGGAAACTTAGTTTTCTATCACTGCATAATGCCCCAAGGATGGCCTCATCCAATGCCAGCACTTTGATATTGCACTTACCAACTACTGCGTGTGAATCAATTAATATCTGTTCATTATGAATTACCTGCTATGACTACAAAAAGGACAAAGATAATCATGTTGAAGACAGTTCTGTACAGAATATAATCTTAATGTACATGCATAAATTATGCAAAAATAGAGTTTAAAGATACATAAAGCAAAAGCTAGTATAACTACAAGGAAAAATGAAGTCTTCAAGTAAAATTCGCAATATTATCACCTGCTATTATCTGAATACTTATTTCTTCCCTTCCAAATTCCTATGTGGAAATCCTTACTCCCCAAGTGATATTAGGGAGTGATTAGGTCATGAGGTGGAGCCCTCATCAATGGGGATTTGTGCTCTTGTAAAGAAGCACAAGAAAAGTTCTCTCCTTCCTCCACAAAATGACACAGCAAGCAGCATTTTCTGTAGCCAGGCATATGGTGCATGCCTGCAATCATAGCTATTTTGGAGGTTCTGAGGCAGGAGAATCAAGTTTGAGGCCAGGCTCAGCAACTTAGCAATATCATAATAAATTTCAGGGAGAAAAATGAATGAGTTCTGGACTTTAAAAGATATTTAAAACAAATAAAAATACAGACAAAATATATTGAAATATTTGCAAATTATGTACTGATAAAGGACTTGTATCTA
This sequence comes from Heterocephalus glaber, assembly GCF_000247695.1. The sequence goes on along the minus strand of NW_004624736.1, from coordinate 28,694,346 downwards.
AATAATGCTGTACCAGAATACAGAAACATTACAAATGGGAAGGGGAACGAGAGAAGGCAGGAGCAGGGAAGAATGAGAGGGCTAAGGACAAAAAAAGAATTAAAATGTGATAAGCATATGTGCCAACCCTGCATGATAAATGTAATCATTACGTACTGCAAACATGTACTAATAAAAATATAATGGAAAGAAAATAAACAATCCAACTTAAAATTATCCACAAAATTATATTTTAGTTTGGGAATTTCAGATTTATTTTGGAGTTAAATTTGGATTTGATACTCCAATGAGTGCTGAATCTATTTTTCATATTTGCCTAAAAGCCTATTATTAGTTGTTTTTATCCCCGGGAACTGCCTTTACACTCTGTGCTAGAACACTAGAAATTATAGCCAAAAAGTAAACATTATGAGATACTCATTTTCTCTATTATATGTATCTGTGCATAAAATTTTATGCTTCTGTTTTCTGTTTTTATATATATATATATATATATATATATAGAGAGAGAGAGAGAGAGAGAGAGAGAGAGAGAGAGGCATTTATATGCCTGCAATTTGGAATTTGAATATCAGGGTTTTTTCACTTACTCCTAAGGAATTTCAGAAATAAGTATATTTCAAGTAAAACATTGATCCTTGTAATACCTAAGGTGTTCAAGAAAATTAAATTGGTTTGTACATACAAAGCATCTAATGCTTGTTAAATAAATGTTAATTGTATCTAAGCTTACTCCTTGATTAAACTAAACAACTGAGGGCTACATCATACATGTTCAGGTACAGATAAAAGAAGTAAATCCATGTAATACTTATAAAATAAAATACTAAGTGTTGTCTATCAATAATTATTCATTGAGATAATATGAACACCTAACATTTTTTCCATAATATTTGACTTTTAAAATCATATACTGAAATGGAGACATAAAGCCATTTTCAAAAATTTTCTTGTAATTTGTAAAATATAAGAAGAAAAGGGGCAAAGGGGAAGGGGAAGTGGGAGGGGTAGGGGAAAGGAAAGAAGGGAATGGAATTAATATGAGAAAATGAAAAAAAAGGAAACAAAGTCTTTGTAAATAGGAAGCAATGGAGGGATTGAAGGGAGGGCAGGGGAAGGGGGGAAAGTAAGAACCAAGGGAGTATGTAAAGGTGCATATCTCCAATGATGAATGCCATTATATTTTGCACCTAAAATGTACCAATAAAAGGATATACAAAAAAAAATAAGTGAAATTTTGGACTAGGAAAAACATAATAAAATACAGGCCAGGTGTGGTGTGGTAATGCATGTCTATAATCCCAGCACTTTTGAGGCTGAGACAGAAGGATCACTGCAAATTCTAAGCCACCCTGGATTATATATTGAGTCCAAAGGCAGTCTGAACTACCAAGCAAAGCTTGTCTCAAAAAAAGCAAAAAATACAGTAACTTTTTTTTCCATTAAATTTATTGGTACATTTTTTGTACATAATACAGTTATATTCATCATTGGGATCTTGTACCTTTACATGATGTATCCTGGTTATTCTTTCCCCGTTCCCCTGCCCTCCCTTTACCCCTTCCAATTATTTAAAAATTAGACAATCAAATGACTAAAATACTCAATGAAGATCACGAAGATGCAACTGGTTTTGAACATATCATGAGTGGGAGCACTTCTAGTTAAATAGTTTATTTCAACTCAGTCATCAGACTTTATCTAATACCATTTAATTCATCTCACTGATATTTCTCCCTATGTTAGGTGAAATACATTAAAATAAAGTATGAAACTTAATAATGAAATGGAAATGGTAAAAAGAAGCAAACATAAGTCTTCAATATGAAGAATACAATGTCAGAAAAGAAAAATTCAACAACAGACTCAAAAACTCAGGGAAGGGCTGGGGATATAACTCAGTGGTTCTGGCACCTGCTGTGCAAGCTCAAGGTCCTGAATTCAATCCCTGGTATCAAAAAAAAACGCTCAGGGAAACTGAAGATAACTATTTCAGATTAGGCAATTATGGCTAGTGTTGTATCTCAGTAGAGCATTTGATTAGCATATGTGAGGCTCAGAATTTCATCACCAGCAGAGAGAAACCCAGAGAGAAAGAGAGAAGCAGAGAGACAGTGACAGAGAGTCAGAGAGGTATTGAGATTTGGGGTAATAAAAATTTAAAAGAATGCAAATGAGTGATGGAAGCTGTGATTGTTAATCTTGATTATCAACTTAATAGGCTTTAAAGACATCTAGGAGAAAACACACTTCTGTGTGTACTGATGTGGGTCATGAGGATGTGACCTTGGGGACACTATCTGGCCCAAGGCCCTCTCCTATCTGGCCCTTCTCCCAATCTCTGCTTCCTGGCTGCCATGATGTTTTCTCTTTGTAGCCAGGAAACCATGGATTGAAACCTCTGAAACTATGAGCCAAAATAAACATTCCCACTTTAAAATGTGTATGTCAGATATTTTATTCTACAAATGGAAAGCTGACCAATGTAGAAATCTAAGGATTTGTGAGATATAAGCAGACGAATGATCTTGTGAATTATGACAGTGAGAAGGAGAAGAAAGAGGAAGAGGAAGAGAGACAGAGAGAGAGAGAGAGAGAGAGAGAGAGAGAGAATGTATTTTTAAAATTAATAGCTGAAAACTTCCCAAATTGGGGAAGGATGTGGACATCTAGACACATGAAGCTCAAAGAATCTCAAGAAATATTCAAAGAAAGATATTCCAAAACACAACACAAGAAGTTGTCAAAAGTTAAAGTTGAGAGACTCTTTGAAATATTAAGAGATTCATTACAAAGAAGTAATAAGGCTGTAAGTGGACTAACAGAAACCTTGTAAGTAAAGAAGGAATAATATGATCTGTTAAAAATGCTGATTGGAAAAAAAAACTGCTAACTAAGGATAACACATGAGAAAGCTGACTCTGGAAAATAATAGAGAGATAAATACATTCCAGACAAACAAAATCTAAGGATTTTATCACTAGACTTTCCTTAGAAAAATGCTAAAAATAATTAATTGAATTGTAATAAAAGATGCAAATTAACAATGTTAAAACATATGAAAGTGTGAAACTAAACAACAGAAGTAAATAGTAAAATTCAAAATATTCTGATACCATAATAGTTGAGTGTAAATCATTTTTAACTGTGGTGTAAAAGTACAAAGACAAAAAAATACTAGAAATGACTACAGAAATATTAATCTTAATGGATATGCAGCATTAAATGATTTTACATGATAAAGTATGATAAGTACAAAAATAGGTAGTGACTCATGTCTGCAGTTCCAGCTGAGGTAAGTGGAAGTTTGATTCCAGAAAATTGAGACCACCATAGATAATACAAGGAGAACCCATTTCCAAAAACAAAATATGGTTAATATGATGTTGTGGACAGATAATGTGGTTGGACAGAGAAATACAAGTATAGTTTCAATATGCATTTGAAGTTAAATTGTTACAACCTTAACATAGGCTACATTAAGTATGTTTTATACAATCTTCAGGAAAACCACAAAGAAAAATCCTCAAATTTATAGAAAAAAATGAAGAGAAGAAAAACAGGTTTGTTTTTTTTAAAAAAAACAAATCAGCAAATCAGGAAGGAAGAAAGCAATGAAGGAGAAAAAGAACCAAAGGTGCAATGAAAAAGTCAGAAAATAATTAAAATGGCCATAGAAATTCTTACTTACAATAACTATTTGAAATATAAATGGTTTAAGTTCTCTAAAACAATGACACAGAGTTGCTGAATAGTTCAAAACAAAAGAAACAAACAACACCAAAATATAAATGCTGTGTGCTTCCATTATACAAGAGAATCACTTTAGGCTGAAAGACATACATAGGCTGAAAATGAAGGGATGGAGAAAGATATAACGTACAAGAAGAGAGCAGAGATTACATATCTATATAAAACAAAATATACTTTTATTCAAAATCTGCTAAAGAAAACAAAGACATTACAGAATGAAAAAGACATAAACTCATCAAGAAAATATAGCAATGTTAAATCCATATGTACCCCAAATCAAACACTGAAACATATGGGGCAAGTATTAAGCAAATTGAAGGGAAATATATCAATTCAATAGTATTAGGAGACATTAGTACTCCACTTTTAAAAATGGATAGATTATCTGGACAGAAAATCAATTTGGAAAAAGCAAATTTGAATAACACTATAAACACCCCATCCAACAGAAACACGGGGACTATATTTTTCAGAAAAAAGCATACATTGGGACACAAAACTAGATTTGACAACTTAAGAGGACTGAAATCATATAAGTATGTTTTCTGGCCACAATGATATAAAAGGGATCAAAAACAGAAGAAAAATTGGAAATTCACAAATATGTGAAAATTAAATATATTCTCAACCAAAAATCCAAAGAAGAATTCAAGTTAAAACATGTCTTGACACAAATAAAGATGGAAACATATCATACTAAATCTTATGAAATGCATTAAAAGCTGTGATGACAGAGTTTTTAGTAATAAATATTTACAATACAAAAAAATAAATATTTCAAACAACCTAACCACAAACTAGAAAAGAACAAATTAAATACAAATAAAAAAGAAGCAAATTAAAATAGGTTGTAATAAATAAAATAGACTAGAAAGACAATCAACAAAATAAATTTTTGATTATTTCAAATGATAAACGAAAGTAATAAATCCAGAGCTAGACTAATAGGGAGAGAGAAATACAGACATAAAGATATCAAATAAGTAAAACTATACATGAAACTGAAACCATTTCAACTGATGCTGCAGAAATAGAATAACAAGAAACTCCTGCAAACAATATATGCTAATTAATTGAATAATTTCAAAAACTGGATGAATTCCTTAAACTAAAAATTTACTAGATTGAATCATGAAGAAATAAATGGAAAATATAAACATATTAATAACAAGGAGATTGAATCAGTAATTAAAAACTTTTTAATAATAAAAAGCCCAAAACTTGCTGGCTTCACTGTCACAGCATTTGAAAAATTAACATCATTCCTTATCAACTTTTTCAAATATCTGAAAAGGAGGAAATACTCCCAAATTCATCTTATGAATCAATTATTACCATTATACCAAAGCCAGATATGGACAATACAAGAAAGAGAATTAATGGGTCAATATTTATATGACTAAAGGATCAAAAGTAAACCAGATTCAGCAGCACACTGAGAGGATTATACACTATGACCAAATGAGATTTTTCAGTAGAATCCAAGAAAACTTCAGCATACACAAATTAATAAATGTGACACAACACATTAGGAAATTAAGAGATAAAAAATTTTATAGTCATCTCAACAGATGCAGAAAATTACTAGGCAAATTCAACATTTTTCATAAATTTTAATCTCCTTTCATGATTAAAAATCTCTCAACAAATTAAAATATAGAAAGAATGCACATAATATAAACCATATCTGATAAGTCCACCGACACTAGTATGTTTATACTCAATGAAGACAAACTGAAAGTTTCTTCTATAAGTTCAAAGATAAGACAAAAGGTTTTCCTCTTGACATTTTCATTTAACACAGAAAGTCCTAGCCAAAGCAATCAGACAAAAAAAAAAAGTGCATTCAGATCAGAATGAAAGAAATTATTTTATTTCTGTTTCCAGATGACAAGATTTTATATATAGGAAATCTTAGTTTCTCCCAGAAAACCTTTAGAACTAACAAACATATTCAGTAAATTACCATTATGCAAAATCAACAAACAATAATCAGTAACATTTCTATATACTGCTAACAAATTATGTGAAAAAGAAATTAAAGAAATAATTTCATGTAAAATAATTTCAAAAATAAGAATACTTAGAACTAAATTTAACCAAATAAGTGAAAGATCTGTGAACTGAAAAATATAAAACATTGATGAAAGAAATTGAAAAGGACACAAATGAATTATATCCAGTGTTCCTGGACTGAAATAATTAGTTATGTTAAAATATTCATAGTAACCAAAGCAATATTCAGTCAGTAAAACCTTTATCAAAATTCCAATGATATTTTTCACAGAAATGGAAAATAATCCTAAATTTCATATGGAAATATGAAAAAAAAGCTTTTATAACTAAAGCAGTCTTGAGAAATAATAGAGCTGGTGACATCCGAATTTCTGATTTCCAACTATATAATAAAGCTATAATAATCAAAATAGTACAATACTAGCATAAAACAATTTTTAGCCTAATACAACAGAACAGAGGGCAAAGAAGTAACTTCAGGCATA
>NW_004624736.1:28659656-28687832 GCF_000247695.1 Heterocephalus glaber | reverse complement strand
TATATATATATAATCAAAAGTACAGGCAACTAGCCAGGGATTTATCTCAGTGGTTCTGCCGCCTGCCCTGTAAGCTCAAGAACCCGAGTTCAATCCCTGGTGCCACAAAACAAAACAAAACAAAACAAATAATAAACAAACAAAGAAACATAGTACAGGCAACAAAGCCAAAATAAACAAGTGAGACTACAAAAGTGTCTTAGAGCAAAGCAATCCGTAGGGTGACAAGGCAATTTATGCAATGGTATTATTTGCAAAATTTATATATATTAAAGGATTAATATTCAAAATATAAAGAACTCATACAACTCAATAGTAAAGTAGCCTGATTAAAAATTGAACACAGGACTAAATATTTGGGGTTTTTTCCTCAAAAGAAAACATAAAAATGACCAATAGGCATAAGAAAGTGTGATCAACATCACTAATCATCAGGAAAAGGAAAATCAAAAACAGAAAGAGATGTTACTTCACACTTGTTAGGATGATCATTACCAAAATATGAGATAACAAGTGTTGGTGACTGTGTGAAGAAAAGGGAATCCTTATACATGGTTGATGGAAACAGAAATTGATAAATTCAGCATTAAAAATAATATGAAAGTTCTTCAAGTATTAAAAATGTAATTACCATATGACTTGGCATTTCATTTACCATATGACTTGGCATTATATGTATATGTGTGTATATATATATGTATAAGCACATATACATATATTTAAAAATATTAAGAAGACGTAAAAATGAAAGAATTCTTGCCATTTGCAGCAACATGGATGAACCTGGAGGATACTATGTTAGGTGACATCAGCCAGATACACAAATACAATTACTATATGATCTCACTTTTATTTGGAGCCAGCCTAAAAAGTTAGACTGAGAGAAGCCAATAATTGAATAGTAGTTGCCAAAAATGAAGAATAAAGAATATGGAGAGATGTTAGTAAAGGATACAAATTTTCAGTTATAAGAAGGGTAAATTCTGGGGATCTAATATATGCCATAGCAACTACCACTAATAATGCCATGTCGAAATTTGCTAAAATCTTAAGTTTCCTTATAAGATACACCTACACACACAAACATTGGTGACTATGTGAGGAGATAGATGTGTTATTTAAATTGATTATGGTAATCATTTCATAATGCATATATGTATCACATCTTCACACTGTATACAGCTTTCATCAATTTACACACACACACACACACACACACACACACATATATATATCAGTAAATCTCAAAGAAAAGACTCTCCAAGTTTTCAATAGAAAGATGTTTTGAGGAAAAAATCCAAAGAAAGAAAGAGAAAGAAAGCTAATGAAAATTAAATGAATATCTCTACATTCTCAAAGCCATATTTAATTGATATATATAAATTCCTAAATTAATTTAAATAAAAATATATCCAAGTAGGTAGATATGGATATGGATCCATTGGTGACAGATACAAAGACAGATAAAGGGTTTTTTTTATATTACCATTTACATAATATTACCCTATCTCTTTTGCTGTGGTCCTTACAAATTTGTAATATCTTTTGAATAAATGCAAAAATTATTCAAAAGTAGACAAAAGTAGATAGCACTGTAGACGTGTATTCAAAATAAAGATTTTTTTAAAACCACACAGAGGACAATCATTTCTCTTTTTTTTCCTCCTACCAGTAAGCTAGGGAGTAGCATGCTACACAGTCCAACCTACTTCTAGCTCATGCTAAAGCTTTATAAGTAGGAGTTACCGACAGGATAGCAATTACAGCCCACAGGATTCATTACCCCCTTTTAACAGAGTTCTTTTGTTTTGTAGCACAAAAAGGAAAAAGAAAGCATGAATTGACAACAAGTCCTGTATCGTTAAAGCTGTAAATTCTGTAGAGTTACGTAGCAAGGTACCATTTGGTGTTGGTACTCGTGTGCTCTGTTTATTTGTTTGCTGCTCTGTTTTGACTCAGGGAATGTGGACTCTTCTAGAGAAACAGCTTGCCTGCTTTTTCCTGAAGCTGACTATTCTTTGAAATTACAGTTACTTTTTGGGGGCATATTTTAAAAACCATGTCAATTCTGACTTAGAATTTGGAACTAAACGTGAATTTTCAGGTCTTTTTTTTCTTTCTTTTTATTCTTGGTGAAATAAAATGCTCACTTTCCAAGAAAAATACAAATATAAAAGGCTTTTCCAATACCTGATTTTTTAAACATTTAAATAAATCAATACCATATGGATTTTCTTTCCCTTACAATATATGTTTTAAGAAATCTGTAGAAGAAAATGTCTTACATTTTTCACCTAAAACAAAAATCTGTCAAAAACTGTTCTCAGCTGTTCAATATGCTGAGTTTACTCTACTCTCCAGATTAGGGAACCTTGGCAGCTGTGAGAATAAAGAGCCTGGAACTACCAATTACTTTGAATAAAATTTCTGAAATACTGGAGAGAGGATACTTGGATTAACAGAATGGTTCCTACACTGTTCTTATGTGTTTAAAGGAGGAAAAGTCCTTAAGTCAGTTATGATTCATTTAGATGTTCATAATAAATTTAAACATGATGCAAAACCAGGATAGCATTGCAGCTGACCTTATAAGCAATGTTTTGAGAATAAGTAGCCCTGGAGAATCTTGATAAAATTCATCTATACTCTACATTATGGTTGATTATACAAAGACAAAGTGAATAATGCTGAAGACATCTTTCCTGGTTGCATGAAAATGAAAGTGCTCCTACCTTACAGCTCCTAATTAGGAATTTCCACTAAGAGAACCACATACTAACTATATATATATATGGTGCAACACATCTTTCTTCTTGCTATTTTATACATTGCATCTATTATTAGTCTACAAATTGTCACAAAATACTGTATCTCTCTATAGCAGTAAAAGGCGGTGCATACAATCAGGCAAGGGTATGATTGTCCCTTTCCCTTTTCATTTCCAAAAAGAGTTAGGAGTTCTGAGTTCTAATTCTAGCATGCTTAGTTACAGTCTTTGAGATCTGTTATCCTATGGTTTATTATGGGTGCTAAGTGGACCTTAACCCTATTTGAGATCAAATCAGATTATTTATTTAAAATCCTTAGCATACTGCCTGGCATGTAATAGCTACCTGTTGTCACTAAGTAGTAGCTATTTGTTAGTATTAATGTATAGATATTGATGTTTTCATTATTTCAGTTACAAAATTGTTGAAATGAAATATGTAAAGGACCCCTAATTTCACATTTAAAAAATCAATATGGGGTACAATAGGTTATTCCATTAGAAAAAATGCAGTAAGAGCATCAGGTATAATTCTGACACTTTACAGGTAAGACAGACTGACCAGTGTGAAGGTTAAGACTGTCAACTTGCTTGGTTTGGAAGCCACCTAGGGGACCAGTAAAGCACACTTCCAGGTGCGTCAAGGAGGTGTGACCTTGGGAGGCAGTATCTGTGCTCTCTGGCACTGTTCCCCTACTTGCTTCCTTACCACTATGAACTCAGCCGCTCTCATCCACCACACCCTTCCACCATGCTGCATCTGCCTCAAAACCATCTGACCCAGGACTGAAACCTCTGAAACTTGGAACCAAATTAAAATCTCCCCTTCCTTAAATTGTGTGTGCTGGGTATTAGTTCCCAGCAACAAGAAAGCTGACCAATACAACAAATGATCCTCATACATACTACAAAAGAAGCACTCTAAATGGAAGGCTAGTGTGCATGTACACATGTATTTTTCTTTTATTAGTCCATCTAAGGCTGAGGAATGCTAAAATTCTGGAAGCTTTATTGTCTATACACTTAGAGAACACCTGGTGTTCTGAGCATGCTAGTTCCAGGGAGTATGAATAACATTCTTTTTTTTAATGTTTTTCTGTGCACACATGATAACAACACCAACAGCAACACTACCATGCTTCTGTCTTAATTCTGAACTCTCCAGAGTTGTTACTCTTATGCTTGAGAATATCATTTGCTGCCATAGATATTTCCTGCAGGAAGAAAACATGAAGAGCAGACCAATTACTGTCTTGAACCATATCACAGGATTCCTGAAGTCCTTCAGACTTTTGTCCCTATTATACTGTATGTATAACTATATTTTCTAGGTCACAACAGCCTGAGGCAAAATATAAACGTGAAAAATAAGAATTGTAAATACTATTTCTAACCCCAAATATTTTTACGATAGAAACTGTCAAATATTTCTAGGAATTCTCAGATCTTTCTCTTCTGGAAATTGGTTTTCTGGGGATACTGGTTGAAATTCCTTTTCCTTTTCTTTTCCACCAGCTGGTCACACTTACTAAAAGTTCGATTTCTAGTGTCAGCAGAAATATGTGTTGCATTCAATGCCCATGTGTGGTTCCTGATGAACGAACTGAGGATGGCAAGGTCTCTTGTACATAAGAAGCCCACATCCAGGGCAGCAGTGCACCAGGAACCTTGCATTTTCAAGGTTCTTATACCAAGCTTTTTATGGATTCTTACAACCCACCAGTTCAGCCATAGGAAATTAGCAATATCTGAACAATTCATGACCAATTCTATACAGTTCACATGAATAGCTTTACTGATTTATTTTGTAAAAATTGCACTTAAGAGATTCACAAATTGGCCCAAATATGATCTGAATGAAATCCTGAGGTAAGAGTCACCTCTCCAATTCTGACTCATTGTCTAAACACTATCCCCAGAAACCCCCTTCTCACAGCAAGAATTCTTCCACTAAGATTTCTTCCTTCCTCGTTGGACCACCATGATCCTTCTGGACATATTTAAATAAAAATATAAATACAGTTTGCAGACAAGATGTGTCCTTTACTATACATAGTGTCCAGAGTGTGTGTGGTTGCATATAATTACAATGGTTGAGGCGCTGCTGATGCAGAAGAGCTAGAAATCCCTGTCATAATACACTGTTCTCATCACCACTAAAAATGCTAACATAAGAATTGCAATAGGAATATTAACTACAAAGAACAATTTAAATACATTCCTGATATTTAAGTCTAAATTTTTTTTTCTTACAGAAGGAGCTGCAATTAATTGCTTTTCACTCTGTCTAACTCCTCTAAACCCTTCTGTATTTTTTTCTCCTCCTCCCTGGTGTCACTGGCACCTCCCAATTTAGTAAACCACTGAAGGTAATTAACGAGCTTTTCACTCTTCCTTCCAGATCATTAACAAAGGCATTGAATAAAAACAGTCCTCACACCCATCCCACATCTTCCCACTGGCTGCCTCCTTCTATCTTATATGTTGCTGTACATTATCACCATTAATTTAAAATTCTTTAGCCAAAAGAAGTCACAGCTTGGCCCATTTGTGTGATTTGTTTTAAGCAGACAGTAAACGCATTTGTAAATTTCCATCATTTTGGTCTAACATGAGTATTAAAATGGAGAAAACATATAGGTAAATCCTGTGTAGTTACATACTAATCTTCTGATTAATAAATACCTATGAAAATTATGATATGGAAATTTGCATTCTCTCTTCTCTCACTGAACTCTCTGTAGTTTGTTTTGCTCTCTCTCCTAATACCCTAGAGTACCAGCATGCCCTAACATCTTTCCATTTAAATTTCAATTATAGTAAAAGATTTTGAAAATTCATTCACTTATTCATCAAAAAAACATTGATGCCTTCTATATTCCTGGCACAGTTCTAGGCATTCAGCACACAAAAGTGAGCAGACGTGTAAAACTTCTACTGTCAAAATGAATTGTGTTCCAGAAATTTAAAAATAAGTAAATAAATTGATAAATGAGAGTATATCACATGGTGATAAGTGCTACATAGAAAACTAATGTACGTTTAAGAAAACATGGGTGTCTGTTTGGGAAAAGAGGCTTTTCTCAGATATTATTGGTAAAACAAATTCTTCGACAAGGCAACTTTTGAGCAGAGAACGGAAGCAAGTGAGAGAGTAAGCCACCTGATCACAGGGAAAAGCATTCCGTGCTGTGGGGAAAGAGCATTCCACACTGAGTGGAAAGCAAATGCCACAGCCCTGAGTCAAATATGGCTGCGTTTAAGGAAGAGGAGGGGGCTGCATCAGCTTTTAAGTAGTAGGGAAAGTCAGAAAGCTCAGCAGGAGGCCCAGGTTACTCAAGACTTTCTGAGCCTTGGTAAAGATGTAGGACTTCAGCTAGATTGAGATGGAAATTTGATGGATTAAAGGAATAACATGATGTGATTTAAAATGTAAGTGAAATTCTCTTCATTAGTATTTCTAAGAGAGTTACATATAGAATCACCTAGAAATCAGCACAATATATACGCAGATTCTGATTCAGTGCGTCTGGAACAGAATTAAAATTCTCTTTCTGAAAAGCTCTCAGGTTATGCTGATATGCCAGTGAATAGTACCTTTAGTAGAAAATCTCTACTTAGTGGTTATTGAGGTTTACCCTTAAACTGCCAGCATTCCCATCACCCAGGAACTTTTCAGAAGTGAAATTTCTGGGACTCACTTATTGATTCACAATCTCTGGGCAAGGGGGAAGTCTAGCAATCTATATTTTAACAAGACTTCCAGGAGATTCTGATTCATGGTGAAGTCTGAGACCTGTGGCTCTATATTATATATTTAAAGACTGTGTATCATGGCAAGGCTGAAGGCAAGAACAGTTAAGAACTATTGGGAGGGTTAGAAGAAGGTATATAACAGCTTGAGGATGTTTTGGTAGATGTGATGAGAAAGGTTTGAATCATGGCTATTTTGAAGACAGGGCCCATAGGAGATGTAGAATATATGAGAGTATAAGAAATTAAGGGTGATCCTGAGGTCTTTGTTTCATTAGTTGGAAGAATTAAGTTCCATTTATTGACTGCAAAGAGGAAGACTATAGTGCAGAAGAAACAGAGTGGATACAAGAGAGTTAAGAATTTCATTTTGACCTCTCAAATCTGAGCTGTATACTAGACTATTAGAAATATTCTATTAGAAATATGATTCTGGAGATCACGGGAGAAGGGTAGGCAAGAGAAATAAATTGACAGCTGCGAGAATTGTCCTAATAGCCACAGAAATAAATGAAAACAAACATCTAGGTAGTCAAGAATAATGGCCAAAGTCCTGTGAATTACAGAGCATTCAATTTTAGAGGTGTGAGACTTTGAGAACACCAGCAAAGGACCCTCAGAAGGAGCAACCCACAAAGTAGGTAGAGAAATCAAGAAAGATACATGAAGGTTATAGTGCCTAAACTAGGAGGCATTCTGTTCTAAGGAAGATGAATGCTTTTTGACCAAGGCAATGCCTTTCAAAGTAGAGGCATGGCATTCAGGCCAGTGGATAGTAGTCAACAGAGGGGATCTCACATACGTCACTGCATGACTATACTCAGAAATCTCTTTTGTCTTGCTTTGATTTTTTAATATTAAACATAATAAAAAGAATAAACTCGTATCTCCCCTATTCATAAATAGGATCATCCATTCTGCAGGAGTGATAGATATACTCCCTTTTTTCAAAGTACAAATTGAGATAATGAATAATTGGATATGCCAGCCACTATAGACTCAATTTTATCTACATTCGCCCTTTATAGCTAACGCACTCATACATATCCTCCACACATCAACCAGGTGTACTCTCTGGAGCATACAATAAACACATTTTTAAGAATGCTACATCAATGAATTAAAATGCAACTCCCCTTAACTCTATATTTTTGTCCACAGAAATATATTTTCATATTAGTTATCTTTTACTTTATAAAGATATATAATTTATATTTGAAAAATTCTTTAAAGTAACAAAGTATTTTCACATATTGTCACATTTAACCCTCCAACATTTCTGTGATGTAGGCCAGGAAGGTAACATTATCACTACCTTATAGCTGAGAAAAATAAGTTTCAAGGTCAGACAGGTAATTAATGAAAAACTAAGGCTAGAATCTAGGGTCTCCGGGGTTCTAGGCTAGGATGTTCCCTGAAACATTCTACTGCTTCACCTCAGCCCCATGTACAAATGGAAAACCAAATCCTGAGTCTGCATAATTTTCTCCTAATGGATCATGAGCATGATTTAAAGTATCTTCCATTTCATATCATTTCTTCACTAAATTAATAAGACACAATTTATATTAATTGAAGCTATAAACAAATCTAAGAAGTAAAATACTACTGTGTTTTAATGGATATGTACACAACATAATTAACTATATTAGAATGAATGAACAGTTTTACCCAATTTGCCACTTCACAGGGGTGCTGTAAAGATTAATTAGAATTAATTAAATGAAATATTTGAAAGCAAAAGCATTATGAAGATGCTAGATATTATCATTTCTCTTCAAGATGAATTTTGAGTTGGAAAAGTAACATAATTCTGAAAACAATTCACTTTCTTGACACATTTATGATTTGTTCTTAAAGATTTTAAGTAGTGATTTCTTTGGTTATGATCAAATGCAGCAAATGAACATAAACATGATAAGATATCAATAAAATATTATAGATAATGGTTTTATTTAGTGAAAGGAAAAATTTGTTTACTACTGGTTATTTTACTGGTCTCCCTAACCTCTAATATGAAAGCATTTAATTTCCATTATTATCTTGTATTAATTTCTTCATAATCTACTAATAATCTCACTTAACAAAAGCATCTACAAGAGGCACAAAAATGTATACACCATATGTGACAGAATTTAAAATGTTAAACATTTTTCTTGAATGTGATTTTATTAAAAATAGTTTTCATTTCAAAATGTCAAAACATCAAAAATATTTAGGATGACTGTAGATATCACACCTAGAGATAAGGAAAGTTGGTTGTATGTAACATTTCTTAATGCATTTCATTTAAGGCAACTCCATGTAAATATTTTCACACATCTTCTTTCCTTTGGCTAACTTTACTTTCAATTCTGTTTGCCTTATTTTTCTGTGAGAATTCATTTAAAACATGACTTTGAAGAAAAATAGATCAATGTTAGTGAATGAGATATTGACAACAGCACATTTTGAGGTAAATTTTCATTAATATCAGAGTTCTAAGAGAATATACATTCATTTCAAATGTAAATTTTAAAAGCCTATTTCCATATAGAAGTGATATGGAGAGTATAATAAATTTCATTACGAATAGCAAAGTAAAACAACTTGATTAAAATTTTAATGGCAAAAGACGTAAGAGCTGTCAATTTCTCTTACATCAGAATCCTGTTTTTCTACTAGCTCATCAAACTATGAGAATCTAGTCAATAGTGAGTTAATTTGTTTAATAGATTTTGAATGTATGGTCTGATGATTGATACCTTCCTCCTCTGATTAAAAGACAGAGCAGAGAAGATTTTGTAGAATATTAAATGCATTCTTTACTTTTCTTCTTCTTCTTCTTTTTTGGTACTGGAGATCAAATTTGGGACTTTGCACTTGCGAGGCAGGTGGTGGCACCACTGAGCTAAATCCTCGGCCTCTACTTCCCTTCTAAAAATGGTTTATTAGAGAATTTCCAGAAAAGGTAGCATGAAATTGTATTTCTTTGTGGATATCAAAATTAGTTTCTACTTTGGGGCCAATTATCTGACATCCATTTGTCATTTGTTTCATTCCTTTTCTTCCATAGAATTTATAATCAATGCCCATCATCACTCAAGGATTTTTCTAGAACAAGCACAGCTGAAAAACAACAATCTTGTTCATATGTACTAGTTTCCTTTAATCACCATTACAAAAATAAGAGAAATAGAGTATGAATGTTTGAGCATAGATTTTTTATTGATGTGAAAATGCGTAACTTTTTTCTTTTTCTATTTTCTATACGTAGAAAGCATAGGACAATAGAAATTATAGACTAGAATCATTCAACACCATAATCAAAATTGAGCTCTGCCTCTTACTGAATTTACCTTAACAAACTCGGTTTCTCCAGTCTTTCAAGAACAATAATAAAATTACAAAGTTTATCTTGGAAGGCTTCTTTGACCATTAGGTAATTTGTGCAAAGTTTTTATTAGAATAGGACACAGATAAGGGCCTACCATATGCTAGCCAGTACTGACAGGACAAGTGAAGCCAACACAAGACTTGGTCGGCTGTAGAGCCATAAACCCTTCTCAAACCTGATTTTCATCACTGGGGGCCACTGATCATTCCACTCAATTTAAGTATACAAGTGTGAGACAAAAGTGATTAGTTAAGCAGGAACAGAGAATTGCTGCAAATGAACCAAGTAAATGCTTAAAAGGAAACATGTTTCTATTTCTTATAACTGTCAGCCTGTTTCAAGTAGATCACAGGTCTGAGTTTGGCATGAGTCATTATTCAACACTTCTGTTCTTGATTAATGTATTTATAAGCTTAATGGAGTCTTTGTTGACAGAAACCCATAGAGAAGCTTTAAAACTTCTTCAGCAGCTATCTTTAAATGCTACCTATTCCTCTGAGAGATGACTCATTTCAGCATCATGAATCCTTTGCTACATGTAATATCAAAAATATATAATCTTTAGGCGATTTTATATTTTATTTACACACCTCCCATCCATTCATTAAACAGAATTTATGTTAGGAAAATGTAGTGTGCGCTTTTAGCATCTCTCTCCACTTAGTGCATTTGATGAAGTAATTGGATCCCCACCAGTTAAAGACTAAGCCATCCACAATCTTATCCACATCCCAGAAGCTTCACTCTGACATCTATTATCATCTCTGAGGCTTTGTTTTTTCTATTTTTAAAAACTCTATTTCCAGTTCCTACTAGAAAAACTGACCTGGAAGAAACCCAAGTATTTCTCAGCCAACAAGCCAAAAGTGAACTCCTGTACTTACTCGAAAAAGTCCCTTTCTTTTTTAACTTCTTTGTCAAAAAATAATACCATGTAGCTAATCAGCCAAAGTAGACCTGGTATGTATGACTCATTCTTCATTTGATAGTCTGTGAATCAGATCAAATCTAAGTCCTAGTATGATAACTCTAGGATCTGTCACATTCTGTGGCTTTAATTCAAGCTTCTGTCATCTCTCACCTATGCTATTTCAAGTTCATATACACAAGCTGTGTGTTCCTGTTCTTATCTCAAGGTGGGCACATAAATCCCTCTGTACTGGCTGTGGATATGTCATTAGAGCAGTGCTTACCAATGAGAATTTTGAGTTCAAACTCTAGATGTTATTAATAAGCATAACAAAATGTTAGGTTTCATTATCTAAAAAAATTGGAAAGATCTTTGGTCAAAATAAAATAAAATAAAATAAAATGAGGTTTCTTTATTCTGAGGTTCTACATAGCATTTAAAACATTAATGCCAACTTCTAAATTCCAATAAATCATCCATTTTCAAGAGATATTTTTAAGCAAAAAGTAGGGGTGTGTGTGCTTGTATGTGTGTGTGAGAGAGGGATTTGGGCTTGGCAGGACAACTCACAGGATTTCATGAAACATAATTTTGAAATTTTGGAAAAGTACACAACCTTAGACCATATTTAATTACATATCATAATGATCTAATATGATGCTTTTATTTTTTATCTTCATCTCTTATCATAACATGTTATTTCTAAATTGACTTCTCTATCCCTAGGCTAAGAGTAAGTAGATACATGAGGTGTTTTTTTTTTTTAAGCTTTTAAGAAAGTTACCTTCTTTAGGAGCAGATAGTTATTCCCACAGAAAATGTAAAGATACTTAAATGGGCAAAGAAAGTTAAAGTGAAAATACTAGCATTAAGAAAGAATTTACAAAAAACATTCCCTTAATCATGTCTCCTTACTATATATTTATATCTATATATTTTCCAGATCACACTCAAAAAACTAAATGGGAAATATAAAGATTAAATGATTAAGAATTATTGCCTACTAGAAATCAGACAAGAGAAAAACCAAAATTAATACACTATTAATACAAAACTTGAAGTCCATGTAAAAAAGAATTTAATACAATTTAGAAATATGCTATGTACTGGTACACATAGCTTGTAGAATTGATTTGTAGCAACTGAAGTATCAAGTGAGAGTTTAAAATGTGTATTAAGATTTTTCAGCTTTTCTTACATTTTTACTTCATATTATTGAAACATCAATTTTATGAGCACCCAGAAAGGAAATATGAAGTCTAAGATCCATTTTGCAACTCCACAAATTACTAGAATAATAGAAAAATGCCACGCCTCTAATGCCTGAGAGATGTAGGAATAATGTTCCACCATTTTCTACTTATACAATAAGACATGTCCATGGAT
The DNA here is from genome assembly GCF_000247695.1 of Heterocephalus glaber. The sequence goes on along the minus strand of NW_004624736.1, from coordinate 28,675,640 downwards.
CTTTTTGTGTTCAATTTCCTCATGCTAAAGAAAATTTAATACTGATTCTGCCAGAAGTTAAGTAAAACAATGGATGAAAAGTATCTGGCATAGTCATTGACACATAACAGGTATTTCCTTGCCTTGAGTTTTCTGATATTTCTACCTTACCTTAGAAAAGTGGGGGAGAGAAAGAAGGAGGACTAAGGCAGGGAGTGAGGGAATAAGACAGCATCAGGAATCAATGTATCTCCCATAATCCTTCCTAAATTCCACTCACCCAGAATCAAGGTAACCTCTGTCTATAGCTGGATATTCTTTCAAAGCCATTCTCACATTTTAAAAAATAAATACAACAAACAAAAGTCTCTTCTGTAATTATTAGGCTGTTTGCAGGCTATGTGATTATATTTATGTCATGATTACAATATTAATCCTCTAAATCTAATCTTGAAGAAACAAAAACTTAATTATCTTCAACCTATTACATGATACCATAATGTTTATTTTGAGAGAAACATTATGTTTCTCTGACTTTGCAAAGAGAAGTGTTTTTCTTCATTTTTAAAATGAATCAGATCAGAGTGTCAACTGTACTAAACTCCACTGATTGTTTTGCTGATCAAAATTTACAAAAAATCTAATTCCACATAATTAACTTTTGACATAATTACATTAGTGAAAACTTAAATATTCAAACATATTAACCAATTAATTAAGAGCAAGGAAACAACAGAACATTCGGCTTAGAAAATGTATAAAACAATGACATTCATGTTGGTTTGGTGAAAAGAGCGTGGACTTTAGCATCAGAGAGAACTGCTTTAATTTCTGTTTTGTTTTTTTCCAGTACTGGGGATCCAACTCAGGACCTTGCACTTTTGAGGCAGACATGGTGCCACTGAACTAAATCCCCAGCTTGAAATGGCTTAGTTTCTGAAGCTACTCATATTAGCTCTCACAACTGAACCAAATTCTTCAACTTTAGTGAGCCTCAGCTTTTACAATTATAAATTGTACATGATAAGGTTTACTTCTTTTTTATAAGAATCAGATGTGATTATTTATCTGAAGTTGTAGTCTCTTTGCATGGTACAGGAGAGCCACTTAGTTATATTAACAAAAAATGGGCGAGGGTCAGCAACATATAAAATATTCCTCTCAGTATCTTGAAATATATCTCTTGGTACATTGCTTAAGAGATATAAAAGTAATGCTCTTTGTTCTTTATTTAAATTATTTTTTGAATACTTCCAAATCCACTGTACTTTTAAAATTTTAGTTTTGAAATACAGTATTTCAGTTCTGTATTTCTAGTGCCCTAAATCCAAAACATGACTTCTACTCAGATATAAGATTTTAACTCCATATCCTTAGACAGATTTGACAAGTGGCTTGTTTTTATCCAGCTGATTGAGTTCAGTATTGACCTTACCAGCCAAAAATGTAATTGATGCCTCTTTTGTCATAGCTTGTGTATGTTGAATCTAACTCTGTCTTCAGGCTCCAGGGAGGCATGGCTATAATCACTTTTCAGATTGAATTAGAGTAGGGGAGGACCTACTACACCCTGTAAAGCCACTGGCTAAGTCCAGCCACATTTAGTGCCCTAATCACACACAGCTGCTGTGTGTTCTACAATCAGTAGGTTGGAACACAGCATTTTCTGTTGTAAATATACATATTGTAAAAAAATAATAATTTGAATTTTATTCTCCTCTTATGTATTCTTCTTTCAAGGGTAGGAACCACCTTTTAAATGTTTTAATATTTGTTTTTGTTATATGGTAAATGGCAGCTGCAATCAGAGAAAGAATTTTTGAATTTTAATGTTTAACATATTCCTTACATACTAATTTTTAAATGCTGATAACTCTTAGTATGCAAGATATATTTTTATTATTAATCAACTTATATAGACATATTTACTTCAGAGTCCTGAAAATCTATAAACATCCTGAAAACCCAACTCTGTATATTCTGAGTACTCAAAGTAGTGCGTATTCTAGTTGGTTAAATAATCAAAATCCAAACCTGCCCCCCAAAAGGAGAATCATTTAGATATCTTTATAGGAAAGTTACTTTTGTGAGTTGGTAATACACTGTATCTAAGTTGTAGAGGCCTTCTAAAAACTGAAAACTTGGTTATTGTACATTGTTAACAAGTGTTTAAAACTATTTCTGCCTGGCATGGTGGTATTCACCTATAATCCCAGCTGTTCAGGAAGCTGGGATGGGAAGATCCCTTAAGCCTAGGAATTTGAGACCCATCTGTACAACAGACCCAGACCACAGCTTTTAAAACATAAAAATGAAATAAATAATAATGCTCACTGAAATGTTTGTTTCTCCTTTTTCAACTGCCAGATAGAATGTATTTGGCTGAAATAATCAGGAGTTGATTGTTTTGAAACAAAGCCCAATTTATGTCAAAATTATGAGTATGTATACATTAAATGTTTGTTTGGAAGCACACAATATGACGGTATTTTAAAGTGACAGGAATTGTGCAATTTAATACAAGAAAACTAATTTACTGAATGTTTCCATCAACCAACTTCCAAAATCAGTTTTAAAAGGTATTTATCTATCTTGATCATCTGTCTTCCCTACCACAGAAGGCATCACAGGCCATTTCTCACCATGTTTTGGCCAAATGAGCCCATTCTCAGGGCACATACACCCTCTTGGAATTCTCTCTTCCTCAGGAAGAATGGAGGGAGCTCATCAGGTGCCTGAAGGATCAGTAAACAGACCTATGAGCTAATTTTCATTGTAACTCAATGGGCCCTTATATCATTTATGAAAAGCGCCAGGCCCCCCCAGCATTTCCTCAAGTTTTAGTTACAAACTGCAGAATGATATTTACACAAGAGGAAAGGAATCTTTTTTTTTTGTATTAAATTCTTTTATTGGTACATTGTAGGTATACAACACAATTACATTTCTCACTGGGAATTGTACCTTTACATAATGCATCTTGGAAAAGGAGTCTTCTTAAAGGAAATGAGTTTTCCTCTTCTTTAGGCAACTCTCTCCCATTCCTTACTCTGGTGAGTTCTGCTCAGAAGTCAGTTTTGTTTTATAGAATGATGAGTGGCAGTTTTGGAAAAGTAATCAATATCTTTCCAAATACATTAACATGTTTTATGTCAACTTGGTTAAAATACTATCTTTGAAGGCTTTTTTTCCTTTTTTATTTGTCTGCGATACACAATAGCAATAATTATAATTTGTCCATGAATATATCAAATTGGAAATAAAATGCTCAAAAAATGAAAATATTATTAAATAGATGTTTAAATCAGTTTTCCTCCTTATATAAGTACAATGATCAATTAATGGTAGATTTAAAAAATCTGTTGCATCTCCTCTAAATATAAACTCTCCAGTTGTTTAATAATATACTTTATTCTAATTATTGCTCTTTTCAAGTTACCATAAAAGTTCATTTCCTTTGCAGCATTCCTTGGAAGTAACAAAATTTTTTGATAAACTTGTTATTTTCTAAATTTCAATATAATATTATTTATATATCTGTCCATTTTATTTTGAAATTAATCATTTGTAATAGGTTTTATTCCCTAAGTCAATATGTCTATTCTGCTTGCATTTTAGAATTAATAATGATTTAATTTATTTAGCCCTAGAAATTATTCAAATCTTAATTCTTAACTCTGCTTACAAACACAAGGAAACTGTCCAATCATTCCTTACTAGGTAGGAACATAAAAGATCAGAGATGGGCTTTCAGTTCATGGTTTTCTAGGGAAGGAGTGTTTCTGGTGATTTCAACAGGGCAGTTACAAACAAGCAAATGAATTAGATATCTAACAGGTGATAGTTCATCCCCTCCTCCTTTGCTAGTTCAGTAGATTGATGACAGATTAATTACCAAGTTTGACAATTTCCACTGAGATATTTCCTTGCTATCCATTTGAATTTTTGTCTATTATAATAAGAGATACTATTAGCAGGGCATGACAGAACTTGGCTCAAAGACACAGCTACCACATTGATTTTCTTATTTTAAATCTTATCAGTGTGAGTCAGAGGCACCCAACTCACTAACAGATTGCAGAAACAAAAGGTTAAGGAATTCTGTCGCTTATGGTTTTATGAAAGCTTCTTTTCCCTATTAAAGCTGTAAAGTACTTTCCTTGTAAACTTGTTCCAGCAACAATGAATTCTCTCTCTCTCTCTCTCTCTCTCTCTCTCTCTCTCTCTCTCTCTCTCTCTCTCTCTCTCTCTCTCTCTCTCTCTCACACACACACACACACACACACACACACACACACCCCAATTCATTCTCTTCTGGGATAGATATGAAAAGACTGTTTATCTACTTTGTGGAGTCATTTTTATTCCTAAGTAAGTGCTGGACATCTCACAAGGATTTTGCTTTAGGATTTTAAGGATTTTACTTACGACTTTCCAAAGGTAAATGTGCAAACTTACTTTTTGTATTTTCTGCACCCTTGTAGCTGAAGCTAGAATTCTTCTCTCTCTTGCCCTCTAGTGCAGCTTGTCAATATAACATTGCTTATCCCTCACATTTCTTACAGTTTATCTATTTGATGCAACTATTGTGCCTTTTGTAGGGGCTTGTTATTTACACTCCACCAATAGCAGACAAAATCCGAAAAGGTAATAAAATGAAATAGGTAAAGAAGGGAGATTGTACAGACTAAAGATACTAAGAGCTCAGAGAGGTGCTGATTATAAAATATTTTATGCTACTCTTTATTTCTGACAATGATGCTACCTACTTTGAAGAAAATAAAAAGATACAAATGAGAAATATCTACTTGACTCCACGTGTAAGGATGAAGAGAGTGAAAGACCTTAAGCTTGAAGGGAATCAAGACTTAACTTGTCCTTGTTGCTATGCAGTCCACCACATATACAACAGACCACCTTCAACTCCAAATGTTATATTTTTTCTGTGTGGAGAAAATGTCTTTATATAATACATGAATTCTTTAAGGAGTGTTAGGAGTTAAATAAAGGCAAATAAATGAATGATTCTCACTATTTCTCTCTAATTTTCATATTTATTGTCTCCTTCCTCATATATAAAATGCATTTTTTACAGTATTACCCAAGTATGGACACTAAATTTCAACATAAAAGTTTTTATCAGTCTTAGAGAGAAAGAAGAAGAAAATCATATTGGCAATTAAGGTGGTGTTCAGTCTTTATGTAAGCTGTGTTAAACCTAAATCAATCATTTACAGTAGCTTTGACTGTACCTCAAATTGAACTGGAATGAATAAAATTTGTGAGTTTATACAATAAATAATATAAACTAAAAAAGTGCTAGTAACAAAAGTTGTGCTACGCTAAAGTAATTATGCTTTTAGCTATCCACTATAACATTGATTCTCCATAATCCCTCTCATTTCCTGAAATTAGTTAAGTCAAAATGCAGTGCAAAACACAGACCACAGAAGATCTAATTCAGGTCAATGGGAGCTTCAGCTCTTAATTACTTGACCAATTTGGTCAGTAGGCAATAGTAATTCATATATTATATGCCTTAAAAATGGAAAGTTTTCAGTTTTTTTCTACTAAGTTAAATCAAGGTCATAAGCCATTTCCTATAGACTGAGACCAAGGTACACATAATGTAGAGGATATTGTGGTTATTTAGTATAGATATCTTTAATTTCAATTCTTAGAATCTGATGCAGTTAATTTAGATTACAGCTTTTATTTTTTAAGAGACTAGTATGACTCAAAATAACATACATCAGGGTTTCACAGCCTAAGCACTATTTAAATTTGGGGCCGAACACTGCTTTGCTGTAGGAGGCTGCTCTGTATAGTGGAGAACGTTTAGCAGCACCTCTGGACTTTACGTATTAGATTCCAAGAGCATCCAACATCCCTAGGTTTAACAACCAAAAATATCAGCAGACTTTAATGTCTTTGAGTGACAAAAGATAGCAAAATTCCTCTCCCTTTGTTGAGAACCGTTAATCTAACCAATAATTTCTCTTATGTTGGTAAGAAGAAATGTAATAGTAGCAACAAAAGAGGCAGTGTTTTTCATGAATATTATAGTCAGGTACTGTATTAGGTTCTATGTTTTTATTATCTCTAATCCTATAAACAATGAAAAGAGGCTTTTGTGTTATTTTATAGATAATCAACCTAAAATTTAGAAATTATATAGTAACTCAAAAAGCCAAGAACTGGCTCTGGATCAGATACATTCCAAAGGAAGTATTTTTCTACTACTTATTTTTATCAATCCTCTGATACCAAACACCTTATGATGATTTCCAATATTAAATGATAGTTCAGTACTTGATACTGTCAATGTCATTTTGAAAGACAGCCAGGTTCTAAACAATATATTCCATATTTTAAAATTTTCAAAGATTTGAGGTATGATGTTCATAAAATGGAATGCTGCTACTAAATTAATCCCATTCAGTGCACTCACACCCAAATCCAGAAGCAAATGTAGGACACACACCGAAAATAAAATGATCAGTGCAAAAGCTTAAAATAAAATATGATCCTAATGTTTTATGTAAAAATATTCCATCACCTCTGCTTCCTGACCTAGAATTTGTGATGTAAATAATTTACAATAATCTAAGTGAGATATCACCAGGTATGTGTGCATGCAAGATAAATTTAGGTTCAAAATGAGTGATAAAACACATAAGGAGCTTCTGAGGAGAAAGGTTATTGTACTTGAAGAACAGCACTCTTGATTTCTGCCTCCTTTCTTTGTTTTGACTCCTCCCATTTACTTTTAAATGAGAGTATTTGACTGAAATTTATGCACAGGAAGCAAATTAGCCATATCAGGAGCTTTAGTTTTCTTTTGTCAGTTGTTGCTGTCACATGTAGATAAACAATATGTGTACATTTGTTCATAATTTTTTATTAAATTTTTTAGAAAAATTCAGAGAATGAAAGCTCATTTCTCCTTGTTTTGTGCACTGGTTCAAATATAGAATTATATATCATTACTTATTCATTAATGTGCTTATGTATTTATCAATGATTTGCTGAGGAGTGATGAAGAGAAACTAGTTAAGAGATCAGACTCATGGTTCCCATTCAAAAGGAGACTGCTGAATGCATTCAATTATTTTTACTTTTCAAATACTTTCCCTGTAGAATTGCTCTAATCATCACAGCAACCAAAGGGAGAAAGTCAGGAATGACAAGAGTAATTGTGCAGAGATAGATGGTAATAAGTACATTTTATATCACATTAGTTTTTGATTCCTCTCTGTATAGGGAAAACATCTTTGTTTAACTACTTACCTTGTAATAAGGATCTGTAACTAGATATAGTAGGGACATATTAGATGAGTAAAAATGGCAAATACCACTATAATTAATACTATAATTTTATTATTTTAAAAGGCTACAAAATTATATTTATATTTCCATTGAGAAGCTCTCCACCTGCATTTGACCTGAAAATTGTGAGATATAATTTGAAATAGGAAAAGAAGATCCAAAGGGATAGGGGATGTGGGAGGGGAGAGGGAAAGGAAAGAAGGGAAAGGAAATGTTTTGAGAAAAGAAAAAAATGGAAAGTCTATGTAAATAGGGAAGGGTGGAGTGGGAGAAGGATGCACAGGTAATGGGGGAAAAATAAGAACCAAGATACATCATGTACAGGTACAAGCATGCAACGATAAATGTAAATGTATTGTATACCTAAAATATACCAATAAAAGAATTTAAGCAAAAAAAAGATGAATAGGACAAACATAAAATCAAAGGAAAATATGAAACAAATTTTTCAGTTGAGCTTTAAAGATTCTACCTCCTAAATAAATTACTCTGTTTCTTCAAAATACAGAGACAAAAGTGGCACTTGTTTAAACATATACACATGCATTAATACAAAAAAGTTTATTGATACTCATCTCTATATTGTTCATTATTCACAACAGAACAAGTGGAAAGAGCAGCAGAGAAATTGACCACATTTCATTAATTGAGAACATGAGAATTAATTCACATCAAATTAGGCTCACATGTGTGTGTGTGTGTGTGTGTATCTGTATGTGTCTATCAATCCTCAAATTTTCAGCTGAAAGTAAAGTTGACTATAATTCAGTCTCTTTTTAAATGATTTTAGCCATGGGGAAATGTAGTAACAGATTGCTTTAAAGAAATGCTATATGAAATGTAAATACAAAAAACAATAGTAAAATTACACTGAGAATTGTGGGTCCATTGCTCTATATTAACCTTCCATTTATCACCTATCCACATAGGGGTCTGCAGAATAACTAGTCTTTCAGAGGGCAGTGTTTGAAAATTACTAATTTGGTCCTGATCCTTTACTTTATAAGGGAATATAATGATGCTCAGAAAAGTAGTAGGACTTGCTCAACATGTTTCACTAGCTATATATAAATTGTGACAAAATGCTTGCAAGTTCATACTACTAAAAATAGCATTGGTTTTATACAATCTGTTACAAACCTGCTGTATGGGACTCTGAGCTTACCAGATAACTCACTAATGATGCTTCTTAGAGTATCAGAGAATGTGTAAGAATATGTAGAATCAGAGAATATGTAAGAATGTTCAGTCATGAACATTTTCCACTTTCCTTAAAACTCAATTTCAGGTGTGTCCCAGGTCCAGAACTGGAATAAAAGTTATTGATCAAAGTATGAGTTATTAATAGGGGATCTAGGAATAGTAGTAATACCAGAAAGATCTCAGAATATTACTGTTTTCTGTTACTGTATGTTATTTAAGTGGTTTATTATTTGCCTTATTATTTAAGCATAGATTAATTTAATTGAAATAAATACTAAGGTGACTGGCATCTTAAATCACTGAAAAGAAATATACATCTATATGGCAAAGAACGTACACACATAACACACACACACACACACACACACACAGCTGGCCAGTCTAGATACAATTTGAACATATATTCCATGGCTGTGATATATATTTTAATAGAATTTAAATTGCTTTTTTTGTCTGCTTATAGGTGAATCTCTGAAAATCAGAATAGATGTGCAGGAATTGAACACAAAATTAAAACTACTTACTGAAGTGAAGCATTTTCTTAGAAAAAGAAAAAATTGCTAGGTGATTACATTCCAATGTACAGTTCAACCTTTAATTAACAAATTGTTAATAATACCAAAGTTTTATATCCATCTTAAGTGGATGAAAATCATTTTCCTGCCAGAGCATATTATGTGTTTTTGCAGTTGTGCTTGAAAAAGAAGTCCTATGCATGCGTATCTATCTATACCTGTATGTATGGATGGATGAGTGTGTAGGTCTATCCGAGGCTTACATGTTTTTTCTATTTTTAATGTGAATGCTCTTCTGCTGGTTTATTAAACTGTATCATCAGTTATATATACATTTTTTCTTTTCCGAAATGAATTTTAAGTAAAGTTTTTTTAAGCTGTTAAAAGAATAATTTCCTGCTAAAGCCAGCAGATCAAACTCTGACCAAATTTTACACAAGCTCGAAAATACAGCCATTTAGAAATAGCACTAAAGTGGGTAGAAAAACAAAAACCCCAAAGAATGAGGAGAGAGAGAGAGAGAGAGAGAGAGAGAAGGGAAGTGGAAAAAAAGGCAATTAAGCTAATGCAAGTTGGGTGTCACAAGGTTATAGATATTTCAAGAGCTGAGCAATTTACCGTCTGGAAAAGGAGAAGAGCTGTTGCATAAAATGTCCCCCAGTTCAGATTTATTATGCTTTTAGTTGTGTTATATGTGATACAATTAGCAGGAGGTGCCAATAAGGCGTTCTCTCAAGGACGTGGTCATCCCGTGCCATCTGTTATTAATTGCATTGTCCTTTCCACATCCAGCTAGAGGGGAAAAAGTTCCCTGAGAAACACCTGCAAATTCTCACCATACAAATGACTAGAATTTGAAAATACCTAACCAAAAGGAGGAAAGATAGATCAGATCTCTAAACTGCCCACCATGAGCTGAAAAAGAAAGGAAAATATATAATAAGTTCTGATGTGACAGAATTCCATTACTGGGATTGTTTTTTTTATCATTATATTTTGCTGTGTTCATAGCTTCATAAGCCACCAAATGTATTGAAATGAAAAGTGAATAATTATAACATGCTCCTACAAATACAGCCATTCTATACACCACTTAGTGAAGAATCAAATACACTTCACAAAAATCACAAAAAAGATGAAAATTGACCAGGGTTTTGTTCAATTAAATTCAATCTTAAAAACTGAGTGCAGAAAATTAATATTCCAACAAATATGCAAGTGCTTTCTAAAATTGGCACCTATTTTCATATATACTATCTCAAAATATAAATCATTAAAGGATGTTGTTAAAATATAAATAGCTATTACAACAATTTAATTTCAAAAGCACTAACTTTTAACCATTTGTGATGCCTGTTATTTTCGATGATTTCCAATCTACTTGAATCTTTGAAGCAAGCAACTGTTACAGTTAGGCTGTTTTCTGTTCTCCTCATTGAATAAGAATGAATACTCCCTGCGCTAGTGCAGTACAGCTTGAAAGCACTCTATGAGAATGTTTTAAAATTCCTTTTGACCAATTCAAAATATTTTCAAAAATGGCACTGGAATTCCCTTGTAGGGCCAAGGCAAGGAAATATTTTTAAGGAAATGGAAGCAAAGTAACTGTTAATTTCCTGGAAGTAAAACAGACAGTGTTATGTACCTTAACTATTCACAGTCTGCTTGGCAGTTAAATTACCTACCTCATCTTATGCATCTACTTGTATTATATTCAACTGAATTTTGTTTATTGAAATTTGCCAAGGGACAAAAAAATTTTTCCTTATAAGAGCATTCTTTTAGGCTAATGCAAGAATAAAAACCAGAAAACATTTTCTTACACAAGCCTGGAAATACTAAGTTAGGAAAGCCCTCTAAGCCTATTACATATGGTTATATTAAAAATCTATAGTAAAATTAATTTTATGTATCAAAAAATCAAACTCTAAAGGATTATTTTGGAATATGGTTACAATTGATTCTTTTTATTAAAAGAGGCAATTCCCCTGCACCAGCATCCTCTGAAACTGCTCACTTTTGTGTACTAAGCATACTTTTCTGTTTGTATTATCTTTATCTTTCTCATTTGTTGGTTCTTCTGAGATATGTTTCACTTTGCCTCCAGCTTAAAAAAAAATTCATTTACTGCCATAATTCTAGTTATTTCATTTTATAAAATTTAGCTGGTAATTTGAAAGTTATATTGTTAGATTAAGAGATGAAGAATGCCATATCAAAATGAATCCAACAGACATAAAAGTTTTCAATCTTAGGACTTATATTTTAAGTATATTTAATCAACTTGGATGTCAATGTTGTTTTATGTTGTTCCTTTTTTCTTTCAGAGAAAGACTGCATTGATTGCTTACTGTTATTAAAAAAAGATAAAGAGTATCAAATCACAATATTGTATGTATGAACATAATGCTTGAGTCAGTAACAACATTATTGTTGTCTAACAAGTTTTATTATCATGGGCATTGCAACTATTAATCAAAATATCAATCTGCCAAATTTCCTTAATTTTATTTATTTTGCTTTCCTGTATCATGTTGTTATTTGGTACTACTTTCAGTTGACAGCAGAGACAACCAACCAACTTTAGTGTCCCAGAAATGAATTAGTATAGACCGAGTATGAATTTCTCCTAGGGGAAGATTCACATTAGAGCAATGATCTGATAAATTATTCTCTTAAGAACCTAACCTTTAGGTCCTTATTCACAGAAGTACCAGACATTAGAATGTCCACTAAATTGTCCATCTGGAAAAGATGTGCATTTTAGCTAACAGTAGCTCAATTCAAAATATGGTAATGCTCTTCCAGGATTACCAAAAATGATAAAACAACCTTAGTAGCATATTCTAATTCAATTTCTTTGCATTCACAATCCATGTGTGTCCAGAGAATATATATGTATGAATTTAAATGGCAAAAATAATTTCTGCCTTCTAATTGAGTATTTAATGAAATAATGTATTTTTAAAACTGTGGTAAAATTTTAAGCCCTCAGACATATCTTTCAAAAATACAAGAGTTTATATCATAATGTCTTGATAAGGAAAAAAATGTAACAATAAAATGGACAAATAAAAGTCCAATATTTTCCATCAGAATATTTTTGAGATTTGACTTTCTTGGACTAGACACAAACCCTTAGACTAGTGACAAAACCAAGGTAATTTCCATTTTCTCTAATGGAATGAGAGTAATGAAATATGCCTTATGAGAGTTTTGGACAAAAAGAGAACTAAATCAGCTACAGCCTTACAACAGCGCCTGGCATGTAGGTAAATATAATTTCTTGTCAGCTATGGTAATAGTAATAGAAGACTAGTCATTAATGATTCCTTTGAGCACAGATCAAATTTCCTTGGAACCTCTTATATCTGATCATGGTATATATAAAAAAAATTGACAAATCAATATGATTTACCCAGATAGTAGCCTATGTAACAAGGGGATTATTCCTGTAATCTAATGTTTATTGTTATTATATAGGGGAAATGTTGATTCTATGAAGGGGAATGTATGAACTCTATGAAGTTCTAGAATTTAAAGTTAGGATTATGAGCAAAAGCTTAATACTTAGTTTAAGCTGTTAGTTAATAGCTTAAATTCAGAATATATTTTTTCAAGACAAAATTAATCCATTAGCATCATATAGAGAATCACTTTATTGGGTAAGAGAGTATCTTCCAACTTTCCATAATTACCTTGAATCTTATTCTTATAAAGACAATGTGTATTTTCTTTATTTGTTCATTAGCTTCTTGAGCATAAGACCCAATGCTAGCAGGGTATTATGTTAGTATTCCTACTTTTACTAATATAAATGATATTTATTGTGAATTTATTATGAGTCATGTTTGCTTAAATGTGTTACACATAATACTTCATTTATTATCATGGAATCCCTATTACTCAACCCATTTTAGTGATGTAGAATCTTAGACAAAATTTCAGAAGTGCCTGCTTAGGGTAGATGTTAGCAGACTTGGATATCACACTACTGAAATGAAACTCAAAAATTCTGTTTAAACATTAATGTAATCTACACTCTATCATTTTTCCTTCCACCAACTTATATTTAAATATGGAATACTCATAGGTAATTTCAATTTTCTCTTGATTTTATTTTACTTTCTCCCATAGAGAGAAGATACGTACTAAAGCAAAAAAAATTTTTTTGATGTTACCTGAAACATTTACATAAAAAATGTCTTGCTTTTCTAAAAGCAGTTTCTGGGGAAAATAAAATCTCCCATGAGTTGTTACAGTCTGTTTTCCACTTACTGCAGGCAACACTCTGGTCACATTGATAAAATAACTTCAGGACTTCATTACAAACATTAGTTAAGTAGTTTATATCAATGTAGTTTTACCTATAAATGTTTTTGAGAATTTTTCCTGAATTCTCAAGATTTTGGTGGTTTTGTACTTTATTTTTTATTTGATGTAAAGGGAAAATAAAAGAGAAATGGATTTTAATTGCACATTCATTTGTAGGTCCAGTGTTCCTTCCTTTTCTGGTTGATCCATTTCCTGAATCTTTGTGGCTGCTTTGCTCTTATCACCTTTACTCTAATAAGTAGGTTATGAAGCTTTCATTTGTATAAGTTGTGTGCAAACTCTGCTTTTTATTTTCCTTATATAAGGGCTAAAAATTGAAACCAAACTGAAATCCCAGAGCCAAAAGATTAAAAGAAATAATATGTGCGCCTGAAAAAAATTAAATTACTTTATGAGTTTTTGAAGTTGTTGTTCCTATTTATGTTTACTGATTCACTAAAATTTCAAACAATTTTTTGGACAAATCAATATATTTTCCTTCCTCAAACTAACATACAGTACCCTCTTTGATGTCATTTTAACATTAAGAGTAAAGTATCTGGTTCAATCCCCAGTACCAAAAAAAAAGAGAGAGTGAGTAAAGCTTCTGGGAATAGATATTGTTAAAGTTAACTCTCCACTTTAAATTTCTGTAAGAATCTGATTGTAACTCAGGCAAACTATTGGAAGAACAAGAATGTCTCTGTCTCAAATGAAAAGATTATTAAGGACAAGGTAAAGAATGAATAGCACAGAGAAGAAAAAGAGATCAATCAGTCCATTAGCATAGAATAGAGCAAGTGAAATAATGTGCCTCTGTGAATGTGCTGCCAGAGCACAAAAGGGAAGACCTCACTGTTAACACAGAATTGAGCAAGCAACTCGACACTAGAAATACACCAAGATGAACAGAAACAAAATAGATTCTGTCCCTATTCCTAACCTTAGCCATACACAAATCCTTCGTCATAATTTTTTATATACTAACCCCTCATTCTAACCTCGACAGAAATGCCAACCTCCTGAATTGGAACACTGATTTCCCAAACAGATGTCAGACATTAGCCACTGGCCTCAGCTGCCATCAATATTAATCAGCTAATCTTAACATTAGCAAAACATATGCATCTTAAGGATAAACTTGTGCTACTATTATATAGAGGACAATTATTAGCAAGTTCAAATAATTGCGATGATATTAGCACATCTGTTTTCAACTGCGATATTTTTTATAAAAATCTTTCCTTGGTTTAATAAAGGATGTAACTGTCACTTAAAGTTTGTATTTTTCAATTCCCTAAACATATGGCAATAACATGTGAAGTATTTCTACCTTCAATTCCTAAGAATAGAAATTTCCTAAGATTAAATTTTTATTATCAAGAGTATCTCAATTACTAAATTCACTAATAGCTATTATTTCTGTATAGCCATTTCTAAAAACTGCAGCCAAACTATGTGCAGGTGGAACTTACAGACTATTAGTTGGATTTTCCTATATTTTTGGTTAATTTTTGGACAGCTAACTCCACACAAAAATTTCTGTGAAAATTTTTAAATGAAATTAATTTACTTTAAAAAATGTAATCACTGCCAGGGATTTAGCTCAGCAGCACAGCAACTACCTGGTAAGCACCAGGTCCTGAGTTAGATCCTAGGTTCCAAAAAAAAAAAAATAGTAATCACTTATTGAAATAAAAATGGAAAATTTTATTTTTTTGAATTTTGGCATCAAAATAACCTGTAATCTACCTTTCTTCTAGTCTAACATTTCTGAATTCAAATCACGGATTCCTGTCAAACCCTCCAAAGTTTTGTGCCTCTCCTTCCCTTTATATACTAGCATATATATTTCCATAGACAATTAAACATTTATAAGCACTTTTGTGGTTATTGCTGCAAAGGGCAACAATAATCGAAGGAAGTTATTTCTCTCACAGTGTAACATGAGTCAGATCCTGATGCACTTCTCAGACACATCCCTTAGGAGTTGGAGTTGGATTAAAGAAATATCCATATATAAAATGAATGCATACTATGTTCTATATACTGCATTTAGGTTCTGGGACTGTAATATTTATCAGCTTAAACATAGCTTCAGCCATTACAAAATTTAGGGTCTATGGAAAGAGCACTATACACAAATGCGGTCCTGATATTTACTGTATATAAAGTTAGTTTTATATACTTGAGTATTTATTGGGGATACTATAAGGAAAAAGCAGCTATAGAAGTGTAGAAAAGATAAGGGACACCTGTTTATTGAAGTTCCTGAAGAGTCTAAGCAGGGCCTGATAAGCTTTTTCTCCAAAAGACAAGTCTTTACAGAATACTCTCTTATTATATTTAAGTCTTTGTAAACCCATAGCATCCTTGTCAGAACTACTAAACTTTTTCTTGTCACAATAACCCAGGCATCTCTAAAGAATATGTAAATAGATGAAAAAAAAAAAGAAAAGAAAAGGTAAGGTTGCGGGGCCAGGGATTTAGCTCAGTGGCACAGTGCCTGCCTGGCGAGCATGAGTTCAACCCCTGATTCAGAAAGAAAGAAAGAAAGACAGAAAGAAAGAAAGAAAGAAAGAAAGAAAGAAAGAAAGAAAGAAAGAAAGAAAGAAAGAAAGAAAGAAAGAAAAAAGAAAGAAAG
>NW_004624736.1:28633432-28644148 GCF_000247695.1 Heterocephalus glaber | reverse complement strand
CTTGCACTAGGAGCTCAATTTCTCCTGTTATCTGAGAAATTATTTCTGATTTCATTTTTTCCAGATCCCCTTTTGTTGCCAGTTCAGTGAGTCCAAGTGGTTAAGTATCACAGTGTTCCATCTCATTTCCTTTTGGGGTTGCTGTAGGTGATCTGGAATTCTGGGTTTGAGACTTATTTATGTGTTTTCTCATTTTGGCCGGGGGCCAGGGTTTGTGCTGTTTACATCCACATGGCTCACCTCCTCTGAGCTGGGAGAGGTGGGCTGGGAACCACCGTAGGGATGGTGGCCCAAAAACCCCTTCCTCTGGGCCAGGAGCAGTAGATGTTTGGTGGCCCCAAATCCCCTTCTGGACCAGGAGCAGTTGGACGTTGGCTCAGAAGCCCCTACCTCTGGGCCAGGAGCGGTGGGACAGACAGTGGCTCAAAAGTCCTTTCCTCTGGGCTGGAAGTGGCAGAAAGGATGGTGGCTGGGCAGCCCCTTCCTCTGGAACAGGAGCAGTGGCACTGAGGCTCAGAAGACCCTACCTCTGGGCAGGAATTCTTTAAATGTTGAGAACTTGATTAGCTCCAGTACTGTGGTCTGTTGGTCCAGTGTCCTCTGCATCTTTGTAGTGTGGAACCAGGTGGCTGTACAGAGAATATGCCAAAGGAGCGGGGCGGGGGGAGGGGGGGGCGGTCCAGTGGATTGCTGTTGGGGCATGGGTTGATTCCGTGTTTTCAGCCAACTGGCAACCTTGGGACCACATCCGCAGACCTGCCTGTCTGCAGTGGGCTGATTCAGTGTTTTCAGTGCGGCTCTCTATATCTTTTTAAATTCTGTAAAATCTGTGGTAATGTCTCCTAGATCTTGATATTATAGTTTAAAAAATGTATAATTGATGTTGTGTAGCAGGAAGGAAAGGTCTAAAGGAGCAGGGGAAGCCAGAGGGGTATGGGAAAGGAACAAAAGGAAAAGAAAAAATATGAGAAAAGAAAAAAAAAATGGAAACAAAGTCTTTGCAAAAAGGGAAGGGTGGAGGAGGTGAAGGGAGGGCAAGGGAAGGGGAAAATAAAATAAGAACCAAGATACTCATGTAAAGGTACAAGATCCCAATGATGAATGTAACTGTATTTTATACTTTAAATGTACCAATAAACTTAATGGGAAAATATGATTTCAGTCCAGGGCCAGAAGGCACAACTGTATACTGTAACCCATAACCATGCATGTAGAAGATGTGAAAGAGATGTCAGTAATTAACTCACCAGGAGACATTTACGGATTTTGACAATGGATGGAGTCAAATGAAGCAGATATCAAGGTTTTGTAACCAGGAGACTGAGGAATCAGGATATAAAATTAACAAAAAGATAGGACACTGACAGAATTTTTATAGTGTTTTTATAATACTGACATAAAAATCTTTGTGAAGATGTCAACAAGCATTTACAAAAGAAAATCTAAAGTTTGCAGGATAATTTAGAACTGTATTCTTACATCTGAAAATTACCTTAGAGACAAAAGCTGAAGTCATAAAAGTGAACAAGAACCTAACACAAGCTACAGCTCTGGCACTAAACAATCATAGAACAAGTTCTTCATGGTTTTGAGTCGCCAGCCATACTGAATTCATAGGAAAAATATACTAGGTTATGCAATTCCCATTGATTCATAAACAAGGTAGAATTTATAACTTTAATCCATAAATAATGTTTTCCTTGGCAGCTATCTTTTAACAAGGTTACTCATACTTTTAAATGAAATAACTAAGTTTCACAGTAGTTAGGATACTTTTATAACGCCGTTGATTGATAAGACTTTCAACCCCTTCCTATAGATTAGTGATGAGAACACAGTCAATATTAATCAAATCAAATTTACTGGGAACATTGTGTGTCTCTTCTATTTTCCTTTTTAAAATAAGAAAATGAGGTAGGCATTATTATTATCTCTAGACAAAGAAAATAAAACTTTAAAATCTTTACCAAAAAAGATGAATGTTTAAATTTATGTATTGAGATAGAAAAATCAACATTTAAACCATTGTCTGTATGCTGAAAAAACACAAGGATTGCTAGTGATTCATGTTTTTAAAATTTCTTTTTTAAAAAAGTCTCTGAATTTTTGGGCTGAGGACTTAGCTCAGTGGTGCTGCCACCTGTCTCACAAGCACAAGGTCCTGAGTTAAATCCCCGGTACCAAAAACAAACAAATAAACAAAAAGTCTCTGAATTTTAAAACATGTATAACCATGGGTGAGCTTCTGAGAGTTGAATGACATTTATGTGCATTAATATTTTTCACATACATGCATATAAAATGCATATATCATATGAATTTTACATATAGTGGTACAAGGTATACTCCATAGTAGACATACACAACTTACATTGGTTAAGTGCTGCAGTTAAAAGAGCAAATACATGTGATTTCCCCATGAAGTAGTACCATTCATTGGCCTCAAAACTGTGAATTTATATTCAAAATTTAATGTTATAACTGTTGAAAGTTTCTGTTTGTGCCAAATATTCTTACAAACAACAAGGAAGTAAGTGAATAAGAATTTACGTGTGGGCAAGTATTTCGGTGCTCCCAGTGCACTTTAAATTTTACTGATCACACTGCACAGAAATTCAGGTAAGAACAAAGCCTTTGGAGGGCAGGTGAGATGCAGGTGTACATACAGAGTGTAAGGAGTGTTCATCTCACCAGCGGAGACTCCGCAAGGGAGGGCGTGGATGTGCACCATGTGTTGTGCTTGTGCTCAGGAGCAAAGATCATGCAACAGGAAGGAAGGGAGCTTATAAGACTTCACTTTCTGGCTTAATCTGTGTGCTAAAATGTACAGAAATAAAAGCATGACAATAAATTTTAGAGTCCCAGAGGAAGATATGCAATCTAGTTGATCTGTATTTTTACTGTTTTCAACTCTTTCGAGTTTAAATTCCAAATTTAACCTTTACATATATACCCAATAAAAGACAAGAATAGAATAAATCATGTATCTTGGGAATTATCAGTTTTCATCTCATGCAATCAGAGGATTGGTATTCATGATTCCTAAATTGGCTTCTCTTCCTGAAATTTGATACTCATTTATTGTTATTTCCCAGAAAGTGATGACAAGTTAGAGTCATCTCTTTTCTTCAGATCTCCAGCTCTTACCTGAAATTGCACAATGACACTGGATAAATAAAATTCCCCTCAGCCTCCATGCTCAAAGTTTCAGTTCTCTTCTGTTTTACATCTGAAATGATTTTAAGGCTGATACAGTTATCTTCCTTTATCTTCTTTGAATTTACTTTGGAGAATAAATCACAGTTTCTCATGCCTTATGGCAGTGTGTCATTATAAAATATTTCATACCTGATGACCTTTGAGCATTTCTTATTCAAAGATTCATGAAAGCTTAGCATGTGGTATGTCTAATGATCCCTTTGTAAACATACTGAAAGCTCCCTCCTACAAAGGCCCAGGCAGGTGGAAGACATATTTTCGACACTCTGTCTTCAATCTAAGCATCACTGGCAGTGCCTGACAGGTCTCATTTGCTAAATAAAGTACAATGTGTCAATTTGAAATAAATGTAAATTATCACCTTTCTTCTGTGTTAATTAAGCTCTGATTAATGCAACACAAGAGGTTGTTGAGAGTACAGTAAGAGAATGGCTTTTGTTGCAAAAAACAAAACAAAACCCCTCAGATATAAATCATGGTCTGCCTCATCCATTGAACTTTGGGTTAAAAAGGTTATTTGGAGTGATTTGTTCCATTGGAACATGGACAAATATTCACATCTCTGCCTCTTACTAAATGAACCTCAAGGAATGGTAGCAAAAGGTACTAATGCTTTATAGGTAAGGGTTAGCGTTACAATGACCTACACATATGATAAATCAAGAAGACCTGAATTCTAGGCTGTTTTACAAAGAGTTTTCCAAGGATTGAGCATAAAAATTATTTAGGGATAGAATAAATGGAAAGAATATCTTGGTAGGTTAAAAGATACAATTTTACTTGAACCCCATTTTTCTAGAGATTTAAGAAATAAAATCTGGTGAATATGAAAGGTTAGTGAATGGGAATTAACAGGTAGCAATTTGAGAAGGAATATCACTGAATGAGAAAACTTAATTTATTACATCCTTGAGCTCCATTTCATCAGTCATATAATTCCAAAGTAGCTCATAAGGCAGGAAAAATGAGTGCTTTAAGTCAGGAATTTTTAGAACTAAAGTAGAATGTGGACATCATCTAGGTCAACTGTCTGGCATTACAAAAGATAACATTATTTTCATAAAGACCATTGCTAATTGATAGAACACTCATGCAGAGGATACATGCTACCTGAGTACAGTGCTCTTCTATTTTTATTAATTTTGATTCTTCTCCTTTTACAAATTTTTTCCATCTCTATTGATTTTGCAACATGACAGAAAATGGTGAGAACCAAAATATATTCAGTTATGAATATATCAGATCATTTCTTTAAACGTGGAGTATTAAATGCAATGGTTAATGTGTTCCTTTGTGGATTAACATTATTTTCTTGGCTAAACATGGGATTTTACACAAAAGCATATGATCTATAATTTCTGTTTACTAGATTCGGTCACTAATTTTTTTCACATAATTCCTGGGAATTATGATCATATCATTTTGATCCTGAAAGTAGTAGAAACAGATATGCACTAATTTAAACCTGGTAAAACAAGCAGTCATGCTTAATTTTGGAGTGGATCATCCTTTAAACAATGAATAGCTAAAAATCTGTTCATTCATTCATTCAACAATTAGGGCACTAATATCAGAAGGAAGAAAAAGATTCTGAAGTTCTTAAAATATCTAGTTGCAATGTTAAGCATTCTTTAAAATACAGATGTCACTATACTCCATAGCAATATCAAACAGATTCTGACTACATCCCTTGTATGCTTTCTCTTAAAACTGTCATAGACAGCGCCCACAAAAATGGTTAACATAGGTTATACAGAAAGATATGTATACAGTGATGGTGAACTGTAATTTGGTTCCTATTTAATTAAACCCATTTAATTTGGTTGCCTCTTGATAGGATCATAAATGTAAGATATAAAAGTGGTCACAGATTCAGAGTTTGCTAAACTTAGAAGGTGTTTCCTCTTCTTTAATGGTACCAGACTTGATTAGAAAGTAATATCTTTAAAGTATCTATTCATAGATACTTTGTTTGGAGGTAGTAGAATTCATCCAATGAATCTGAAAAGTCTATAGCCCAAGTGAAGTAACAATATAAATGGATTGATTATAAAAACCATTTTGAAGGGCTGGGGATTTAACTCAGTAGCACCATGCCTGCCTTGCAAGAGCAAGGTCCTGAGTTCGATCTCTGCTATTAAAAAAAATTTTTTAATGACTCAGAGACTAATAATCAAGAAAAGCTATTCCTATTCTCAGTCCTCAAGAATCATCTGATCAAAAATTATGATGCCTTGTAAAGAGTACAGGCTATGAAATAAGTGGTATTGATAGATAGGGTACTGACTCAAAAATACAACCATGCCTAAACCTTTCAACCATGCCTAAACTTGGTGCTTAAAAATTTTTGCTTCAAAGGAGGAAACTAATGAAATATATATACTCTGAAACTTTGTGCTTATCACAAGTTTAATTCTCTGAAACACCCTGCGAGGCTGGAAGGGCTAGTCACATTTTAACAATACCACCACAAAAGTTAAAATGAAATTTCACATGTCTAGTTGAGGGATTTGAAGAAGGCAGGTTGTAATAATCCAGGAATTTTCCTGGAAAATTAATCTATTGAGATTGTCTTTACAAAACAGTTATAATACCATCTAACTCTAAATATTGCTATAGTACTAACTGAAAAAATGCAAGTGATAAATGTTAATACCTTCTTGTTTCTCACCCCAGTATTAAGCCTACTTACTGAGGAAAAAAATGTACAAATGTACATTCCATGATCACTTGATAGGTCAAGATTTGGTCTGTCCCTGAAGACAGATTTATAAACTAAAAAAAAATACTAGAAAAGAATATTATACTAGAAATTGTCAAGATATTAAGGTAAGGATAAACAAAAGAAAAAATGTTTAATTATAACCAGAAGTTCTATTATGGTTGAAAAATTCTCTATTGAGGAGCTAAAGTTTAAGGTATCAAAGAATCTTCTAGACAATGAATAGCAATGACAGTTTGACTTTTAACTCCTATGCCATATTTCTGTTTATTTTACATCTACTGTGTGGGAAATATTTTTATAGGAGAATAAAGACATTCCCATTTGCTGAAAAGTTTATATTTTAATCATGAAGCCAAAAGTAATTCAAAATGACTGTAAGTAACCAGTAAGAGCCTATTACAGCTTTCATAAAATTACAATGGATTTGCATACTTACCAACAGTAAAAATGAATATGATATATGACAGGCACTTCATAACAGATACAACAGAAAGGTGATCCTGGATACACTGAAAAGGAAACATCCATCATACTTCTATAGCTCAAGATAGTTTATCTATAGCAAAAGGAAAGTGGAACTGAGGGGAAAATATTCAACCTACTGGAATTTGTGTACAAGTAATTATAAAGAGAAAACTGGCAAGGATGAGTAGTATGAGTATCTTTACAAGGGTTAATAAAATGTCTTTGTCCAATGTTTGGATTGCAAATGTGTAAATCTCAACTCTACAAAAACTAGCAAAGTGAAATGAAGATGAAAAAATGATACCACAGGTTTCTGTTCCAGGAATTATTGGTGTCTTAGTTCAAGAATATTGAGAACCCCATGAGCATGCTGTGTATTCAGATAAGACCAAAAAGTTAAAATTTGGAAGTAAAGATCATCTCCAAGAATGTGAAACATACTAGTAGTACAAATAGAAGTTGAATATATTTGCTCTTATAAAGACTGAAACTAAGCACACTAGGATGAAAAAGATTTCCTGGTATCTTTTAGTATTTTTAGTTTCAAGTTTTCCATTTAAGTGTTTAAAATAGTTTAAGATTACTTTTGGATAGGGTGACAGATAGAGATCTAGTTTCATTTTTCTCCAGGTAGATATTCAAAGTTTCCAGTATGATTTTTTTGAGAGACTGCCCTTTCCACAATTTGTATCTTTGGCACTTCTGTTGAAAATCAGTTTACTGTAAATCTGTAGATTTATTTGTTTTTTTTATTTTGCTCCATTTGTCTTTATGTCTATTTTTATGCCAATATCTTATTGTTTGGGTTATTAGAGCTTTGTAGTGTATTTCAAAAACAGAATGATGCTTCCTAGCTTTTTTTTTGTTGTTTACTCAAGATTGTTTTGACTACTTAGGGTGTTCTGTGGTTCCAGATTACTTTTAAGAATTTTTTTCTATTTTTGTAAAGAATGATATTGGTATTTTTGTAAGGACTCCACTGAATCTGTAGAACACTTTGTATTTAAAAATAATAACAATTACCACAACATTAAATCCAGTAATACAAAAGTGAAATTGAATATCATGAAATGAAGTTTATCCCAGATATGTAAGATTGAAGCAATATTAACAAGCAACCAATCCATTTCACAACTTATTCATAATAAAGGATAAAAACTATGTGATCATTTGAATATATGTAGAAAAATAGTTTGACAAAATTTTATACACTTTTAATTTAATTTTTAACAAACTGTGAATAAAAGAAGACGTGTTTAATCCATAAAACAGTATCAAAAATTGAACATAGAGTTATCATACTGAATGGTGAGAAACAGAATGCTACTCCTCTAAAGTTTAGAATAAGAATTTCTTTTTTTGTAATCTTTAATCAATATTGTCTTGCAAGGTCTAACCAGGGAAGTAAAGCAAGATATGGAAATGAAAAACAAATAAATTTGAAAAAAAGGAATTAAAATTGTCTTTGACCAGATGACATAATTGTCTCCATAGACTGTTAGAAAATCTACAAACAGCTACCAAACAAATAAGAGAATTTGATAAGAATATGTGTATAAATTCAAAAATTTAAAAATGTATTTTAAATATCATCAGCAAAAAAAATGGAAAATAAAATTTTAAATATCATTTCCAGGAGTATCAAAAACAACACATTTAGGAATAACTTAATAGAATTTCTAAAATCTACAAACTAACTCAGACAGGAACTTATAAATATATAAAAAAATAAATAAACAAACCCTGCTCATTAATTAGAAGACTCAATATTATTAAAATATCAATTCTCCCAAATATATTTATACATTTAATGCATTCCAAAATAAATATATATTTCTATAGAAATAAACAAGTGGATTCTAATATATGAAAACCCAAACTAAACCAAACCACTCTTGAAAATCCAAAAATTTAGAGAAGGTTGTCGTATTTTAAGGCTCAATATAAACCACAAATTTTCAAACTATATTATATTAACTTCAAAATATACAAATAGATCAATGGAACATTACCAAAAAATCTAGAAATTGTCGAGGTTTTCCTCAGTTACCAGGCTAACATATTGGAAATGAAAAGTCTTTTCAACAAATAATCCTGGAACATCAGGATTAGTACATAGAAAGTAATCAGTTTTGATGCTTTCCTCATAACAAATCCCAAAAATCATCTAATATAAATTGGAAACCAAACACAGAGCTAAAGCTGTATCTTTTAGAAGTAAAACTACAATAATATCTTGGCAATATTAAAGGGGGAAAATTTCTTAAATAGGTGATAATCTATTAAATGGACTGGACCACATCAACATTTATAATTTCTATTAGTAAAATATGAGCATTAAAGCTGGGCATGGTGGTACACACCTATAATCACAGCATTCTGGGAGGCTGAGGCAGGAGCATGGCCAATTTGAGCCCAGCTTAGACAACTTAGCAAGATCCTGTCTCAAAAAATTAGAGCTAGGGATGTAGCACAGTGTGAAGTCCCCAACAATGCACACATACAAAAGTATGAGCATTAAGACAACAGAAAAGAAGATGGGAAGAACCGGAGAAAAGATTTTCAGTACATCCATCAAAGTGTTTTTATTCAAAGAATTCTTCCAATTCAATAAGAAGCATAATTCAATAAGGAAGTGAAAATGAACAGAAGAACAGTGCTTAAATAGACATTATGAAAAGATATATGAGAGGCCAATGAATAGTGGAAGAGGTGCTCAAAATCATTATTTCTAATGAATGGAAAATTAAAACCACCATGAAATACTACTTAACTAAAAAGGCTAAAATTCAATGTCAGTACCACAGCTATTAAGGATCTGGAACAAACATTATCCATTTGGTGGGAGTGTAAAATTATACAAAAGCTTTGCAAAACAGTTTGTAGCTGTTCCATACACCTACCCCATGAGCCAGAAATTTGCTCCTTTGGATATTTATCCAAGAGAAATGAATATCTACACAAATATCTATCCAAATTTTTATCAGCTTATTAAGAACCACAAAGTAGAAACTAAATGTCCAACAACACCATTAATACTCAACTTGTGTTACACTCACATAATCAAATACTGTTCAGACAAAAAAAGAACTACTTACCTGTATATCAATATGTATGAATCTAAAAAAGCATTATAATCAACAAAATAATCTAGATATAATATAGCATATAATACATAATTTAATATAAATAAGTTCAGTAGAAGCAAAATTAAACTTACAGTGATAGAAATCATATAGTAGCTGCCTCCGTATGTAAATCAAGGCTGGAAGGGGCACAGTGAATTTTTCTAAAAGAAATGCTAAAGGTCTATCTATATACCATGTTTCTATACATTGAAGTAGTGTTGCATATCCCTCCATATTTGTCAGAAATTATGGAATTGTTCACTTGAGATCTGATCATTTTCTATGTTAAAATTTTTCAATTTTTAAAAGTTAAAAAACTAAAATATTAAGCCATGTGATGTGACTCAAAGAGAAAAAATGTTCCACAGTAAGGCCTAATAAATTTAGGAAAAATTTAAAAAACAAGAAAGGGGGGCTGGGGATTTAGCTCGGTGGTTCCGGTGCCTACCTCACAAGCACAAGGTCCCAAGTTCAATCCCTGGTAGTAAAAAAAAAAACAAAAACAAGAAAGTGATCAGTTTTATCAAGCACATTCATAAGGTTCTAAAGTTTTGAAGAGCCATAATGGCAGAAAGATAAGAAAACCACCAAAAAAGGTAAAGATTTAGTATCCAACCTTCACTTCAAATCACAGGATTTTATATTTTAGGTAATTTATTCATTTTACTAAAAATATATTTACCCTATAAAAAAGATGAGAAAGAAAATCAAATGACTTGAAAATTTCTGAATGAACCTCTGCCTTCTGCAGCACTTTCATGTCTCAAGATTTGGGGTCCACATCTAGAACCATACCCTCGCCACACCACTGAACTGAGCCTTCCAGGAACATTTTGGATCTGAACCCTGAACCAGATCATTCTTTTTTTTTAAATTATTTTATTGGTACATTTTAGGTAAACAATATGTTTACATTTATCATTGGGTGCTTGTAACTGTAAGCGATGTATCTTAGTTCTTATGTTTTCCCCCATTACCTATGCGCCCTTCACCCCCTCAACACTTCCCTATTTACATTGATTTCATTTCCTTTTTTTTTCTTTTCTCATACTTTTTCCTTTCCCTTCTTCCCTTTCCCCTTCCCCTCCCACCACCCCTACACCTTTGGACCTTTTCCTATTTCAAATTATCAATTATTCATTTTAATCATTTTAATTCTTATTTACAATTCCAGTTTCT
>NW_004624736.1:28611214-28622450 GCF_000247695.1 Heterocephalus glaber | reverse complement strand
ATTAATATGAGAAAATGGAAAAATAGGAACAAAATCTTTGTAAATAGAGAGGAATGGAGGGGTTGAAGGGAGGGCTGGTCAAGAGTGAAAAATAAGAAGCAAGAGAGATTATGTAAAGGTGCAAATTTCCAAGGATGAATGTCATTATATTGTATACCTAAAATGTACCCATGATTAAAATGAAGAATTGATAATGCAAAATAGGAAGAAAAGGTCCAAAGGGGTAGGGGTAGTGGGTGGGGGAGGGGAAAAGAAAGAAGGGAAAGGAAAGATGATGAGAAATGGAAAAAATGGAAATAAAGTCTTTGTAAATAGGGAAGGGTGGAGTGGATGAAGGGAGGGCTAGGAATGGGGGAAAAAAAGAATAAAGTAAATCTGTGCTTTTGTTTTCTCTGTGTCTCATTTACAACAGTGAAAAATAAAGGGAGGTGATTATGTATGAAGTGACAGACACTCTTTAGCCTTTCATTTTATCTTGCTCAGCAGGCTACATCAGGGTGAACGAACTTTAACAACCATGCCCAGGAATCTTTTGAGGCAGTGTCGCATTTGCCAACTCATCCAGTTCTCACAAGAAGCATGTGAGATAATCAATCAAAGATCATAGCAAAATGGTGATATCTGTTGATATATTTTACAAGGAGGAAGATGGCTGAGCCTAAGGGGCCCTGTGACAGAGTTTGGATCACATGTAGCTATTCTTGCCACTACCCCTGGGAAACATAGGCATATCATAGAGTGGACAATAAAAGAACACGTTGCTCCAGGATATTACCTGGGAAGAGCTAAATTAAAGCCTTGTAGGGATTTGCCCAGAGTAGATGCAGAAAAAGAGCAACACTGATGGAAAGTTGTACTGTAAGCCTAGATCACAAATGGCTTTATACTTGCAAGGTGTTTTAGCTGTATCACACTCCCTGACCTAATACAAACAGAGATGTGCTTCTATCCAGAAAGAGCCTCTGGCTCACGTTCCCACACTCACAGAAGCAAGGAGAGCATCAACAAAGAGAGTGATAACTCCTTGTCAAAGAATGATCCTTAATTCCAGTTTTATTAAAACAAGCAAAACAATTAGAAAATGGGCACATTCATATAAACTGAACTTTAGCTTTCCCTCAGCACTATAGTGTACAAAGTGATTCCATATTCACTCTAGCTGTATCTTTTGGATTGTTTCTATTTTTACTGCAAACATAATTGCTGGATTTCTGAAATTTAGAAAAGAAACTTTATTAATTCATTGGAAGAATACTAGGGTTTTAAACAGAGCTAAGGTCTAGGAAAAGAAGGAGTTAGGCTGGTTTCTTAGAGCCCTAATAAAACACAAGACCTTTCACAGTCAGACTCATATATTCATAATTTAATACAAGGCATTTCTTGGAGCACTTGAAGCGTCCATTATGTACACTCAGCCATTGCACCAATCCTTGGCCTTTCCTCTCCTACTTTTTACGCCTTTCACAATCCCTATGCATCCTCCAAGCATGAAGATATAAACTATGTTACTGTTTCAGAAAGCAATGCTCCACTTTTAGTATTCTTTCTCTTATTCACTGTTACTATGTATATGATTCTTTTATACAATAATAAATACCAATAAGAAGAATAATGCCGGATAAACTATTACATTATAAGCACCGTGGTAAACAGTTAATCACCTAATTTTACATCTTTGTACTTCAACTACTATTGCTCTTCTCATATAAATGACTACTCAAGATTATACAGCCAAAAGTGATGGAATTTAAACCCCCAGCCCAACTGTGTTAGACTCCAGAGCTTAGACTGCTAATAACTATGGTATATTCTCTCTGCAAGTGTGTGCTATAATTTTCCGTTTATTTTGCTGTCTCCACTAAACTGCAATAAACTTTAATGCATAAACTAGGTCTATGATATTTGAATTTCCAACACCTTTAAAATTACTTTGCCCAATAGGTGACCATTAAAATGTGTGAGGTGAAAGAGTAGATGAATTATTTATACTCTATTTCTTGAGATACTTATTGCTTCAACTATTCCATTATTAAGTGCCAAAGGGAAGAAGTGAGGACAAATGAGACATAACTTAGACAAAGGCAGCAACATCTATTATCAAGACTCATATCGAAGACTAGTATCTAGCCCTTCCTTTTTTGTACATCACTCTGTAATCCTATGTTGGCACGCTGGTACACTCAAGCAGCTCAGCCCTGGACCTATGCTCACACAGTCTGTGTCCTGATCCCTTCCCATCCTCTTTTCACAATCACTTGGTGCTTCTGAAGATTTAAAGTATATAATGAGACATAGAGTATGCAGTGGACTCTACTATATGCTAGCAGCCCCAAGGCAGGATAGGACCTAAAACACTGACTTACCTGCAACTATTTCTGAAATAACAACAGGAAAATCTCTCTTGTAAAAAAGCCATTTTCCATTGTCCCTTATTTACACTTCCAGTTTCTCACACTAGAGAAACTATTCAGTATTTACACATGTGTGTCTTATTTTTTTCACTTAAGAGTATCACCTCAATGTGCATCCATTTAGCTATAAATGTCTCTAGTTTCTCGTTCTTTATGGCTGGGTAATACTCCATTTGATAAAAAAAAAAAAAAACTTTCTTTTTCCAGTCTCCAGTTGATGGGTAATTGGGTTATTTCCAAGTTTAAACTATCACAAATTGTGCTGCTATGAACATGGGTGCACATATATCACTGTCTTATTATTCTTTTAATTCTTTGGGAAGATACCCAGCAGGGAAATATCTGGGTCAAATGGGACTTCCAGACCCAGTTCTTTGAAGTATCTTCATACTGATTTCCACAGTGGTTGCACCAGTCTACACTCCCACCAGCAGTGGAGTAGGGTTCCTCTTTCCCCACAGCCCCTAGGGGAAAAGAAAGAAGGGAATGGAATTAATATGAGAAAAAGAAAAAAATGGAAAAAAAGTCTTTGTAGATAGGGACGGGTGGAGGGGTTGAAGGAAGGGCAGGGGAATGGGGAAAAAATAATTACCAAAATGGATTATGTAAAGGTCAGATTTTCAATGATGAATGTCATTATATTGCATACCTTAAATGTACCAATATAATTAATTTTAAAAAGCTATTTTCCAGAATTTACTAATTTACTAATTGTGATCATGTCAAAACTGATTAACAAAGTCTGGTAATATATCAGTCTACTTAAATGACACTTGGATGTCATAGCTATGGACACAAAGCAAGTGATATAAAGTAATCATAAGTAGATTCTAACCACCATGCAAAATGTTTCAATGTCATCACAAAAACTGGATAAATATTACTTATCTACTAAAATCTAATAATTCTTCATATAATTTTGAGAATTTCAGAAGTTCACATTTAAAATATAGGCAGAACTATGGGGCAAACTGCAGGGGGGAATATAAAGTTTCTAAGCAGAATGAAGTAGAATCACTCACAAGAGTGCAAAGATTTGATTTAATCTGCATTCATGAAACCTTGAAGACACATACACATGTACATGTATTTATCTTTCTCTCTCACTGGAAACCAAGCTTCTTGAAAGCTTAGAATTTTCTGGATGTTTCTATTCACTGCTATCCTCGGCACTCTATGAGTAGACTGGCTGATTTTTGACAAACATAAAGGTATGAAAAGACATAAATTACCAGCTAAAAGACTGAAGATATGGAAAACCAAAGTCAGTGTTAACAAAAGATGTGCAGTCAAACCCATCAAAAAAAGGTTAAAAGAAAGTGAGAACATGAGACGAGGTCAAGAAATTGGGGTTTTCTTGTGTATTTCCATGCAGAATGGCAGAATAATATATTTCTGGTGAATGACACCTTCACATATGTGGATGTTTGAATGTAGACAGACATATGCGTATCTGGTCCTAAGACTAGCAGTCAGAAGGGACCAGCATCTGATCAACTTGATAATGTAACACCAATATTTATTCTGCCTTCTAGTATAAAAACTCTATCGACTTGCTTACTTTTTTGTTACTGTCAATTCCTATATTGTATAATAGGAATTACAAAATAGGTCCATTGCCCAATGGTATAAATTTAAGGTTTTTCTCATTGTCTATAAAAATCTTTGTTTTTTCATTAATAAAGGTCTTTCTGAATCTTACCTGCTTAACAATTCTATTTCTTCCCCTCCTTTCAATTAAACTTTTGAAAGAGTTACCTGTTTTTCATTTTTAATTATTCACCTCTAAATTTATTTTTATTTATTTATTTATTTATTTATTTTTGTACCAGAGATCGAACTCGGGAACTTGCACTTGTGAGGCAGGTGCCAGAACCACTGAGCTAAATCCCTGGCCCTCTAAATTATTTTTTAATTCCCTACATTCTGGCATTGAACTTTATAATTTCATAGATAGAATTTTTGCTCCAGTCATCATTCCATTATTTGACCTTAAATGACTCTCCTTATACAATGAAATTCAACACCCATGTTTCAGTTTGGTGTTATCTTATACTGGAGTATGGTAACCATTTTCCCCTTAGTCATAAACCTTTTTCCTTTGGTGTGCACCGTATAAGTCCTCTTTGGTTTCCTTCCTACTCGTGTGGCTACTTTTTCTTAATAGAAAAGACCCATCTTCTCTTAAAATTCCATTGAGTGATGCTATTCTTCAAAGCGGTCTTTTTTTCAATTTTTTAAAATTAGCACATGTTTTCAGTACATGATTACTTTCTCTTCTCTCCATCCCTTGGTCTCCTTTCCTTTTGCAAAAGGTTAATCTCCCTATTTCCTATTATCTCTACTTTATTTTGCTCTTTATTTATATGTTGAGTTTCTCATATTAGAGAAACCATGTGATATTTAAACTTGTGTGTCTGATATATTTCATTTAACATATGGCCTCAAGGTGCATCCATTTTCCTATAAATAAACCAAGCTTTTCATCCTTTATGGCAGAGAAGTACACCATTGTGTATATACCACGCTTTCTTTATCCCTTCATTGTTTGATGGACATATAAGCTACTTGCAACATTTAGCTATTAAGAATTGTACTGTTATAAATATGCATATGCAACTATTCTTAATTCCTTTTCTACTTTCAGTGTATATTTTCTTGGGAAGTTGTATTTCAATTAACATCTAAACTCTATTGACCACTAAATTTTTCTGTAGTCTAGACCTTTCATCTGAAGTCCAGATCCATATATCTAAAAGATTATTCAACATCTATATTTGCATTTAAAATGCTTACAATTGAACACATGCAGACAAGTTACAATAATCATATTAACTTACTAAGTTCTTTCATGTGCTACATAAGTGCTCCAGATAAATTGGATAGTGTAATCATAATTCTTGCCATTTTATAGATAAAGAAAATAAGATACAAAGGGTATACATAACTTGTCTAAGTTCATAAAGCTAACAAATTTCAAACTTAAAAGTTGAATCCAGAATCCTTGTTCATTTGCTTTTATTTTTGTTTCTGTTTTTTGATAATATTGGGGATTAAAACCAGGACCTTCATGCTAAGCTACATATCCAGTTTTTTTTTCTTCTTTTTGAGACAGTATCACTAAGAGGTTTGATACATGATCCTTCTGCCTCAGCCTCCCAGAGTATTGAGATTACCTGTGAGCACCACTGCACTTGGCTCAAAGATCAGTTTCTTAACCACTATAATGTAGTGCTCCTGCCTCTTCCTCCCCAAGCCTGTTTTTCAAGCATAGCTATCTCTGTGAAAGGTGTTCTGCTGGTCCTCTATCACACAGTACAATGAAAAATCATTCTTTCTCTGTGTCATGTGGCTACCAGTCTCATGGCTGCCACTTCCACCACTCAGGATGATTATAGTATTCTCTTCCATCCTGACTAATACTCAAAGCTTACTTCTTTCCTGTGTACACTCTAGCACCCTTATATGTTTTCTAAATTGAAGTTTGAGTGATCTTTATATACATAAATCTGTTCATATAAGCTGCTGCTTAAACTCTTTCAATAAAATCAACCAATATCAAGCCAGCTGTGGTAGTGCATATTTGTATTTTACAACTTGGGAGCTGAGGCAGGATGATTGAAAATTTGAGGCAGCCTCACATGGTGAGACTGTGGAAAGAAAGAAAGAAAGAAAGAGAAAGAAAGGAGGAAGGGAGAGGCACAACAAAACAGAAAGACAGAAAGAAATAAAGAAAGAAAGACCAGGCCAATATCAAAATTGTTAACCTGTTCTGTGTAATCTAGTTTTGGCTCTTTCCACAAGTTCATCACATAACTCTCGCCCTTGATTTGAAAAAACTTATTTCAGGTAGTTGAATTAATTATACCCACATTTTTCTCTGGCCTTTGCACATAATCCTCCTCTATCTAAAAAGTTCTATCAAAATTTCTTATGGTCATTAACTCCCAAGCATCTTTCAGATCACAGGTGAAACGCATCTCTATTATCAGGAAACTTCCTTTCACTCTCCAATATCATCTAGGTTCCCATGCTCTTCTAAAATCAAGATTTTTGTCCTTTAATACCTTCTTTGCTTTAATCATTCAACTCCTTGTATAATTAGACCATGATCACCACAAGCACAGGGGGCTTACTCCACTCACTGATAAATCCCCCAAACCTAGTTCCATACCAACCATATTACAGAAACTAAATGAATATGTTTCATCTAGTGAGTGAAGTAAATGCAGTAATATGCTTTTTTTCTATATGGCCTACTCATATACTAATTATGTACACATTTTAAAAATTCTCAAAATGATGCTAGCATTCAATATCTCACCATATCAGCTACATATTGCATATTTCCACAAATATATTTAAGAAAAATATGTGACTATATAATTTACATTTTATCATGCTCATAAACTTTCTTAGGGTAGATTGATTGTTTTAGATCATAGTTTCTTAAACTTCCATGGATCAATCAGAATTACTCTTCCAAAAACTCAGATCACACAATCCATCACATCTACCCATGGTCTGAGCCGTAGAGAAGATAGTGACTCACTTTAAATAGATTAACACAAAATTAATGTACCAAATTTTTAAAAAATCACTGATTAGTGTGAAATCACATCACATTATGTAGAATGTTGTCTCTTTGCTCTCTCATCACTGAGATACAATATCCAACACACATAAGTTTAAGAAGGAAAGGTTTATTTTTGGCCCGCAGTTCCTAGTGGTTTTAGGCCATAGTCAGCTGGTTCCAAAGCAGGGCCATGTGGCAGAGGAGAAACAGCTCATGGCATGGTGGCAGAACACAGAAAGAGATCAAGGGAGGTGAAAGGGAGATAGATATACCCTTGCAAGCCACGCCCCTAGTGACTCACCTCCTCCAACCAGGCTTCACCTCCCAAATTGCTTTTAGCTATAAATTTATCAGTGGATTAACCCACCGATGAGTATCACACCCCTATATTCCAATCACTTCCCCTTAAAGTCCCCTCTATGAGCATATGGGGCTTTGGGGGACATCTATATATAAACCATAACATATGTTATAATAATTTAGTTTTCCACTGTAGAGAGGTAATAACAGTGGGAAAAGCACAGGCCTGGGGCTCTGAACTGCATTTGAATCTTAGCAATGCCACAGGCCAACTTTATGACATGAGCAAAAGTCTCAGTGTTCACAAATTTAACTTTTAATCTACAAATACCAGAATTATAAATATCCTTTTCACAAAATCATGAGGATTAAATGAAAAATAAGACAATATTATAACTCAGGTTTCTAGCAACAAAGAAAATATACACAATTTTATTAACAGTTTATTAAACCTGGAGCAACCAATAATTATTGATATTGATTTTATTTCAAACCCTCAGCTTTCCTTCATAATAATAATTGTCCAATTATTCTTTCAGCAAAAAAGTTTTATTTTCTATCTTTAAAATTCCAAAGTTTTTAAATCTCATTTTTCCAGTGGTTTCTTTTCTTCAAGGAATCATGCACTTCCTTCTGTTTCCTATATACTGCCCACTGCTAATAGAAATTGCAAGGAGTGTCTGTATGAAATTAAACCAGATGAATAAAAAGATAGAAACACCACAAGCAACTCAAAATTGGAATCAATCAGATGGTTTGGTTTCTGGGGTTTTTTGTTTTTTGTTTTTTGTTTTTTTCTATTTGGAGAAATTTTGCAACCTGAAATGAGAGTAAACTATTTTTTTAAAAATATTTCAACTACTTAAAAAAACAAAATGAGCTACTTACGTAGTGTTCCAACAAAGGACAGTCATTTATTTGTATTTAAGTCTAACTTTTCCATTTTTCTTTTCATTATCTTACGTAAAATCAGTAGTTTCTAAGTGGTACTCCCAAAGAAGAGATATCCTCCAACTTAAAAGAAAATCTTTTTCAATAGAGAGATATATCAATTTTCATTTGATGGAATTAATTTTTTCTTTTTCTTTCAAACTAAGTTAAAATTAGAAGATTAACAAATGGGTCCTTTACAAAGAGATTATTATTTCTTCATTGTGATTCACAATATGGTTACCCCAAACCTAAAGTTAGTACAGGGAGTAAACATTAGATTTACAAACTGTGAACTTGCAACTAGAATTCACTTTCATACCCTATGATCATCTATTCCAATTCCTTCAGAAAACTTAGCATTCTGTACACAATTAGTGCTAAGTAAATATTTCATGAACGTGCAAGTAGATTAAAAAGAGGACAGTGAAAATTAAATGCCATAATGTTTTCTACCATAACTGAGTGGACTGAATTTGCTTAGTTTGTTCTCAGAGGCCACTTATTTATTCCCAAAAGACTACAGCTAAGGATTGTGATAAATATCTCATTTTAATGATGTCTTAAAATACAGCTCAATTACTTCTATATAATTATTTAGTAGAATAACTGGGTTGAATACTCCATTACAAAGTTTATTCAATATGTTTTGAGAATCACTAATCATTTAGTCATTGTCAAGCCCCATTTAGAAAATATTTTAAGATAAGTCTATTCGTGGGTCTATGACAAGGTTATATTGATAGGGATTTAGATGTTAAAGTCATAGAAGTAGTTGCAATTAGGTAGACTGAGAATAAAAGAGGATTAACAGGAGTCCTGTGGAATGCTTACAGTTATGGAGCCAAACAATAAAACCGCATTCTACAAAGGAAATAAAAAGAGCTTTTCGGAGAGAAAAAGCAGCAGCAGCACCTGACTATCAGTATTTAAGTGGCTTTCCTATTTCATTCACATTTTCTGCCATCTAAACAAAACCAAACATACATTGTCCCTTCCATTGTTATCCCTTCTGATTGTTTGTCTTTTTGATTGGGCTATGGTGAAATATGCATCAGCATATTTAGCTGAGGAGATTTTATTCAGCTAAGCAAGAACATTGGAGTTGACCCTAAATTCTTGCTCTCACAAGACACATTACTTTAAAAATTAATTCTTCCTTTTGGAAGTTCAGCTTCTTTACTTCCTAAACAAAGTAGATCAGACCTTTGACCCAATATGGAATTTCCATAAAAACAAAATGCCATAATACTTCTAAAAGTGTCTAACACATATCAAAAGTGCATCAAATACTTGAGATTTAATTCCTTCGCTAATTTTATCAAAAAATTCACAAGAAAAGCATTTGTGTAAATACTAGCTCCATAATTTATTTTATCATAATTTAAGTATAACTTCTTCATTTTTACATTGAATATATTAATGAAAATTATAGAATTACTTTTTCTTTAAGAGTTACTAATATTTTATTCTCAGGAAAATTGTATGTCCCGATTGCTTCCCAGTTATATTAAAATCGAAATTTTATTTTTTTCCATTCTCCTGCCCTCCCTTCAACACCTCCACCCCTCTCTATTTACAGAGACTTTGTTTCCATTTTTTCCTTTTCTCATATTTTTTCTTTCCTTCTTTCCTTTCCCCTACCCCTCTTATTTCCTCTTCCCCTTTAGACCTTTTCTTCCTATTTCACATTATCAATTATACATTTTGATATCATGTAAAGGTACAAGTTCCCAATGATAAATGTCATTGTATTATATTCCTAAAATGTACCAATAAAATTAATTTTTAAAATAGAAGCTTTAATTTGACCATGTTGTTATTTTGGAATTTTCTCACTCCTTAGTCTCATCTCAGAAACTTACCAGCTATTTAGCTCAAAACTAAAACAGAAAGATAGACGTGACTTTACAACTTTCAATGGGACAATACTTAAGCTAATTTTGCTGGAGTACACGTTATAAATTTTTTTCTGGAGTAGATCTTACATAGGCTGAAATGAGTAGATAGCCCAATATCACCTTTTGTTTAACCATTTAACCTTTAACTTTGCAGGCAACATTCCTTCAGCAATTAAATTATCTTTTTCAGATTTTTGTAATATGCTTTCTATGTCCTTTTAAATTCTGTAAAATCTG
Organism: Heterocephalus glaber; assembly: GCF_000247695.1. The sequence goes on along the minus strand of NW_004624736.1, from coordinate 28,612,095 downwards.
TGATAATGTCCTCTAAACTTTGATATTATAATTTTTAAAATGTATAATTGATATTTTGTAACAGTAAGAAAAGGTCTAAAGGAGTAGGAGAAGTGGGAGGGGTAGGGGAAAGGAAAAAATATGAGAAAAGGAAAACAATGGAAACAAAGTCTTTGCAAATAGGGAGGGGTGGAAGAGGTGAAGGGAGGGCAGGGGAAGGGGAAAAAATAAGAACCAAGATACTCATGTAATGGTACAAGATCCCATTGATGAATGTTACTGTATTTTATACCTAAAATGTACCAATAAACTTAATGGAAAAGAAAAATTATCTTTTTCAAAATATCAATCCCTTAAGCATCTGCCCAATGGATATACTTTGAGAAACAGAGTTACACATTCAAATCTGTCAGTCCCACTCTTAATATTCCTGCAACCTTGATTAGGATTTTAAAAATGTTCTTGGAGTATATCTAATTTAGAATATTCTATCTGCAAAGAAAAATGTACATTGACTATGCAACTCTGTTATTTTGTGGGGAAATTACATGATTATGTTTATAAAAACTCTATGGACAGGATAGGTTTCCATTAGAGCTAGATTTAGGAGTTCAGATAAGCCAACTACATGTAGTTTCTCATGGCTCTACACTGGCTTCATTAGGGCAGGGGATTTAGCTCAGAGTTTCCACCACCTGCCTTGCAAGCTCAAGGTTTCGAATTCGATCCCCATAAAGTCACAACAAAACAGTCATTTAGACTGGCCAGGGATGTAGCTCAGTGATGCCAGATCTGCCTGGCAAGTGCAAGGTCCTGAGATCAATTCCTGGTACTGGGGGAAAAAACCATTTATTTGCTTCTTTGTCTGAGAAATGTCTGTTCATTTCAGATGCCCATTTTTG
>NW_004624736.1:28585796-28600440 GCF_000247695.1 Heterocephalus glaber | reverse complement strand
AAAATGTATATGAGCCTGCTGTTGTCATATAGGTAGGTTTTCAAGCTAGGAATATACTTTCTTTAATAGATGCTATTCAAATTTTATATTTCCTCCAGATTTAGTTTCATTAATTTGCCTTCCAAGGTACTTCTTAGAAGTTGTCAAATTTATTTCAAAAGAGATTTTTGTTATATGCTTTCTATATCCTTTTAAATTCTGTAAAATCTGTGGTAATGTCTCCGAGATCTTGATATTGTAATTTTAAAAATGTATAAATGATATTGTTTAATGGGAAGAAAATGTCTAAAGGAGCAGAGCAAGTGGGAGAGGTAGGGGAAAGGAAGAAAAGGAAAATAAAAAATATGAGAAAAGGAAAAAAATGGAAACAAAGAGTTTGCAAATAGGGAAGGGTGGAAGGGTTGAAAGGAGAGCAAGGGAAGGGGAAAAAAATAGAATTCAGATACTCATGTAATGGTAAAAGATCCCAATGATGAATGTAACTGTATTTTATATCTAAAATGCACCAATAAGCTTAATGGGAAAAAAAAAGAATCACAAATACATATGTATGTTTAGTATAATATAGGTGCATACATTATTTTACATTTGCTATGATACTTTGAAAAATGAACTTAACCAGCTATTCTATACATTTGTACAGACTATAAATCCTATCCTTTTCATGCCAATCTAAACCAATACTAACATAATCAGTCCAGAACTCAGGTTTAGCATTTTGCTTCTGAGATATAAGTATTGTCATTTTAATTAAGTAAGGTGATTATATTATTAATCAACTTCCAGACAGCTCTTCTATCCCAAAGTTTAAACATTTTACACTCATAAAATTCTAAGAACTTATCTCATGATAATTTTGAATATTTTATGTTCTATCATCACTCCATCCATCATCAGCACATACAGAATACTCCCACTGAGTATTTCTGAACATTACTGGATTCTTACTAATCACAATATACTCAGTAATTATTGTTTCTAGTCTTCCGGATCCAGGTTTTCTGTAAGAAATTTCTATCAACTTGGTCAATGCTGTGCTGTCTTCCTGTAGACCTCTACTTATACCCCAACACATTAATATGCCATGAGGACTTGTGGTAAATTAGCTAATGAGTTTGGCACAGTATCTGTTCACATCACAGCCATATAATTAACAGCAGTTCTTTTAACTTCCCTCACCACTTCTCATTCCATGACTATCCTTAACATAGGTTGAAATTTTGCTACTAAATGTTTTGTGTGCCTGGATTTTCCAGACTCTAGTATATAATAACCTTACAAACAACGTATTAGAAATGAGGTAACCAGTATTTTTTAAAGTCAGCAAAGACATATTCTTGTTCAAAGAATCACAAACTGAAGGAAATACATGTTTATTTAGCCAACTTCTGTGTAAGTGTGAGAGTTCAGCCCATGATAACCACGGTTATATTCCATTTGTTATATACTCCATCATTAGTATTTCATGATGCATCTGTTAAAGGTCCCTACACATTAATGATTTCCCATCCATCACTGTCTGTTCCTCCACTGTTATTTCTAGTCTCCAGCTCTAGTTTCTCTAAAAAGAATGCTATAAAAATGTTACAAAGTGTGGCTGAAGGAATCATCCCCCAGACAAATGTAGCCAGAAATTTCTGAGAAATTATCAGCTATATCAAAATTATCATTTGTTGTTGTATATAGATTCCCATTCATTATTCTTCAACACCATTGCTACCAGTATGGGCTGAGACTCAAGTGGCTCAATATTCTTGGCTTATCTCCTTTATAGAAATACAGTTTGTGTTAAACTATTTCTAAGGTACTATGAGATCTCTCCCAACATACATCTCTGTTGGAATACTACTCCAGAGGGCAGGAGGAGAGTGGAAATCTACTAACAACACAGGTCAGAGAGAGCTAAGGAAACTTGTTCTGAGACATTTCCTCACACAGAACTCTGCTGTGTGAACTCGGGCTTCTCCCTCTGTTTGTGTTCTACACTCAGAACTCACATAATCACTCCCCAGCTGTCAGTTCTCACTCTCTCTAGGATGAAGAAAAAGAAGATACTTAGGGAAGTGAGAGTTTCTAAAAGTGAGAGGGAAAATTGAACTCAGAACATCCAGGACAAGGCTTTCATTCCTGGACTTTTGTAGGAAAAAGAACTAAGTGAACTAGTTGCCAGCATAATATGCTGTTTTAGAAGGGAGTGGGGGAAGGAAATGGGCAACTAGTGGTTAGTTTTCTTCCTGCCCTTACCCTTGGCAGCCTTCCATGGGGTCAAAGGCTGTTTGGTGTGTGACCCCAAATTCATAGAGGATATTAGGACCTTGCTGGCAAGTATGGTACCCCTGGACATCCCAGGCAGAACTCAACTGCTTGAAAGGCATTTTTAAACTGATGGTTCGTTTAAGCTTCAATGTCTCCCACGGGGACAAGATACTTCGGGTATTAGGTGAGGGAAGCTTGAGTCTCTGAGAGTTTAGAGGGGATTAATGGAGGGGAGACAGGGAAAAGAACAACTGGTTCCACACAATTTCCTCCATGGGCTTAATTATTCCCTCACAAGTATTTTTCTCCTTCTCTAGCTGTTTCAAAAGTTGTCAAGTTGAGAATATGGCTGAAGGATGAATTTTATAGACTGGGCAATGAAACATGGAAATGTGAGGTTCTCTTCCATATACAAAAGTCTGTATTGCCAAAGCAAATCCATGAAAATTTGGCTGGGATAAACAAGACAAAACAACTAGAATTAAATTCTGAAAGGAAAGGCACACTAATATCTGAATTCCATTCATTTTGTGTTAGGTACATTTATCTTTCAAGGCAAACTTCTTGATGTCTGCCAAAACCTGGAATCCAAAATGAAAGAAACACTAAGGGACTTCTCTGAGGTTGGTAATTGAAATTTTCTATCAACACTGAAATTTTCTGAAGAGAATGGAAAATGAGGGATGAGAGGAGGAATGATGGTTCCAATAATAGACATTTGGAATGGGTGGAGGGATAGCTGGAACTCAATGGATCCAAAAAGACTTCTCGGGTATAAATAAGGTGATCCCTAAGTTTATTCTAAGCTCATTAGAACTTTGTTTTTCTTTTAGCTTGTTCTGAAGATTGCAATGAATACAGTACATGTGACACTTTGAAGTTTCGGGTTGTTTTCCCATTCCTTTGCTCTGTGTGGCTCTGTCTCTCCCATCTGCTGTACTGAAAACCAATTCCCAGAACTATGGTTACATAAGGCAATATTAATAATATCTGATAACAAAAATTGAGCTTATGAAATAACTTGGGTTATATTATTCAGCATGCACAGATTTAGAATGTGCTCAGAGCCCTCCTCTACTGGTTCCAATCTATTGCCTCAATATAAGCTTGGGCATCATTTTTCCAAGTTCCTTAGAAATCCAATTTAATTTATACAAACTCAGTTAACAGGAGAAAAGGGAATTTAGAGCAATGTAACATTAGAGTCCTGGGAGTACCTGGAATCTAATTCACTTGAGATCTAATCCACACTTGATGTCTCAACTAAGGAACTCCTCTGCTATATTCCCTTAGTAATTATTTTTTTCCTTCTAATCAGTTGTGATTGAAGGTCCCATCATTGATTGTTGGACTTGTCTTCGCATCTCCACCCAGTGCTTCAAAGGAGAATACTGTGGAGGTAACATAGATTGTAGTGAGGCCATTTGACGAGCCAGAGATCAAGAACTTGAGTTGTTAACTCGTTTATTCAGCAAGTGTTTATTGAGTACCTTCTATGTCATTTATACTTATGCCATGAAATAAGAACAAAAATGTTGGGCAAAATTTGTACCAGCACAGATAACTTGGCAGTGGGCTGACTGAGAATGTTGGAAATGACAAGGTAGACTAGAAGTGGAATTTTTGGGTAGCGTCTGCTAGAGTAAATGTTTTGCAATATCTAGGAGTCTAAAAATACAAGTCGAAAGAATCCTAATAAAACAGTGAATGGGCAAACTGTTTGAAGAGTCTATTCTGGATAAAGGTCCCTGGTTACTTTTTCCTTCCTCCAAAACTCATTTTCTTCCCCCCACCTTTTTCCATCTGGAAGATGATCCAAGGGAGGCTGAGAATCAAGAGATTATACTATTTTTGTTATTACTGACAGAAGCTGTAGTATTTTCAAGTGCTATATTACTGTGAGTAAATTCTTCCTCATATAAATTCTGGGTCTACCATTCCTTTGCCAAAGATATTGCCTTAACTTCCTTCTACTCCATTGGAAAAAAGACAAAGAAGTTATTTCAAAATCTGGGTTATGATGTTGACAGGGAGGAAAGCAATGAATATTTGATGGAATAATAGTTGAAACATAAGGAAAATGAGAGGAGGTATCTGGAAAAGTAAGCATAATTCTTTAAAAGAGTGGGGCTACTACTACTAAAGTTTGAATTATCTGTTTTCTCAACTCTAGCTACTATATCTGTATAACTCATCAGAGGAAAATGAAACCAGCATGAAGAGCACTGAAGCAATATTTGGAAAAGAAACTTGAAGAATTAGTGAAGAAGACAGATAAGGAGGAGAAAAGTACTTTGGATCTAGAAAATAAATAGAGATCTTTCATGGTTCTCTTAAATATTGATTTAGTGTAGAAAACTTGACTTGAACTCTTTGTGATGATAGTCATATTTTGAAAATTGAAATACAACATACTGTTTCTCAAGGGAAGATACTTATTGATATCCTGAGGCAATATATGCAATGAGAGGGTAAATGAATTACGTGGAGTTGTGCAGAAAGTAATACTGCTATGTTGCAGTGTATAGAAAAGATAATATGGTATGTGATAATGAGGAATGTGTTATTTGTAATTCATTTATGGCTGTAAATAAGATGACTTTTGTGTTTCTAAGCCTAGTTTTTATGTCTTTATTAGTTTAAATTTTAAAAATCATTATAGTAAAAATACACTGCCACTAATCTCCCTCAAAATATTCCCCCTCACTTCAAATACAGTTATCCCATCATTGCCACTGAAGTAGTTCTGGAGTCCTTTTCCATCAGTGTCTTTAGTTGTACTGTCATGACTGCCTCAATGTCCTGAATCTATTCAAAATCTACTCATGAAGAGCCAGAGGTCACACAGTGCCAGATCTGTTGAATAAATGGGTGAGGATACACCATAATGATTTTATGAACCTGCTTTTCTGTTGATTACACTCAGCAGCAGCATACCATATTTTTTATCACACCTCATAAGACATTCAAAGAAAACTTCCAGAAAGCTTCAGAAAGTGGCAAAAATGATGACACAAGTTGTTTGAAGTGAGGCGGAGTATTCTGAGGAAGATTAATGACAATGTGCCTTGTAATCTTTTTTTTAATTTAAACATTCACCATATATTTTTATCACACTTCATTTATTCAATCTTTATGGTATAACAAACCCATACATATGCACAGAAAAAGTCCAAATATTAGTTCTAAGTAAACAAGGTTTGTCCCAATCATGTTCTTCTAAGTTTGTGTTACAAGATAAAATTGAATATTAATTTTTTACTTTTAGTTGTTTCCATTGAATACATTTTATATGCTTAGCACATTAATAAGTGCTTTACATTTATTATCTAATTGAATTCTCCTACCAATCTCATAATAATGGTGTTATCTCCATTGTAAGTATGAAAATACAGAAAAGCTCTGTCTTAAGTTTGCAGATACTAACCCGCGACAGTACTGTAGTGGCTGACCTAGGCTTATCAAACCATCTGATTGATACTGACATTTATAGATATACATTTATGATAGATTAATGAACAGATGATAAAACTGGGCTTATTGCTTTAACATATTCTTAGTTATACAGCTAGTACACGGTGAACCCTGGAATAAAACAAGCCTTATAAACTCTAAAATTCATGAACTTTCTATCCCTTTTTTTTCCCTGGAAGCTTATTTCAGAAGAGAAACACCACAGTTTACCAGCAGGAAATTGTTACAGGTATTCTGATTCAGTGGTGGATGGAGGTCTTCACAACTGTTTCACATACTGTGATTCTTAGAATGCTCACTTATGGTTGTTGCTACATTAATGAGACATTGAATAAATGAGAATGCATTTGGAGGAAACCTGAACACTGTTATCTCTCAGGTGGTAAATATGAAATTCAGGATAAAAATTTCCCAGATGACAGCACTGTGAGACAGCTACCATTTCTCATTGATTTAAGGTTCATCTCCTCCAAATCTTATTAAGATATATTAATTTTGTTCATATTCAATTATTATCTTTACATTGTTTTATTTTTCAAAAATTTTTATTGGTACATTTTAGATACACATAATGATAACATTCTTGTAAGGAATTTGTATCTGAACATGATATATCTTGCTTCTTTTTTTTTCATTCCTTTCCCCTTTTAATTAAAAATAATTATCTAAATGAGATCATCGATTTATTAGATTTTGTGCAAGGTTTTGTGTTTCCTTGTTTTAGTGCAGTATTTTATTTCAATATATATCTTACTGTATATGATATGATCAAAAACTACAGAGTTTTTAATTTTTAAAAATTTGCTACAGTAAGACACATTGCCATTCTATCACTCAGAATATACCCCCTCACTTTAAACATACCATGCCATCATTCTTTCCTGTCTGTTTGTTTTGTATTCTTTTTTGAGACAGTCTTGCTATTTAGTTCAGATTGGCCTTCAACTCACTATGTAGCCCAGGTGGGCCTCAAATTCATTGTGATCCTCTGCCTCAGCTTCCAGAGTGCTGGGATTAGAGGTGTGCACCACTTCTTCACACTTTTTGAAGCAGTCCTGGAAGCCTAGGTGAGTGGCTTTAGGAGATGTGATCAAAAATATAGTGAATGCTGCTCTGAGTCCATGCAACAGAAAAACAAGCTCATAAAAATATTACAGTGTGTCCTCATCTACCTTATTCACTGGATCTAGCATCATGCACCTTCTGGCTCTTCCCCAAAATCAACATGACCATGAAAGGTGAACAGTTTTGAATCAGTTCAGGACACGGAGGCAGCCAGGACAGTGCAATTAAAAAATACAAAAAAATACTTCCACAACTGTTTCAAAAAGTGACAAGAATGATGGGGTAAGTGTGCTCAATGTAAAGAGAAGTATTCTCAGGTAGATTAATGTCAATGTGTCTTTTTCTGTAATAATTTTTTAAATGAAACATTCACCATATAGTTTGACCATAGCTCATATTTATTTAAGGTATACATTATGATGTTTTACTATATACATACCTAGTGAAATGATTTCTACAGTCAAGCCAATGACATATTTTCTTGCCATCTTCCCTCTCTGCTGATCTACTCATCAAATCTAGGGAAACTCAGTTAACAATTTATGATATATGTTACATTACTTTTATTCAAGCTTAAACACTTACAAGTAACCACCCACAAATATATACATTTAGATGTGAGTCTTTTAGAATTAAAAATTATGAACACTTTTCAACATATTTATTTTTATACTTACATACCTTGTAGAGTTTAAAAATCCAGCCCTTTTGAGAAAATTCTGAGGTTCAAATCTTTTTAGATAATATTTATGCCTTGAGCAGGTTAAATCCCAAATTCTTTAATGAATTAGTTATAATATCTCAAAATAAGTTAGATGAACTTTAATCACTAATATGATCTATTTATCTCTTGGTCTCAAAAAATATAAAATATTATCCACAGAGAAAAAAGAAAAAAAGAACCTCGGAAAATAAGGAGGAAATACCCAGGAAAATATCACAAGATAAATAAACTAGTCACCTCTCTCCACAGACCTTGCTCAACTCTGTTATTGAAATTTTATGTAACAGAGACAGAAAAGAGAAATTAAATGTAGAATTGCAGAAGAAAAATAAACATATTAATAATATAATTGAATGTTGACCACAATAGAACAAGCTTGAGGTCCAAAAGAAAGGGTACTTGTGTTTAAAAAAGTGCAAGCTGAAAGTAAAAACAAATCTGCAAGGGTATTTAAATAAAAGCAGTAGTTGCCAAGGTCTTTGTTACATACATGTGCACACACATATAATAACATTAAACTTTCTTATGAGATATTAGAATGTAGCTTGTAAGGGATAAAAATAGACTATATAACATCTATAAAAATGGAGACACAAAATAGACGAAATTCCATTGATTCAACACTAGCAACCAAGAAGAAAAAACAAAGTATAGAAGCAAAGCACAGGACAGAGCAACATATAATAATAACAAATGAAGGTCAGGTATTTGGCTCAGTGGTTCTGCCACCTGCCTTGCAAGTGCAAGGTTCCAAGTTCGATCCCTGGTACCAAAAATAAATAAATAAATAAATAAATAAATAATAACAGATGAGTAGATTAGAAAAAATGTCAAATAATAAATGTACACTGAGCATTTTGAAATCTAACTACAAGTACCTCATAAGGAATAAACCTAAGACAATTTGGCAAGCTTATTGGAAAGTGAAAAAAAAAAAAGCACTGAAGAATATGATGGCAACAGTAGTAGAGCAGAATAGTAAAGGACAATAAAATTGTGTGAGACTAACAGTAGCCTGAAGATTTAGAAAAAGAGAGAAACCATTGACATAATTTCTATAATCATAATAGAAAGTTTAATACATTTCCCTTAGAATATGATAAATCTAAAGAAAAGATGTTAAACGTTCACAGATATGTAGAATACAATGAAAGACCTTAAACATGTACTAAACCTTGTACCTCACAAATATTTTTTTCTACTTTTTAATGGTTATGGAGCATTTATAATATTTGAAAAAGCTTCATTTTTTCCTATGTTAATCTCTCTCCTCCTGAAAATTGGTTAGACTACATTTCCAGTCTCCTTTAATGTTAGTTGATTTATCATACTGAATCTTGACCAATGAAATGTGTGAGCAAATGATAAAATTGTTTCCAAGCTTGGCACAAATAAATTTCAGGGAAAATTCTCCAGGCTTTTTCCTATCTGGCAGTGGATTACATACAGGCATATCTTAAAATACTGAAGCTGCTTCTTAGTTAGAATATTTGTTTTGGAATTCCTGTGATTAAAAAATACATTTCATTAAGCTTGACATTTTACAGATAACAGTAACTTACCTAATACATATGACAAAAAGAAAACTTCAAATTCTGAAGAATTAGGATATTAAAAACAATTGTTTAGGCTATAGGAAATAAAATAAAAAATTAACAACAAAGAATAAAAATTTTCATATATTGAGAAGTTAAAAATATTTCTAAATAATTCATGAATAAAGACAAAACTACAAAACCAATTATTAAATATTTTTAAATAACATAAAATGTTTACCTATTAAATCTTGTGAAATGTGACTAAAATATGCATTTAGGAATATATTTTTTTATTTGTCATATATCAAAAAGATTAAAAATATTAAACAAAGAATTCAAACTAAGCAGATAGGAAAAGAATAAAGTAAACTCAAAGAATGTACAAAAAGAGAAATTAGATTATATCATAAAATATAAAGCAGAAAACATAAGCAACACCACATGTTAATTACAATTTTTGTCCATTTTGAACAAATTGAACATTTAAAAATATATTTTAAAAAGTAGAAATTTTATAAAAGGCAAATATACAGGTTTTTAAAAGTATATTTTAAGAGGGTTTTTTTTTTGTTTTTTTTTAGTACTGGGGATCGAACTCAGGTCCTTGTGCTTGCGAGGAAGGCGGCGGAACCACTGAGCTAAATCCCAGGCCTTTAAGAGATTTTTTAAAAATGACTATATAGTTATACTACTTAAATAAAAGAGATTGTTTCAATAAAAATGTATATCATCAATATTGACATAGGAATAAAAAAAGAAACCAAAAATGCCAACATTCTCTAAATAATTTTTAAATAGTCTAACTATTGAAAACAAATTCATGTTTAAGGAAAATCCTAGAAAACAATTCAATATGTTGATTTTCACTGTACTTAAAGATTGAAATTATTATTAGTTTCCCCTCCATTATCTCCATTTCTTGGTTGTACTCTTAAGTAGAAAATACAGGAGGACAAACAAGTTTACTAGAAAGGATCCAAATTTAATTTTGGCGTAACTAAGTATGGATTCTTTTGAGATAACAAAAGAATATATGCCTTAATTTTATCATTTACATATATATAGGCCCTAAAACAAAATAAATATCAAAGCAGAAAATAGGATTCAGATTACCTGGGTAGAGACTAGAGAAAGTGATGAAAACCAGAGTTGAAACATTAAAGATCTTCTCATAAAAATAAAAAGGAAAATGCAACTCTAAATGGGCTAGAGAGAAGGAGGCTGAAATGTAATGTGTTGTTAAAATGTTTATAATAATGAGGTAACCAGAAGTACAACTTATTGTATATGAACTTAATCCTTTGAAAGCTTTTGAAATGCGACTTTGTGAATGACTTTGTCATCCTTCTATCTGCACAATTTACCATAATTCTGTTATATTAATCCAGAAGCCGTTCTTTATAATTTCTAGAATCACAAGTATTTTTGTGTTAAAATGTTTATGACAATAAAATGAAGATAATATAATTAGAATATGTGTTCATTCACTAAGAAAGTTCTAACTGTACTTCTATTCTTCAAATGTAAGCATGATACAAGTTAACACTTACAATTGCAAACTAAGCTTATGGTAATGGTTAACACAACAAAGATGTACAAAAATATCCTTGCAAATTGGAATAGATGGTCTGTACCTCAATCTGAAAATCCAATAGACAATATCACACTAAATGACCAAAAACTGAAGTCCTTCACACTAAAATCAGGAACAAAACAAGGATGTCCACTATCACCACTCTTGTTCAATATAGTTTTGGAAACATTAGCCTAGGCAAATAGACAAAAGAAAGAAATAAAAGGAATAAAGATAGGAAATAAAGAAGTCAAATTATTATTTGCAGATGACATGGTACTCTATATAGAAGACCCTAAGAACTCCACCAAAAGTCTTCTAGACTTAATAACCAAATTCAATAAAGTAGTTGGATACAAGGTCAACACACAAAAATCAATAGCTTTCCTCTACACCAAAAACAGACTCACTGAGAGACAAATGGGGCAATCAATTCCTTTCACAATAACATCCAAAAAATTGAAAAACCTAGGAATTAACCTAACAAAAGAAATGAAAGACCTCTACTCTGAAAACTATAGCACTCTGAAAAACAGAGATTGAAGAGGATATCAGAAAATGGAAAGGCATCCCTTGCTCTTGAATAGGAAGAATCAACATAGTGAAAATGGCCATACTTCCAAAACTGCTTATATAGGTTCAATGCAATCCCAATTGAAATCCCAGCACCATACTTCACAGACCTGGAGAAAACAATCTAAAAATTCATTTGGAACAAGAAGAGACCTAGAATAGCAAAAGCAATTCTAGGTAACAGACACATGGCAGGAGGTATCACAACCCCCAACTTGAAACTATACTACAAAGATATATATAAAAAAAGCATGGTACTGGCAAAGAAGCAGTCCCAAGGACCTGTGGAACAGATTAGAACACACAGAAGCAACTCTAGATGCACTCAGCCACCTCATCTTGGACAAGGAGCCAAACACCCTCACTGCAGGAAAGATAGCCTCTTTAAGAAATGGTGCTGGAAAATTGGGTTTCAACTGGCCAAAGATTAAAACTAGACCTATATCTCTCACCATGCACTAAACTAAAATCAAAATGGATTAAAGATCAAAATATTAAAACAGAAATGCTGAACTGACTGGAACAGAGGTTAGGTGGAACTCTTGGTGTAGGAAAAGATTTTAGGAACAAAACCTCAGTTGCCCATTACCTAGCACAATCAACAAGTGTGATCCCTTCTTACTAAAAACCTTAACCACCAACAATGTGAAAAGACAATCTAAAATGCAGGAAAGAATTTTCACCAGCTGTTCCTCAGACAAAGGTCTACTATCTAGAATTTATAAAGAATTTTTTAAAAATCAGACCTCCCAAATTTAAAGACCCACTCCACAAGGGGGCATCTCAAATGAACAGACATTTCTCAAACAAAGAAGTAGAAATAGCAAATAAACATATGAAAAAATGCTCAACATCACTGGTCATTTGAGAGATGCAAATTAAAACAACACTGAGATTTCACCTCACCCCAGTAAGAATGGCTGCTATCCTGAAATTAACCAATAATAAATGCTGGCGGGGCTGTGGGGAAAGAGGGAATCTACTCCACTGCTGGTGGGAGTTTAGACTGGTACAACCACTGAGGAAATCAGTATGGAGATACCTAAAAGAAATAGGATTGAAAATCCCATTTGACTCAGCTATTCCAATGTTGGGTATCTTTCCCCAAAGAATTAAAAAATATCACACAACAGTGATATATGTGCACCCATGTTCATAGCAGCACAATTCAGGACAGCTGAAACTTGGAAGCAGCCCAACTGTCCATCAACTGGAGACGGGATAAATAAAATGTGTTTTTTAATAAAATGGAGTATTATTCAGCCATAAAGAATGAGAAACTAGAGACATTTATAGCTAAATGGATGCACATTGAGGTGATACTCTTAAGTTAAATAAATAGGACAATGAATACCAAACAGTTTCTCCAGTGTGAGAAACTGAAAGTGTAAATATGGACTAAAAGATATAATAGATAATGTGAAATAGGAAGAAGAGGGGCAAAGGGGAGGGGGAAAAGGAGGGGTAGGGGAAAGGAAAGAAAGGAATGGAAATAATATGAGAAAATGAAAAAAATGCAAACAAGCCTTTGTAGATAGAGAGGGGTGGAAGTGTTGAAGGGAGGGTAGGAGAATGGGGAAAAAATAAGAACCAAGATGGATTATGTATTGTTGTTTTTTTTTTTTTTTTTTGGTACCAGGGATCAAACTCAGGTCCTTGTGCTTGCACAGCAAGTGGCGAAAACACTGAGCTAAATCCCCGGCCCCAGGATGGATTATGTAAAGGTGCAAATTTCCAATGATGAATCTCATTATGTTGTATACCTTAAATGTACCAATAAAATTTTTTAAAAATCCTTCCAACAAGCAAATGCTCAACCAAAATCTCATTTATGCCAATAAAAAATACAAATCATTTAATTACTGGAGTAGTTATATTTTTTCTTTTTTAATTCATTAAATTTATTGGTATACTTCAGATGCACAATATGATAATATTCTTCATGGAGAATTTGTACCTTTACATGATATAACTTGGTTCTTATTTTTTCCCTATTCCCCTGCTCTTCCTTCAACTCCTCCACCACTCCCTATTTACAAAGACTTTGTTTCCATCTTTTCTTTATTTTCTCATATTTGTTCCTTTCCTTTTTTTCCTTTCCCTTACCCATCTCAGTTCCCCTTCCCCTTCCCCTTCCCCTTTGGACCTTTTTCTTCCTATTTCACATTATCTATTATACATTTTCATCCTCATTTACACTTTCAGTATTCGGTATTTACACTTGTGTCCTATTTATTTCACTTATATCTTAAGAGCTAACACATACTACAATACCTTAATATTAACTCTGTAGGAAACTTATTTAAAACATTTCTCTAGAATATACAAATCATTAGGGAAAGATATTTCTGTTATTGACTTGGATTTTAGCACTGATGGTACAATTTTGTGACCCCACATTCTTGTGGATACTTTATTAAAAATGAATATGCTGCTTGGACTCCCTACTGAGGTCGTGAGTCACACGGAACATGCCAAATCAGCCCACTGCAGACAGCCACCTGGTTCCACACTACAAAGACGCAGAGGACACCAGACCACCAGACCATGGTACTGGGTCCTGCCGCTCCCGGCCCAGAGGTAGGGGCTTCTGAGCTGCAGTCCCACTGCTCCTGGTCCAGAGGAAGGGACTTCCCAGACACCATCACTCTCACTGCTCCCAGCCCAAAGGAAAGCACTTTTGGGTCACCTTCTGTCCTGCCACTCCAGGTGCAGGGGAAGGGGCTTCTGGGCCACCATCCCTCCCACCACTTCCAGACCAGAGGTAGGGGCTTCTGAGCCACTGTCCCAATGCTTCTGGTCCAGAGGAAGGGGATTCCCAGCCACGATCCCTCCTGCTGCTTTCAGACCAGAGGTAGGGGTTTCTGAGCCACTGTCCCACTGCTCCTGATCCAGAGGAAGGGGCTTCCCAGCCAAGATCCCTCCCACTGCTCCCAGCCTAGAGGAAAGGGCTTTTGGACCACCATCCCTACTACTGCTACCGGCCCCTGTTCCACCTCTCCCAGCTCAGAGGAGGTAATCCACACGGGCAAAAACAGCACCCCCTCACCCCCCCAGTCAAAATGAGAAAACACATAAATAGGTCTCAAAACCAGACTTCCAGATCACCTGCAGCAACCCCAAAGGAAAATGAGATGGAACACTCTGAGATTCAACCACCTGGACCCAGTGAACTAGCAACAAAAGGGGATCTGGAAAAAATGAAATCAGAAATAATTTCTCAGATAACAGGGGAAATTGTGCTCCTAGTGCAAAACATGATTAATAAATCTAGAGAGGAATTGAGGAACATGATGGAATTCCAATATAGGAAAAAAATGGAATCCATAAAACAGATGCAAATAGATTTGCAGGAGATGAAAAATTCCATTGAAAGTCGATACAGCAGAATGAGCCAATGTGAGGACAGAATTTCAGATATAGAAGATAAGATTGCAATTA
>NW_004624736.1:28529225-28581110 GCF_000247695.1 Heterocephalus glaber | reverse complement strand
GTAGTGGGAGGGGCAGGGGAAAGGAAAAATGATGAGAAATGGAAAAAATGGAAATAAAGTCTTTGTAAATAGGGAAGGGTGGAGTGGGTGAAGGGAGTGCTAGGAATGGGGAAAAGATAAGAACCAAAATGCATCATGTAAAAGTACAGTTCCCAATGAGAAATGTACTTGTGTTGTATATCTAAAATGTACCAATGAAAGAATTTAACATAAAAAAATGAATATGCTTTTACTGAGTGAAATTTTAAGTGAAGTTTATCCAGAGATAATATTAAAAGGTGCTAGCCAAGCTAATTAAGATGCTCAAAACAAGTTATTAGAATGCAAAAAAATAAAAGCTAAATAACAAGGTGAAACAACAGTTAGTTTAAAGCTGGAAACTTGTTAACTTCTAAGTATTCTGTTCTTTCTAAACTTATTCCCATACATTCTGACTGGAAGGCAAGTTCTGCCTTCTTGGATCTCAAATTCATGCTTTATCTCATGATTTCTATGAGTTGAATTAAAGTCTCTTCTAGAATATTACTTCATCATGTTTCCCTCCTTTTCCTCAATATGAGCTCTTTATTCTCATTGTCTATTACTATCAATTAAAGTCTTTTTATCCTGAATCACTTCTACCAGCCTAGATCTCTATGCCAAACTTCTTCTAGAAGAACATTCTAGTTCCTATGACAATTTCTTTATTTTGTTTTTCCTTTCAATTCACCAAATTCTGCATTCTTTTCTTCACTACTGTATAGAAACTCTTCTAACGCTGTCAGTGATTTCTTCAAAAACTTCTCTTTATCCTACAAGCTATTTGTCAATTCTAAGATTGGTCGGAATGCTGATGGTTTCCTTCTTAAAGTACCCCTCTTGTGGTATAGGAGTCTGGTTTTGTTCTTATTTTTGATATTTTCTATTATTTAAACCATGACTTGGGTGCTTTGGGGAACTTTCCCCCTTCTTCTCCTTACTTTTAGATACTGGGTACCAGAGAATTCATTCCAATCTTTCCTTGCTTTACTCCTAAATGAATGTCATCCACTAGTATGAGTTCCACTACCATGCAATATTCGTATCTCCAAATTCTTAACTTTGGATTCCAGCCTGCTTCAAAGTCTTCAGCCTTATTAAGAGAAATCTCAATATATTCTTAAGTCCTCTCTTCTTCATCTTAGCTGGTCACTGTTCAATTAGCATTGGTTTTCACTTCTAAAGATCTCTTAAATCACCTCCAGCTACTCCCACCATTGAAGTCCTTCCCTTCTCTCTCAGGGGCTATTACAGTGGTGTCTCATCAGTTTTTGTGTGTCCATACTCTCCAACAGCCAAATTCATCCTTCCTTTGACCCCAAGAATGAAGCATGGATCCAAATCAAATCCCAGAAACACTCCATTATCTACTTCACTCAAAGTATAAACTCTTTCATAGAACATTTTGGATCCCTTAAATTTTTCACCACGTTCTCTGTATAATCTGTCCTTTGGCCACACTTCTTAGGCCTTCCCTTCTTGTACTTACTGTTTGCTAAACATACTGGGCTTTTTCTTACTGTAAGATATTACTTGATCTGTTCTCCTTTGTCTAAATGGTCTGGTAGTCTTCAACCTTCACAAGTAATGTTTTTCAAAACTTACATCTGAACTGATCTTCTCATAAATCCTTTCTTGAGATTTCAATATAGAATTAATTACTCTCAGTCTTTGAGATCTACTACAATTCACATGTCTCTATAGAGTCCTTTTTATAGATGACCACTATTGGTTTTCATGCCACTTTCCTAGACATGAAATCTTCAGGGATAAGGACCATGCTGCATTTATCTTCACTTTCACAGGATATAGCAGTGTATCATAGAAATTTGCATCTAATTAAATGTCACTTAAGAAAGATTTTTCTGAATTCCCATATTATTTTACCATTTCAAATGAAACTGCAGCATTGCTCACTCTTTGTTAGCTTTATAACAAATAAGGGATATTATGTAATATGAATTAATATTTAACTTCAAGAAATGAGAAACCATGACTGTTGTTTGTTCATAATGTTCCTATTCCAACAGCTCATGAGACCATGTCTGGCACAGAAAGGATAAATAAAAATTGAATGAATGTATAGTTGTATGAGTGAAAGCATTGGTGAATGCTATCATTTGGAATTGAGTATACCCCAGATTGTATTAATGCTACCACTTTGTTTGCAATATTGCTCACTGTAACCTGTCTTCATCTTTAAAATCCTAGGCAACTTAATGGCCAGCACCCTGTGAAGTCAAAGCTCACCTTGACCTTGTTTGCAGCTACCACATTCCGTGAATTTTAGAATAGAATTAATATAAGTACAGGAAGAATAAATACAGAAATTTTTGAAACATTACATTGAGCCTTTGCTTTTTCTAAATTCAAGATTCATGTTTTTGTTTTGCAACTGACCAAAAATTAGATTTAATATCAAGATTGAGTGAAAGAGCAATAGCTAGGGTAAAACCTAAAAAGAATGAAGCAAGTTTCTGAAGAGTAGATGACACTTTGCACTATACTCCATCTCAAGGAGTCTACCTATCTCTAGGTCCTCAGGTTTGCATTTCCACATCTAACACTGCTAAATGCACAAGGTAATTTTACACTTGGGTACACATCTTCCTCTAAAAGAGAAAACAAATACAAATTCTCCAATCAAAGGTCAGCATTGGCAGGTAGGCATGTTTGTCTAGCATTCACTTTAGATGGTCATAGGGCTTTCTGTGAGGAATTACTCTTGAAACACTTGAAGCCTTTACCTAATGAGGTTTCATCAGTCTCCTGATGAGGTGGACCTTCTTGATTTCTGCTCACAGTACTAATAAGCTCAGGCTCTCCATGATTCAGAATTCATGTTTCTTTTTACATCCGCACTCTCTTCATCTTACTAATGGTGTCAGAAGTGTTCAACAAGATTTTTTAGTGAATAAAAACACTTCCTAGTTTTATGTTTGGCATATTCAAAATTACTTTCAAGCCAACAAGATGCCATTTATTAAGTCATTATTTCTATAACTAATAACTTTAGTCTGGGCAACAAAAGTAGTTGAAAAAGAGTTTTAAAAAATAAGCCTGAAAAGTATTAAACATCATTTGTGATGCAGTGCTTATAAAAACGTATCAAGTCCTGTCTAAAAGTCAATGATATTTTCATGAAAGAAATGCAAGAAAAAGTTACAGTCATTATCTCTGAGTGGTGTAGGTTACAAATGAGTATTATTTTGTTTTTTGCTTGTTGATATTTCTGATTTTTCTCCAGTGAGTTTGCATTTGTTTCTTGAGCAAGGGAAAAGGCTATTTTAATTCAATATGAAGGTAATAAGACTTCCATGGCAAACACAATATTACACAATTTCTTCCAAAGTGTCCAATGGATTTAGGGGAACATGTAGCTGTGGAATAGATTTTATATACTATAGTCCCCTCAAGTTAATGTTTCATTTGATTTTTACCCTGGGAAGTGAAATTGGGCTTAAGATTCTTTTTTATGTCCTATAATTCTGGTGAATATCTTTTGATAAAATCCTTTGTAAGCCTCCATGTAATTCATTCAACACCTGATGGGAGGCCAAAAGGAGATTAAAATGCAGTAATGTTTTTAAATAAAATTAATAATAATTAAAATAATAATTATTAAAGCATAGAAGGTTTGTTTATCACTTGTCATAAAACACACCCAAAAAGTGAAAGCTGACAGATGTTTGAGCCTGAGCCCTTAAGTCAGTTTAGGCATCACAAATAGCTGATCTGATAGCATGGCAGGATCAGAACCCACTTCTCTTTTAGTCAGTTTGCTTCTCACTTCATTCTTTTGTCAGTAATTGCTCCCTATTGTAACCATATCTCATTTATGATCTTTGTATCTCAAATATCTTTCCAATATGTTTTCTCCTACAATTTAAACAGTACTGTCCAAGAGAAATGTAATGGTACATATATACTTTTAAGTTTTCTCATAGCTATATTAAGAAAACTAAAAAGAGGTAAATGTAGTAGCAGATGCCTGCAGTCCCAGGGATTTGAGTGATTGAAGCAGGAGGAATACTTGAGGCCAGGAGTACAAGGGCAGATTAGCAACATAGTGAGACCCTGTCTCAAAACAAAGGAAAGAAAAAAATAAAAGAATAGAAAAGACAGATAAAATCAAATTTAAGACAAAATAGGTAAAATCAATTTTAATTACACATTTTAACTAACTTAATAACATTTTAATTACAATCTATGTAAAATTATTAAAGAGGCTATTATATTTATTTTAGAAATATCTTCAAAAATCTGTATTTTTCCATATGTCTAGCACATCTCATTTTGATTAGAAATATGTGATCTTTATCTAGATATAACAAAATGTACAACTGAAAAAGCCAATCTGAAGTTGTTCCATACTTAAAGATTTTGCAATCACTAAATCCAGCATGGGTTTTTAATTGCAAATTTACATTTTAAAGACTGTGGCTCAATGGCAGAGTGTTTGACTAGCATGGATAAGGGTCTGGGTCTGATCCCTAGCACTTCAGAAAATTTTTTAAAAATATAATTTATCTTTTAATTTTAAAGTTAAATTTACTTTAAAATTATTGCAATCTTTAAAAAAAATTGTATACATCTGTTGCATTAGCTGAACTTCAAGTGCTGAATCATCACATATTTCTTGCATCTTTCTGTGTTGGATAGCAGAGGTTTAAAACCCACAAGTTGATTTTCCTTCAGACTTTCAAAGATCGCATCATTAACTTTACCAGCTCCTTACAGATTAACCCTCAGCCTGGTCTACATACCCAAGCTTGGCAGTGTCCTCTAAAAAACTTAAAGCTTTCTGGAAAAGACATACCAGAGAATAACCATTCCCAATACATACAAACATGTGAAAACTACTTCCGAAGACTTCCCTTTCCCATGATGACTCCTGGTGTGTGACAGCTCCGTGCCCCAAGGAAAAACTACTGTGTTCTGAACTCATTGGAGATGATGCCTGAAAGATGAGGAATATTTTAAAAATATAAATGAGAGGCTATTGTTAGAAATGCAAATGAGTGGCTTAACATATATACTATTAGATAATAAAGATTTATTTATTAATTTATAAACCCCAAATCAGCCTATTGAAGTAAACCAAAGCAATAAATCCTGAGAGTCACTTATTGTATTAATTGTTCCTGTGACTATATCTAGGGCATTTTCTCTCCTTAATTAATCCCTCTTTTCACACATATATACCGTTATAAGAAAAAGAAGATATTTCATATGTTTTGTTCTGGCAAAAAGGAGGTCCTGTTCTGTTTTGTTTTTGTAATGATGGATGAGAGGTCCTTGGAAAAAGATTCTTATATATTGATTTCTGGATTTAAAATTCTTCAGTAGGAAAATAATTTTTCAATGAACTTTCAGACCATATGAAGAATGAGATTTTCCTTTGTAATAGTACCTTTATTACTATGATTATATGAATATGGTTAATCCTTTCCACACAAACATACACGATGGTATACTATTTTTCTTGTGCCCTTTTTTCACACATAATGTATTTTTAATTTTATGTTTTATATACAACCATTATCTCCAATCTAAAACAAACATCTTTTATAATCAGAATGTGAGGTTTTTTTGTGGATCTGAAGAGGTCAGGATTCTTTGCTGAGAACATTATTTCCTTTATCAGTGGCTTACTTTATGAATCACATAAAACAGCATTGTCATAGAAACACAAGTCACAAATGCAAATCACATATATAATTTAAAAATTTTACCTCCATTTATAGAAAAGAAATCAATGAGATTGATGCATTTTATTAAATATTTATGATTAAGATATTTTACATTGTTATACATTAAGGAATTGAAATCTAGGGTGTGTTTTACAGTTGTCTGCCGTTTCAATTCAGACCAGCCACATTTCTAGTATTTGTAGCCACACATGACTAGCAGCAGTCATCTCACACAGTGTAAGCAAAACAACAGTCACAGGAAAACTTTGGTGTAGTTCATGCAATGCTAGTTACTTTGTTAGGAAATTGGAACATAGCACAATATCAAAATTATTTTAAGTCTCTTTAATTTTTGCATATTTTCAGAAAAATTAAAATAATTCTAATTCTTTTCTAAAAATAGGATTGTCCTTCTATAGAATGCAGTAATTTTATTCTTTTTTTTTCTTTTCTTTTGGTAACGGAGATAGAACTCGGGTCTTTGCGCTTGCGCATTAGGCGGCAAAACCACTGACCTAAATCGCTGGCCCTATTCTTAAGTATTTGTGCTAACAGAAAATTTTCAGGACGGGCTTACTGTATCCATTCAGCACAGATAGTTAAATATCCTCGCTCATAATTTAAACGAGTCCTTCAAATTAGTTCACATAATTACCTGTCAGTGGAATGTGACACTGGTTTCTCTTTTTTTCAGAACTTAAAAAAAAATCTTCAGGAGAGAATGAAATGAAATATTCGAATGACAGACTCTGAGTGAAATGTATTCCTGTCTATCTCACCCTTTCTTCTATTCAAATGTATGATTTTTGTCAGTGTTCAAACATCTGCACCATTAATCTCTGTAACTTAAAGAATAACTTATTTTATAGCACAATTCAGTAAGACACTGGATATGCTACAGTCATATTTACAAAAAGAATATATACATGAGCTATTACATTGCTATGCACTGGTGCACTTGTCTGCCTATGTGATATTTTTCTCCATGTTCAATGGTGCACATCAAGTTAACAACCACAGTTTATTATCCAACATATTGTGTGATTAATGGGATAGCTCATATTTTAATCAGACATAGATTTCTCCTCAATGAGTCTTCTCGCCTAAAGCAAAATATGGTCATAGAGTCTTAACTTTTACAATAGTTTTTTGTCTACTTTCCTTTCCATTTATTTTTAACAAAAGTGATTTCAAGTGAATATTGTTAATAGATTTAATAAATCATCCTGTGATACCTCTATGTCTTAAAAGATCTGTTTGTTTAGCTCTGCAAGACTGCTTTCAATTTGGAATTAGCAATTGTAAAAATAATTACCTTATTGCAGCCTCTCCAGAAAGTCAGAAGATTATCACACTTCTCTTCTTACCACCAGAGTATATTTTTCTACTTGATTTTACCTATCATAATTTTGCTTCAGAGTCATTTGTAGACAGTCATTTAATCTTTTTTTGATCATGTTATTCAATCAAAAGGGATAATGTTATATTCATTTTTCTATTTTATAATAACTAGCAAAGTAACTTACATACAGTAAATGTTTCATAAAATATATGCACTCTGTACATGAATCACTGTAAGATCATGACCTCATTATTAGTCAACACATGAGTAAAGCATTGGAGACCAATACATAATCATAGTAGCTATATTAGCTCTTATGTTACACCATTAGAATATATAATGGTTACTCCCCTCTAGGTGTTATATACATTAGCTGCAGGATTTTAATCTTCCTTTAAACAATTAAATAATATGAGGTAGGTACTATGAACAGACCCACTGCATAAATGAAGAAACTGTGGTTTTGAAAGGAAAAGTACTTTTTTCAGATCAATGAATGATAAGTCAGGGTTCAAATATAAACTTGTCTGGTAGTATAGTTGGAGTTCTGAACTACTGAACAATACTGCCCTGGAGGCCCATGGTTTGAAAAATCTTAGCTGAGAAGGCTTTCATACAGTAGGGTTCCTCTTTCTGGGGATCCATCCACAAAATGATATGCAGAAGACAATGAGGCAAATATCAAATAAAATACATTATTCATAAGTATAAGAATGTTGATACCAAATCACTTTTTTCTTTAGTAACTCTACTACTGGTATTTGGTAATTTTATTGTTCTTTTTTTCTAAGTAGGTTTTATGTGCCTGTTGTAAAATATCCTCCATTCTTTTGATTCATGTATCTTTTACAGATTCCAAATCATCTGCTTTTTCTGATATTTGTCTTGGATTTTATCTGTACTCTAATTTAGAAGGGCTACTATTGATATTTAAACTTACCAGACAATTGAACTTTCTCACTTACCAGAGGCCAGTAAAAGTTTATTTGACTAGAGTTACTTCTGTTCATTTTTTGTTCTTAGTTGAAAGATCATTTACTACCAACTTGCCACTACTACTATTGAAGCATGTTCCTGATGAAAACAGAAAACCAATCAAATTAAAGCAGTAAAATGTGTACACAAATACAAAGTAATTCTCCTGTACATCCCTTTTGACATATTAGTTGAATTTATTTCTCTTAAGAAATTGTACTATCCTCTTTTATCTAGTGCCTGTGTATATGTATGTGTTGTATATAAAATTTGCATTGTCTAAACAATTCATATCACAAAAACTAGGTTAGAAAATAGATTAAAAGGCAAAAATCACAGCAAAAACATTCCCTATATCTCATACAGTAATGTGTGGTCTTCATATTACAAGCTCCACTGGTTTGTTCTAGGGATCCTAAAAGAATGATTCTTTTAAATGCCTCCGTCTGGAGCAGAAGGGAAATTAGAACATCCATTTTCTGCTTTGTCCCTCTGCATCCCTTGCCAGTTCCAAATTGAGCCATGCACTTGAATTTTGTATTCAAAGATGTTTTTAGTTCTTAAGTATTTTGGTTTATTTTCCATAACATAGAATAAGAATTGCATTCGGAAACACACTGCCAGCTCTCAAGCATAATCTGCTCCCACAAAAAGACTGGACAAGTGGTTGTGACTAAGTGTTTCCAAGTGAGCATAAAGTGATTTGCTTGCCACAGTTCAAATTTCTGTCAAATGGGGCTCTTCTGACAATTATTACTTCTACCCTTGATTAGGCCTCCAACAAAGAAAGAAATACTTGGGATTTGAATTTCTGAGTCGAAAATCAGAGATTCCCCCTTAAGTAATGATGTTTTCAGTATGCAAAAGAAATGAGATGTAGAGGATGAAAGGTTCATGGGAAGACCAGTGCTTCTGGAGAACAATTATTTTACAAAATATGTCATCTCATTCTCAGAAGTCTTTCAGCTAGGCCTGTGTATTAGTCCAGCTGTACAATTCCCTTATTTCCTACCTAATGCAAAGTATTTCCAGTTTGACTGCATTGCTCAGCACTTGAGAAGCCCTAATTGTTTCCTACACATACTCTTTTTTCCTTTCCTCAATGTTCATTCTTTAATCAGACATCATCAGCAACTTCTCAGTGTGTTGACTTATAAAGAATTCTTTGCAGAAACATAATATATTCAACTTGAAATAGCCACTGCTGTTCACTACACTGCCAGGGGAACAGCACCAATATCAAGCTCTCAGCTAGATATCTTAAATGCATTGTCTTGAATCTCCATCAAAAAACTGTGCCATGCAAATTTTATGGCACCAATTCTACAAAAGGGAACTAAGACTCATATAATTTAACTAGTTAAGTGTTATGATGCTCATAGGTGAATGAGTTGCACTCAAGTTAGATATGTCATTAAATGTTCGTAGAGGTACATATTCTAACACTCTTTATAACCACAGACAGGAAGGGAATTGCATGTTCTAACCTCTAGATACACTTCATTGTTTGAGCCTGAGTCCTTTCATCAGAGGGTTAGAATATTACACAGTATGAGGCATATTCCAGAACTGCTCTGCAACTGGTCAAAAGATATCTCAGAAACACAAAATCTACCCATATACACAGTTTATGCTACAAATTTCCTACACCATGCAAAGTAATGAACCACAAATGTTCTGTCCCCTTTCTTAAAGGTGGGATTAATTTGAGTAGAGCAAAAAGAAATCCTAATGGGGGGAAAATAATAACCACAACAACAAACCAAGCCACTTAGTCTAAATTCAAAGGTTCTGGTTAGTTCAAATAACTAATAAAGAAAATGGGAAGAATATAATTTGCAGCAATTTTGCAAAAGAGGAAAAAAATCTTACTTTACAAATAGCCCTAGCTTCATATCTAGCCAAGCAAGCAGCAAGACAGAGGCAGATAATAATGTGATTACTCTGGTAATGATATGCATTAGATACATTATGGGAAACAATAATGCTCCCTACTGAATGCAGTCAATCCAGTTATTGATTTTTCTTAATGTTAAAAGTGCTAGTCTAAAACTGAAAAGAGATATCCTTTATTTATTCTCTTTGCCTTTCAGTTTGCAAGTCCATAGATCCTTTGATGCAGAGTAGTATACAAGATAATGGAGTAATGTATATCTAATCTGACACCTACTGAGCCAGGCTAATGTTTTAGATAAAACTCCTAGGATTCTGCTGCTCGTGGAAAAAAAGCAATGTATGGCATAAAATAATCTAAACTTTCCTTCTATTTTTGTTTGGTTTGTTTGCTAATGAATCCTTGCAGGCCAAGCATATTTCCCTTTTAAATCAGGACATAATAAAATAATTAGTCCACAGACTAGGCCCAGCTGATAAATCTTTAAAATCTTCTTTAAAATCTTCTTCTCCCCAGGGTTAATTTTTTAGGTTTATAATACATTATTATTGTAAGAGGAAAAAGGTACAGGACACATGAGCCTGGATACTGTGCTCATCTATGTCTACTGTATAAATCACATTCCCTTACACACACAAAAACACAGTCCTGTCTAGCCCTCATACTATCTATACTTTATTTTTCCAGGTAATACTTAGTAGTACCTGGAGTTATGTACTTCTAAAGAACATAAGAAAAAATATTCCAATAAATGCCACACAATTTGGCAAATCCTGATTTTATTTTATCATTTATCACAATAGATGATTTTAAAATCTTTATTAAATAGTATATCATGCTGTCTTTGTCATGTGAATAATTAAGTAAAATAATAGACTGATGGCCAAAGTTCCCCATATGACTGATAAGTTCCATCAGAAAAAATCAAACAACGTATTTGTACTAACCAACATTTGGCTGATGTCTTAGATTCGTCTCATTCATTTCATGTGTTCACCATTTTTTCACTCTAGAGGAGAATAAAAAGTGCTTCTTCTTGTCATTTTCACTTGGCCAATTTCATTTAAACTGCCCCCAGAGGATTTGAAACTGCATGTCCAGGGCTGACAGACCTATGATCAGTAACACAGAAAGTGAAAAAACGTATTAATAGCTTCCTCTACTTAATCAAAGGACATCATGTGTCCATTTCCAATGAAGTTTTTGATGCATTTTAAGAGAGGACAATCAAAACCAAAATGTAATTCTATTTTATCTATGTGGCTAAAATGAGTTCTCTGGATATTTTAAAATTGCAAATAATGAGAAAATTGCTGGATTTTTAAAGATCTTTTCACATGACAAATTTTTAATGTACACATTTCCTGTTTGGCCTAAAATCACTTAAGTAAATAAAGTAAAATGTTTTGTTCTGGTATGGAAAAATAAATAGTAATAGAAATTAATTATTCAATTTTCCTAAATGGCTCTAGACCCAGCTAAGATTATTTTTTCCAAATTTTAATAAAGAGATGTTACACATAAAGCAATAGTATTTTTCTCCTCAGTCCACCAAGACAACTATATTCCCTCTTCTACACATAAACCTTTGTGAATGACATTGTGTCATTTAAATGACAATAAAAAATAGAATTCTTCTCTGTTGACTCTTCTTTCATGTTTTTTTCCTCACTTAACGTTTGAAAATTGACTTCAAAAGGGCTCTCTGTGACCTCTCTTTGGACAAAAGAATTTTGAGGCCTCTTTTTCATGTACTGATGTTTATCAATTAATGACCAAGTTCCTGCTTCTGTGATTAAAGGAATTGGTCACTAAATAAGGAATTGTAAATAGTATGTACATTACAATATTCAGAACAAAGAAATGGTCAAGGGAAACTCCAGTAATGATTTTGCTTTTATTTGCATGACTCTTACATCCAGTACCATAATGTATCACAGAACACAAAATTACAGTATCATACTACAGAGTATAATCAGCAAAAATTACAGTATGGTATAGTATAAACAAGATATACTATACCAAAAAGAAAAGACACTGAGGCTCTATAAACAAGAAGTACAGAACTGTACCCAAAAAAGATAGATTCTATGTCTGACCAGTGGGTCATAAGTCCAAACAGTTATTAAACAGGTTGTTAAATGAGGTATTTCTGTACCTAAATTGACCAAAAAGGCTTAAGTGTAAGAGGCATTCTCTATATGGTTTCTTGAACATTTATCAAAATTTGCACTACAAACATTAGATATTTAAGTTATTACAAGTCCTATAAGTTAATACACTTAAAATACAGAAAGTAGAAATTGATTTCAGAGCACTGTCAAAATAGTGATGATTATTTCTAATTCCCCTATGCCAAAAAACATTAAACAGACCTGCAATAAAGCCAAAAGATATTTAGAGAATTACTGCTGTCTCTTTGTAGCAAATCTCTATTAAAAAGTGGAAACCATAAATTTTTCCATAATCTGATAGTATTAATTGTAATATATGTAACTTAATTGTTTTTGCTTTTCCAATAACTTGTCCATACCCTAGATTACCAAGAAACAAAGAAATTGCCCTTACTCTATATTGTATCTGTTGATCAAATTGTAGATTTTATTAAAAATAAGCATTCTTTAATCCAATTTCTAGTTTATTATAAAAATATATTTTATTTAAAAGTTTTATATCCTTAATACTTACTTCACAATTTGCACTGTATTTCATAAAAGTCACAAATACTTTTAACCATAGTTTCTTAACCTGTAAAATGGGAATACTAATGTCCATTTACCACTCTGATATCCATTGATCATGTATTTATCACTTTGAGGCTTAGATAATATGTGCATATTATTATTATTATACCGGGAATCGAACTCGGGTCCTTGCACTTGCGAGGCAGGTGGCGGAACCACTGAGCTAAACCCCCGGCCCTGTACATATTATTTAAACCAAAGCATGCCTAGTAGTATGGGTTCATAAATAATAATTTCTTTCATTAATCTTCATAATTACTGAGAAAAAATAAAGTTGTTATTATCCCTTATTTAAAAGTAAGAAAAAATAAATGCAAATATAATTGATGTGCTTGTCCTTCTGAATAGAATGAAGAACTAGAATCCATGTATTCTCCTTCTAGCCCAAAACACTCCTATATTGAATCCATCCATATACTACAACTTCCGGAGAAATAGCAATAAACAAATGACACAAAGTTTTGTTCTCATGAGGCTTACACTTTCATTGAACGAAAATAATCCAATATGCTATCTGGTAGAAAATAAAAGTAAAAGGGCTGGGGATTTAGCTCAGTGGTTCCACCGACTGCCTCATAAGCACAAGGTCCTGAGTTTGATCCCCACTACCAAAAATAAATAAATAAATAAAAGTATAGCAATCTAAAGGCTAGAAATTGTTATGGATGAGAACAATAAAAAATTATCTGTAGGACCATCATGATGAAATCATGTTTGAGCAGACCTCTGAAAGAATTAAGGGAGCAAGGTACAGTGGTTTCTGAAATTTTATTCCAAGCATGATTGGTTTGTTCTAGACACAGCATGGAGGGGTCTGGAGAAAGGCAGAAGATGAGATCAGAACAGAAGGGTTGGAGATGGCATCCTGCAGTGTCCCCTAGTTCCTGCTTCTTGCACTGTTGTCCTGCTTCTCAGAGAATCAGTGTAGTTTTTATTCTGTATTACAGGGACTATTTTCTAATATTCTTCTCTATCATCTTACCCTTACCTACTGGGCTCTATCAGTGCTGCAATAATAATATAAAAGGTGAAATTTATAATATTCTTTTAATTATTTTACTTGTCCATCATCACATTGAAATTGTTGTCAATAATATTTATTTTTTAAGATGAACAAGTGCCAACTGGTGTATTACTGTATCAATTAATGAAGGGAATCACTAACATAGTTCAACCCATACAAAAGAGAATTCAAATAGCCACATATATCTCTAAGCCATAAGAAGACTAAAATAAATTTGCACAATAGGCACAAAATTGATGTCTTCCACAGTAGGAGTCAGAAATCCATGAATATACTCTAAATAGAATTTATGTGTATTTATTAATTGAAATCTGAGTTATCTAAAACTCATTGAGTTATAATAGCTCCAAGAAAATGAAAGGTTCAGAGACCCCATAGAATCAGATTGCCTAGAAGAGTATTTTGGACAAATTCTACTTTTCCACTGATGATAGTTCATTTCAAAGCTCTGTTCATTTTGTAGTTTTTTACAAAAAAAGCTCTTACACATTCCTTTTCCTTTTCTTTTTTATTGGTATATGTTTGTGATGCATAATTCCATTCATCTTGAGGAATTAAAATCTTAATCATTTTAACTTCCCCTTTCCCTCCACACACTCACCTCTCCCCATTCCTTAGATCCCCTTCCAATCTCCACATAAGGGAATGGAGATGCTAAAGTACTGGCTGGTTCAACCAGAGACAAATAGCACAGATTTGCAATTCTAATCCATTGCACCCTGCAGCCTCCATCCTACCATCCTGCTGCTCAATATACTCTTAGAATAAAAGCTGTATTTAAAATCTTCTGTGACAGTAAGAATGCTGGGCTCAGATAGATGTCACCTCCCTAAATCACAAAATGCAGTTAAATAAAAGGTATCTGAGGACCTATAAATAAAGATGCTGAGAACGTTAGGATTTACTCAGAAGAGAAGCAGAACTCTACTAGGACTAGGTTTTTAATAGAAAACATTCTAACAAAAATACAACTTATTATATAAATTTTGTTTGGTTCTTTTTCAAATTTACTTTAGGAAATATGATTCTTAATTTCATGGAAACACAGGAGAGAAAAAGATACAAATTCTGTTAAAAAAAAAACAACAAAATATTTTTATATATTGTTTGTTTCAAGTGCAACATCTGTAACAGTATATTATATAACACATCTCAAATAACCTTGAGCATACAATATTAACATACTTTTTGATTTACCATTAATAGGTATGGACCACATTGTAGCAAAGCAACAAATATAATTTGTTTCTCATTCCTAGCACCTTAAGATAGAAAAGTTGAGGAAGCAAGAACTTCCACAAATATCAAATATTTTATCCACAGCTAGAAAACATTCAAATTTTGTCTAAAGCAGAAATAGTCCACATACTGGCCAGCTATCACACTTAATTAAATTTGTAAGGGTCACATCAGAATTAAAGAATATTATCCACTTAAGTAATGCAATAGGAATACTAATTCACTAAAAGAAAGGGGTTTCAGTTGTCCTTTCAGCTTTACCCTCTTAGAGATATTATTTGTCAGAATAAAATATCAAGCTAAGCAGATCTCATTTATAACCCTTGTTTAAGCCTAATTTTAATGTCTCATAAAATCATTACTATGAGCAATAAGTATTTATATTGAGGTTTCATCCATCTGTTATCATTCAAATGAAGGAGAATATTATTTGTATACAGGAAAATATTGTATCCCAAGGAAATGTCTTTGCCATTTACTCACCACAATTAATTCTCAGAGTGTGGTAATTTTAGTGTACCTGGTAGCTACAGGGCAGGAACTACTGATCTGAATATTATAATTAGCAACTATAACCCTTATCAAAATTCACCACCATACTCTGGTAATTTTTTTTTTTAAGTAGGAAAAATTTATTGGGAGAAAGAAAGCTTCTGTCTAAGAGAGACAGAAGGAGGACCAGAAAGTAGGTTGCTCACCCACCCCACTTTTCAAAGATGTTTTATACAGCAAAGCCAGGTGGTGAGGTGGGTACAAGTGGGACAAAACTATAAGACCCAATGGAAATTTACAAGGTGGGCATGAGGTGGGACAAAACCATGACCAATGAATAAGATTATAAGTACAATCACCCAGGTAATATTGATTAAATGGGAATAATTGGGGAGCAAGTCACATAGCAAGAATACAAGGATTTTCAGTAAGGGTGGGGGTAAGGGATATTTCCTGGAGAGGCTGGGTTAAGATCGTGATCCCCCACCCAGGTGATTGATACCTATTTAGGATGTCAATTACTGCTATTCATTCTACATGGGTGTGGTAGTTTCTCTCCTTTTACAATGCTGGCCTTCAGTGAATGTGTCTTCACTCTCCTCCATGTTGGCTTCTTGTGGGCTGGCCCTGTCTAACTGCCTACAAGATATCTAATTAACTTACCTATCTGCAATATCTCCCCCCCCAAAGAAGTACCCCTAACTGCTGTGAGGGGGCAAAGGGCGAAGACCATTCTGGCTATTTCCAGCTGAAAAGGGTCCTAGTTGTGATCAGCAGTCAGTTACTCTACAGAGTCTATCTAAAGGCCTTTGATAGGTAGCAAGCACTGTAATCTTGGTAGCCATATAGCTTTGAGTCTGGAAAAGCCAAAGAAACAGTTAAGAATACAGGGGCCAAATTATAAGGTCAGCAGGATTACTATGAATATGGCCAACAAGGGCTTCCACTGGAAGGAACTAGTAATAGCCTCCCACAAAGATGATAACAAGAAGGTCCAGGGGACTTCAGAATCTAACATAGAAGTCATATTGTATAGTTTAGCAGTTATGAACTGTTTACAAGATCAATCTGGTGGATCGCAGTAAAAGAATTCTAGCACATTTGTCATTGATTTCATTTGTATGACTGTTTGGAGTTTGGCAGCCTGTAGGCAAGAATAAAGAAAACTTTTAAGAAATTAGAGCATGTATAATGTAAGCATGAGCACACTAGAATGGAAGGGCATGTGGGGGAGAAAGTCATACTTTGAAATAGTGATTGTAACCTGCTGGCTCTTAGATTCTTTCATTGTTAAAGGTTATGTGTAAGTCTGATACTTTAAGAAGAGACAATTTGAAGAACAAAACTCGCTTAAGAACTTTAAAACTCTAGCTGAGCTCTTATAGATTTTACCATAGTTTTTTCCTAATAACCCATAACTGTGGTCAGCTACTGGTGTAGCTAGAAACTGCCAGAAGGGATCAGTGACTGGAGCCCCTTTTTATATCTAACTTTATTACTATGACATGATTTTATACCTCTTTTGGTTATTCTTTTCTACTGGGTATTTAAGACCAAGTTAAAGTGAGACCTGTGTCAATCAGTATGAACCTCTTGCTATCTGTCAAGGTCAGTTAAGTCTCCTTAAGCATTACTTTGGAACCATGCATAAAGCCTCTCAACTTTTCTGTCAGTATCAGCTATCAGGATAGGTCATGGTCTTACTTGACCATGTAGCTTTCAGTGAAAACATGGGACATTTTTTTCCTCTTTGTGACCCTCCTTTGGCACATGGTACATTTGTCCTCTGGTGCACAGCAATCTCCCTGCTTAGGAGGTTGAGTGACTTACTGAAGATGTAGGATCCTGTAAGAAAAGTTCCTTCATGTCCTGCATCTTTATTGACCTTGAGGGTTCAGGGCCAAAATATTGGCTGTCCTCTTAGCCCAGTTACCTTTTTAGTTTTGGTCTCCAAACTTTATTTGTTGAACACCCAGAAGAAAAGATCAGTGACATAAGTATTTCATTAGGGGCAGTGAGCTTAACTATTATAATAGTTAAAATATCAAGCACTTTTGAATTATAAAGCACAGTTAGAGGGCTGTTATTTCTTATCAACCATGGTTAGGGTTAAACAACCATGGTTAGGGTTAACAACCATGGTTGTTTTAGTGGTTGAATCCCTGCAGAATGTTAACAGACAACCATTATATATTATAGAGAAATTTAAGATCAAGAGCTACACATACTATTTTAGCATGACAATCATGATGACATTTTCTTTGTAACATTTACATGTCCATCTTAGTATGGAATAGTCTTTTAGTCAAACACCTCCATCTGATCACAAGACATTAAATGACATAAAAAAAACTCTTATTTTTTATCCTTTAGTAGGATGCCATCTAAAGAGAACATACATATTGGCCTATAAATGTACCTTAGAAGCTCATAATGTCTAGCTTCTAATTTTAGTTTATGACATTGTTTCAACTGTTTGATGATTGAACATCTCTAAGTGTGGTGACACATATAACATACATCACATAAGTTTTTAAGAAACCTATTATTTGACTGGTTTTCTCATGCTGGCTTGACATGTACCTTTTATCATAAGTAGCTGGAGTGCAAGAGAAAGGCAGATAACTGAGACAAAAAAGATCATTACCATAAACGATATCCTAGAGGACTTGTACACCTGGAAGGCATGAATATATACACCATGAAATAATAATGAGTGTCAGTTACATGAAACCCTTTGTCCCTTAATTTTTTTTTTTTTTTTTTTTTTTTTTTTGTACCAGGGATTGAGCTCCGGTCCTTGTGCTTGTGCAGCGGGTGGTGAAACCACTCAGCTAAATCCCCAGCCCTGTCCCTTAATTTTGTTTTCTACCAATAACATTTTAAATAAAACCTTGTTTTCCCACAGGAAACTTAGATCATGACCAATGTATACATATCACAATAATATGTTTAGCAATAATGTATTTCCCATGAGGCTATGGAAATTATTAGGGTCCCCTTTGTGAACAAAGTCTTGAATAATTTTTTTTTCCAGGGAGCTGCTCCTTTATTTACCAAGAGGAGTCCTGTCCTGTAGTTTTCCTAGGCCCAAGAGTCTTTATTTAATTATGTTAACAAATCTTTAGATGACCATGAGAGCCAGATCATAACAATTAACACATTATTTTTGACCAGTGAAAGATTCCTGAGATATTATACATAGGCAACAGTATGCACTGTATTCATAGAACCAGTTGACATTACTTGGATAATCTAGCAACCTGAGAGAAGCATGTCTTTAGTGACATTTATCTATAGTTACAGGCAAACATCTTAAAAAATCCAAAAGCCAAAAGAAAAAAGCTCAAACATAACAGCTGTATGTGTTGTAACAAATTGAACAGAAAGACACACACATAGACAACTTGTTTATATACCAAAGTGCACTCAGATGTATTTGGCCAAGTTGAATTATAATAACCCTTTTATAATTTTTAGGTTTATAATTACAAAAAAGGCTAGTCAGAACTTTGTCGTCCGATTAACAGAGATCTCTTGTAATAAGAATCAAAAGGAATAAAAACCTTCTATGCCTGTGAAAGCAAAGACCATTTTAAGATGGGTCCTAAGCTGACAGTTTGTCTGACTGGAATATCCAGCTATACAGGCTTCTCATTGTTGTTTTGATAGCCACAGTTGTTCAATAGCCATATGTAGTTGTTCCCTCTAAAGGGACAAACTATTAAAGGTAATTTTAACTATCTCCAGTGAGGGTCCACTCAGGCCAGGTTTGCATGTAGAAGAGACTAGGTGACACTCTTTGGAGCTAAGTATGAATTTCAAGCAGTGAGGGAGGAAGGCCTGCCAAGGCTCCAACCTGCTGTGCTGCAGATATCTACCTATGACAGTTTTTCCCATTTTGGAAAAAAAAAAAAAGGAAAAGAAGGCATCCCCGTCTAGCCCTTTTGGTCTGTGCCCAATCTAAGGTGTCTCTTAGACTTTATCTTATCCAGTGCCAATGGTGGCTGACTAGAGGTCAGTGGCCAGAGCCAGTTTAGCTGTTCTTACCATTCTCTAATTCTGCCTGAGGGCTGAAAGACAGATAAATCTTACATTTATTTCATGAGAGTTTCAGGATTAAACCCAGACCAGTTTTCTATATGGTGCAGAGATAAATGAAGGTCAGCTTTACTGTGGAAGGATTCCAAGGAGGGGAAACTCACCATTCTGGGAACTTTGTTTTAAAATCCAGCAGCCACAGAAGAGGGAAGTGCCTTGAATCAAACTGTGTTATTTCTCAGGGGCAGGGCAGTGGAGAAGGGATGGAAGAGTACCTTTAAGTACTGCACAAGAACTAAATCTTAACCATCTCAGGTGTAGAAGGACAATTAAGATCAGGAGCTTTTCCAGAGTGGATCTGCAATCCTTAGCAAAACATGTCTCTAGAGAAAAAAGCTATGATTGACTCCAACTGCACTGCCAAGCAGAAAATCAAACCAATAATCAAAGAACCCGAATGGCTGCTTTTTGCCTCTTGAAGGAGAATGAAAATATTCTAATTATATTGTTTGGGGCTTACCCTTTTAATGAATTACTCTGAATCTATAATATCTAATTTATGATTGAAATACCTTACAGGCTGTTGAGCAGCTCCCTGATGTTGTATAAACACTCCCAAAGCAATGTCTCACCTTTTATTAACA
Source organism: Heterocephalus glaber (assembly GCF_000247695.1). The sequence continues at coordinate 28,561,004 of NW_004624736.1, read as the reverse complement.
TACAAACTGAAATGATGTCCTATAGTTAGGCCCTAAAAGTGCTTATTTGAACTTCTAGAGTGCGGTCTGGGAATGAGGTTCCCAGGTGTCTGTCTCTTGGGCTTTTCTAAAAGATAATCGAAGGGTCACACAATCTTACTATATCCTGCTATCTGAAGGCCACAAAATCCTATAATTTCCAGGAATCTCCTTAGCTGTTTTAGAGTCTTGGGCTATGGAAAAGAAAGAATTGGTTTAATTCTTTCTCCACCCAGTATTTTGGTTCCCTTAGATATAATAAAGCCTAAATATTTTACCTCAAGGCTGAAAAGTTGTACCTTAGATCTAGAAATATTATAACCCCTGTCTGTTAGAAAATTCAGCAGAGCAGATGTCTTGGCTAGAAAGCTCTTCTGAGGGGGAACATAACATACCATCTACATATTGCAAGACTGTGACTTGGGAAAAACTATAGTATTTCCTTCTATCAAATCAGGATCCAGAGATGTTCTCAGCTTTTTCCTGGTAAAATAGTTGATGATTTAAAATAACTGAAGGGCTTAGTTCTCATGTTTGTTAGATCTTCAAGAATACATGCCTGAAAATGTCTTCTATTTCAATCTCCTATCTGATTGGCAGGCCGGTAGGGGGTCTTGAATAGGAAATGTTTGTGTTCTAGAAGAAACCAGTTGTCCCCCTGGCTGCCTGCCCTTTGAGCTTCCAAAGTCAAAGTATCTGTCTCTATATGTAGTAGCAGCTAATAATAATATTTTTCTCTCATTAGAAATCAATGTCTGGTTTAAGAGCAACATTACATCTTTTTAATCTAGTCCATAGGTCTGAGTAAGTCCTCTAAAGAACTCAATGTACATATCAGGGTCATCTGAAAACTTTTTTTAAGTCTGATTTCATCTGCTTTAGGTCACTGAGAGAAAAAGACACATGAACACAGGTAGCACCATATTTACCATCCTGCAAGGGATATTGTCTTTGAGGGACCTGAACAACTTAGCTAAGGATGGATATAGCCTCATAGAGATTAATTAGGGCTGACCTAGAAATCCCACCTTGAGCACCTAGTGGTCAAGGCTTAAAGTTGTCTTGGAAACTTTGTTCTCAGGTTCTAAAGGGTAAGGAGCAGCCTCCAGCCTAGAGGTACTGAATGCCTTAAGGGTGAAGTGTCTCTCATTTTTCTATGGCCCACATTTACATTTGAACATAAGCAAGAAGTACTTGTTAATATAAAGAAAATCTCAACATAAGATGATTTTGACCATTTTCTCTTTTTTACAGTATAATTCTAATTGATATAGCATCATAGTACTTTCCTCTCTGTACTTGGCTTTAAGGAGATAGGCACACCACACGCTGGTGTAGAGAAATACTAAAGTGCTCCTTAATACATTCCAAAGGAGTAAGTGGTTCAAAAAAGGAGTTCCTAATCTGGAACAAATGCTGATCCCATAAGTCTCTGCTTGATTTCTGTGGCCCCTAGGGCAGCCCCAGGGTGGCTGCCAAGGTTTATACCACTCCAGGGTAGGTAGCTACAATCTGGAGAGAGAATCAGAAAATAAAACCCGACTGGACTATCTACCCTTTACCAGCACATGATCTTATCTTCCTCAGGTAACTGATATCTTTACTCCAGTAGGAACTCTTAAAGTGCAATTTACAATTGACTTCAGCCATAACAATCATGTTTAGAGTAGGAAGTATTCCTAGAAAACCAGGAGGTTTAAACCACTGCTATCTGGTTCCTTGAAAGAGAGAGAAAAATAAGTCAACAGTCAAATTAGGGTACTTTTCCTACAAAAGAGAATACCTCCAGAGTTGGTAAGTCAGAGATTTTGCCCTGGGCCCTAAGGTAGTGAAAGGTCTGAGAAATTTCTGAAGTCTATGCAGTCATTTAGGCAACTTTTATTAGCAAGACAAGGCTACTCCTTTAAGGTCCATTTTTAATTTACTAAGTATTGAAATTCATAGGTCCTCCTAGAGGCTACAATCTACATTGTAAAGGCAAAGGTACTCTTATGGATTTCTTTTGCACATCTGAATGAAGAGAAAGGCTGGCTAAAATAGTCCCATATTCTAGTTAGCATGTAAAAACACAAATGCAAGTTACTGATTGTTATTTTCCCTAGTGCAAGACTAAACAGTTGTTGCAAGTTGCCTCAGTCTGACTTTCTGGAAGGAGGAGTGGTCTGATTACAAGGGATTCTCAAATGAACTCCCAACAAGTTGGAGAAAAGTTTAAGGGGAGGTTTTAACTCTCTACCAGGGAGAAAAAGTCCAAATAAAGCTCAAGTTGGTTAAACATCCAAAAATCATCATACAGCATTTTCATTCCAAAGTCGTTCCAAAGTCCATTCCCTATCAGAAAAGGCATTTTTCCCCTACCCACATAAATGAGGAAGACCATGCCTAGGAGGGGAGAGAAGGTTCACGTAGTTTTTAATCTAAGATTTTTTTTACATTTGTCTAGAGGTCTGTCTCTTTTTTTCTTGTTTTTAATAAATCTGTTTATTAAAAAAATAACCAACAAAATAAGAGTGGAGCCTTTTTTTCTTTGGGCCCAGTCCATATACAGAGCCACATGCAAGAATGATATTTATTTATTTATTTGTTTGTTTGTTTGTTTGTTTTGCAGTACCAGGGATCAAACTCATGACATTCCACTTGTAAGGGAGGCTCAGCACCACTGAACTAACTCCCCTGCCCAAGAGCAATAATTCTTTCAAAACTGGCTTTATTCTTCTTTGACCCAATAGACTTTGCTGTTTTCTCCAAGCCGTAAGGTTCCACTGGCCACAAGCTGAAGGGCTTTAGGAAATATTTTATGCTCTGGTCGCCTCTATTCACAGGAGCAGCTTCTTGTAAAATAATTTATCCAGCATCTACATCTTCAGCTCCAAAGTGCACAGTGCACCTGATGATTGTGACTCTGGCATCCAGGACTTGCTCATGAGTATTTGAACCCTTAAAAGAAGGGAGCAGTGATGGGTGGATATCGAGTAGAGAAAGCAGTCCAAACCTATAGCTCAACTCCTATTGGAGGTTTAAGAAAGGGCTCAGAAGGCATCATTTTGGATCACTCTGAGAGAGAGGATATCTGATAATCATTGACAGAGTTCCCCTTTTGCCTCAATAAGGAGTCCAGATAGGGATGAGATGTGGAGATTTTCTCCTGATTACCCAGACAAACTGACAGGAACTAGTTTCTTCTGAGGGACCTTTGGGTGTCTGCCAGAGAGTAGCCCTGGCCATGACCCTTCAGTTTTCACCTCAGTTTCTGCTAGTCCCACTCAATCAGAGATCTGTTTCCAAAAGGAACACAATTGCTTATCTGGTCAACATTCCACCCACCATTGGTGTCAATGGGAGTGGGGATTCACCAGAGGGCAACAAGAGAAACCTTTTCACTGCTTTGAGAGTGGCAGCTGCCCTAAAGGGAATTATTAGCTGGCAGAATACCCACTGTTTCACATTCTACAAGGGACAGATAAAAGCCTGAACTGTCTTTATCTGAACCGATTTCATAAGAGACCCATTTTACAACATTTGTAAGCAACTAAGTCTAAATGCAACACACACAAAACAAGAATAAAACAATTTTAACAAAAGACAATGCATAAGAAAAACAAGAAATTTGCAAACATTTAAAACACACAACTTAAAATTAAGACACTTTTGAAACAAAAGCCAAAACAAAGGCCAGAATTTATGAAACAAAAATCAGAATCTATGAAACAAATAGCCAGAGCCTATGAAACAAAAGTTACAGTCTATGAAGCAAAAAAGACCAAAGTTAGAACCTATGAAAGAAAACTCTTACCCCTGACCAGTAATCTTGGTGGAAGACCTCCAAAATGATATAGGGGAAGTGATATAACTCCCAAACCTACTAGATATCCAAAACATGAGTTCATATTCTCTAAAATCAAAGAATAAATTCTAGGAACAACGGAGCTTAAGAGTAGGAAAAATTTATTGGAAGAAAAAAAGCTACTGCCTAAGAGAGACAGAAGGGGTACCAGAAAGTGGATTGTCCTACTCTGGTAATTCTTTAAGCAAGTTATCCTTTTATGGTACCTTCTTTCTGGCCACCTGCTACTGATTACAGCTAGTTATTGATGTTCACAGCTGTGGTTCTACTATGGACAAAGGCTGATAATAATTTTCTAATAAATAAATTCACCTATATCCTGAAATTGTCAACATTTCTCAAAAGATATTAGCATTCTAAAATTTCCCTGTACTGCTTGATTTCTTAAGCAGAGAATCAATGAGAAAGAACATTGGGCAGTGGAACTTTGCAAACTTCAGTTAAAATTCTGGATTCTAATAATTGTATGAAATCATGCAAATTACTTAATCTCACTGAGCCTCAGTTTCCTCAATGTTAACAGTCTAATAATATGCTCTACCTCATAGCATTATTGTTGGCTCAAGGCCAGGGGATTTAGCTCAGCGGTTCCACAGCCTGCCTCACAAGCTCAAGGACCCAAGTTCGATCCCTGGCACCAAAAAAAAAAAAAAAAAAATCATTGGCTCAAATGAGACAATATGCTTACAGAGATTGATAGTTGATAAGTATAATATATATAAAATATGATGTATAAATATATCATATAACATAATGAATTGTGTGTGTGTGTGTATATATATATATATATATATACTTTTTCCTTTGAGTGCATGTCTTCTATAAACATCACACAAAATAAGCTGAAGTGAAAAATTCCAAGTTAATTTGAAGTTAAAGAGTAAATTTAAATTTTAAAAAAGTAACTACATTCACCAGCTATTTGAGATGAAGTATTACACACATTAGATAATTTGCTTAAGTTTGATTCCTTATCTTCAACCTGTGTTATTCATGATATTGCTCTCCATCCATTCTATATATCCATAAAAATATCTCTAAAATCCAGTTTGACTCAATAATTATACATTGAGAATCAATTTGCATAAGAATACTAAGTCCTAAAGATTGAAGAAAAATTAGGGAAACATTATCTGCTAAAAGTTAAGTGACACTCCTTTGAATTTTTTTGTACTTTCATACTAGTTTCTTATATCACAAATATTTTTAAAATGTATATTCACTTTACCCAGTTGGAAAATAACACCTGGGATAGTTAGCTTATATTTTTGTATTCTTATTTTTGTCTATAAATACATTTATTTTCCCTAATTTTCAATTATTTCTCTAATTAAAAATTTTTTTCCTTTGCACTAGTTAAATATTAAAGCATCTCAAATATGTTGACAGGTGTCAATGTTTTGGATGGAAAGAATGTTTCTCAATGTAATTATATTGTACATTTTTATCATATAATTAATAGAGAATCATTAAAAATACAAGGAAAACATTAAACCTGTAATCAAGGCAATATAATATTTATTCCAGTAATATATTCAGTTTAAATATGCTGAAGCTTTCCTATCCAAATGTGATGGGAAACTTTTTTCCTAAATGGTTATAATCATAACTGCTTCATTCAAAATATTTCTTAAAATTCACTTTGTGATTCCCAAACATTGGAATATGGAATGGAAAAGATACACTGGGAATTTTCTGAATCAGAATATATGCAAGATAAAAACTGAACACATTCTAAATGTAAATTAATAAGTTTCCTGAAATTTGATTTGCATTGTCACTTGGAAAGATAAAAGATATTCTAGAATTTCTTTTAACAGTCAGAATTCATTTCCAGAAAAGATAATACAAAATCCTACTATAAAGTTAAGGATAAACATGCCAGGATTGACTTCTATTTAAAGGACATCCTTGCACAACTGCTAAATGTACCATACAAATACACATATATAACCCACAAAATTGTGAGTCAGAGCATGTGTATTTGAGGAACTGTGTGTGTGTGTGTGTGTGTGTGTGTGTGTGTGTGTGTGCCTGCCTAGCGGCTGATATAAGAAAAGACAAAAGTGCCAAGAAAAATGTCTTTACACATAAGCTTTGGGAAAAGAAAGCAACTATTTCATTATACTTTCAATTGTCATTTCAAAGCCCTGTCTTGAGTTTCTTAAGGCTCTGCTAGCTCTGTGATATAACTAGATGGAGATCATTCTGCTGTGACCAAGTTACATCTCAATATAGAACCCTCATTTTTCATGTCTCTTGCTTCAAAACAAACAGTGAGCTCCAGAGAAAGACATGCAGTTAGCTGATACGAACCTAGACTAGAACAGTGGCATTTTCAGAAATGAAATCAACATTTCTCAAAGGTTTCACATCTTAAATTTTTATCTGCGAAGAGCTTTCTAAAAACTCTTGCTGTTTGAGATAAAACTACTTTCTATCTCCCAAGGCAGTTCAACACTAAGCTGTTTGTGATGCTAGTTTAAATGACAATTTGTGGGGGTAACAATTATTTTCTTCTAAATTTCTTACTTAATAGCTAAATATCTTGCTTTTCACATGAGCATTTGTGCTTAAAATTTATATACCTGGCAAGTAAAATTTCCAAGGCAATTCATTGTTATATGAGTTAATAATTCATATGTAATCATTACATTACATATGAATAACATCTGAGATATAATCAAAAGGCAAGTTAATTTTTGGCTCCTCACATCCATTTAAAATTTATCCAGTGGGAAAGTAAGTCCCTTTATGTTTTGGTAAGCAATAGTTGTACAATAACTTTACACTACAAAACTCTGTCTTGATTCAATAATTAGATTTCAACCTTTTCTCTCCATTCATTTTCTTTTGCAGCTTCTTTTCATCTGTAGTTGGTAACCTGTTCAGAGACAGTGTGGCTTGGCTTGTTTCTTTGTCTCTTTTCTGCTTAATTTTCCATCATCTCAAATAATTTGCTGTTTAAAAGGAAAAAATCTCACCAAGGACAAGGAACTCAAGGAAGAGAAGACAGGACAGGAAAATCTTTGCTTGCTGACTAGGTCAGGCAGGTAGCAGAGCATCCATCAGCCTCAGGGAGTTACACAGAGCTCTCCTTTCCAGCTCTCTCAAGGCAATCTTATGGCCAATTCCTCATCCTCATCTTGGCTCTCTGGATATTCACAACCTAGATTTGGTATTGGAATCCCATGATGCTCCCAGAAGGTCTCCTGGGAAACTCTAAACTCCAGTTCAGATCAGTCCTTATGGTGTTCATTGTGAATGTTGTTATTTCTTGGGTGTTGCCTCCTGCTTTCACACTTTGCCCAGCCAAATTCAGCTGTAACTTTCTCAATTACTCAGAAATTTCAAGGTTTCTCAACTGCAAGAAGCCCACATCAAGCCCTCCATGCAGTTCAATTAAAGCACTCTACATTTCCTGATAAAAAGATGTGGTCTATTGACCACTTGTTCTAGGAAGAAATCTTTACTCACAAGAATGGAAATAATCCTCATATGCCTAGTTTAATCATTTTTCCAATGTGTTCTCATAGCCACTTAAGTATCTTACAATTTTGTGGTCTTGGTGCCTGAGTTGAGCTTTAACTTTATCTCATTATAACTGCCCATGTAAAATATATCTGACATATAGAATTCAGTACAGTACCTGACTCATAGTGTTTATTTAATGTCAGTGGTCATTATTATCATTATCATGATCATCAATAGAGCTCTTATCATATAAGGAGAAATATGTCACATCACTGCTCACCTATTTATGAATGTTCATAAAGCTTTGTCAAGTCAACAAGTGAAAAGGATCCAAATGTTCCTTAATAGATATCTGAATAAACAAATCATGGCATATTCCTACAATAGAATACTTTGCAACAAAAAAATTATTGATGCACAGAAAACATAAATGAAACTCAAAACTGAAAAAGAATCAATATTATATGATTCCACTCATATAAAGTTCTGTAAAACACAAACCAATCTACTGTTAGAAAGAGATAATTCTATGCTTGGAAAAGGAGCTGGCAGAAAGAGAAAAGTAGAAAATGTACAAAAGGCATGATAAAATGAGGATGATGAATATATTAACTTGATTCTGGTGATGGATTTTTTGGTAAATATATCTATATTAGGAAACATAAAATTGTATACTTAAAAGATGTTCAAGTTACTGCATGTCAATTATACCTCAATAAAGCCATTTTTTAAAAGTTTGAGCAATAACAACATAAAAAGTAGAGCACTTACTAAAAGATACCAAAATTTTATTGTGCTTTCCTTGGAATATTCTCAGACTACATCTCCAGGGATTCAGACAGTCAACATTCATATTGTGTAAAATGTTTGACTCATTTTTTATCCTATTCATTTTTAAGTATTTGTATCTTTTTATTGCTAATTTTACTATAATGTTAAAATAGTTTCTATCCTCTTAAAATAGTTTCTATCTGATTTGTGTTGTAAGTAAATATCACTAATATTTTAGATTTATTTTCTAATTTGCCATTTTGATGGAATTTAGCATAAATTCTGACAGTTTTCTGTTTTTGACAGTTGATTCTCTTGGCTTTCAGAGTAATCTATTTGAAAATTTTACCTTCTAATATAGTTTATTCAGTATTTTCACTGAATAGTAGCAAGGAGTATTTCAGTCATTGTTGTGCTACCAAAATTTCATCAAAACTCTTTTCTGTTATTAATGTATTCATATTCCTATATAAAACCTATGAAAAGGAAGATGTATTTGTGCCATGAGATAAATATCCATGCTGCTCTATCCTAGTACTTTTAAAACCTTTTACTCACCATATGTACCTATGTGCTAAGTGGAAATTGCAATATAACCATACCTGTGAATAAAAGCTGAAAGTTTTGCAACACAATACAATTTAAAAGAAACTTTGAATAACTTCGGGGTTTCATTTTGTTTTCAGTTTATATTCTATCGACAAAGAGTTGGGTTAGAGACTATTTTAAGGAAATAATAAACTGTAGTTTCAAAATTTTCAAAGCATGTTTATGCATGTTATCTAATTTTTCTATAGAATATTCTTGTTCTTCAAGTACACAATAACAAGACCTAAAACCACAAAGCTATTAAATGAGAAATCTCTAACTCTGAACATAATGTTCTCTCTGCTTATCTCTGGAAATGGAAGTAGTGCAGCAAATGTCCTGGAGGTGGTCTGTCTAATCTTAAATCCACCTCTGGTTACATAACTTTGGAAAAGTTTTCTAACCTTATGAAGTCCTGTTTTTTCACACCTAAAACAGGGATAATGTTTTCCTTTAAACAGTACAGTGAAGAGGGAATGATATAACAAACACTGAGCCCTTAGCTTAAAGCCTGGAACATGTGCTCAGTAATTATTACATATTTTTAACATCATATTTCAAATATATGAAGAGAAATTATTTTGTAAGTCCTGAGTAAAAGATAACAGAAATGTAATGACAGATGCATTCATTAGCTGTCAAACTATGATTCTTCTATTTTTTCTTGGGTAGCTAGCATGTGATTTTAATATGGGATAATTTGAATGTATAATAATTTTACTGCAGGATAAAAATTAATAGTATTAACTATAATTTTATTGTAGGTCATACAAAGCTTTTTATTTTCTTGATAGGTTATTCAGCATTCTGCTGATACTAAAACATATCATTTGAATAACAAAATTTTGTTTTTGTTTCATTTGAATTGTTTCATTTCAATAGAACTTTTAAAGCTCAAGGATACTATACTGCAGTTGGAGATGCTATCATTGCAGCCCACAAATCCTGTGTAATCCACCATATAATTAGGACATATAGGACTAGAGGCACACTCCCCCAGATACACATACAAAATGAAATCATTGAATGTAAATTTGTGTGTTTGATGTTTGAAATTGAATAACTCAGATAGTCCTTCAGAATGCTGCATTGGCAGGAAGGCTGGACAAATCAGCCTCAATTGCTTCATCAGAGAAATAAGAAAAATATTATTTCCTTAAGGGTTTTCTGTCAGTCTTAGAAACTAGCTGATACTAGCACATAGAATGTGGCCTTGGACTCCACCTTCCCACCTGTTGAAGGCTCTAGCTGTACACCTACCTGCCTGATCATTAAGTACAAGCAAATGTTGCAACTCTACCAGAAAGATTCCTAACCAAAGATAATATTTCTATGCACCTGCAACCATTTGTGCAGAAGATTATGTATTTCTTTTGTATGTGAGTAAATAAAGTGATCCTAGGATGTGATGGCAGAGGTTAAACACATGGGAGAAAGTGTGCAAAAAAATGAATGTGGGTAATTCCACAAGTAGGCACACAAAACACCCATCTACACCATGACTTGACTGTTTTGTTTGTGAGGATGAGTGGGCCAATCAGAAGACCTAAGAAGTAAGATAATGTGACTGAATGATTGTGAAATCCCTGTCACATCTCATCCTATTGGGTATAACACCTAACAGGAACATCATCTTGTCTTAGAAGTTACCTTCTTAGGGGCGGGGATTTAGCTCAGTGATTCCACTGCCTGCCTCACAAGTGTAAGGTCCTGAGTTTGATCGCCGGTATGAAAAAAAAAAAGTTATCTTCTCAATGAAGCTCTTTCTGATAGCCTATCCAACATCACACTTCTCCTTTTTCACTGATGTATTTTTCCTTACCATTATTAATTTTACATATTTTGGTTATTAGTCTACCTCAACTAAATTGTGAGTTTCATAGGAGGCATGGATCTTCAACTTTATTCACACTTGATTTCCTACTATCTACAACAATGCCTGACAAATGGAAGGTTCTCAATTTTTGTTCAGTTACTGATGAGTCATGAAACTAGTTTGCTGAGTTACTGAAAGAGGTGCAGAGAGACAGGGCTTGTCTCAAAGAGCCTGGTGTGATCATTCACAGCTTTATATACCTGGCTGTTCATTAAAAAAATAAATACAGCACTTTTGGCCAAACTTGTCTGTGGGATATTATTTCCAAGAGAAATATTTATGTGCTTCTAGACTGAAACCTTTCATGTAAATAAATCTTGATCCCAACAGTCCTCTCCTTAGCAAATCTTGAACTCATGATAAGCACTCCCCAGTTGGTCCCTTTGTCTGATATGACAAGAAACTAGTGACAGATTTTCCTGCTCAAAGTTCCATCATGCCAAAAATCCACATAGATGAGATACATAGGTGATAAAGTCAGACCACAGATGCAAGAAACAGATGAGGCCACTTTGTGCAAAATCACCCTACTCTTTAAAAGAATAGAGGTTCCCTATTCTGTTACTCCTCAAGGTTAAGTTCCCAACATAAGTCATAGTAAACATTATCAACAAACCTTTTCCCTATAAAACCTCTTAAATTCTCAACACCACATGTGAAATAGCACCCCCAACTTTATTTCCCCATTACCCTGCATGAAATTGCTAAATTTCAGAGCTATTAAATAATTCTTCAAGAATGTTCATTTTCTTTTTTTTTTTTTACACTAAAAGGTATCATTCATAAGAGCAAAACCTGATTTGTTTTGTGCATGGTCTTCTTCCCAGTTCCGAGAAGTGTGTCTCGTGGTCAGTAAAAGTAGGCAGTGGACAGATGGACATGAGTTAATACCTCCACAAAGTATGAGAAAATATCTTCAATCTTTGTCTCCTTTTGCAAACAATAGTTGTTGTGTTGATATTTTCTTTAAAGCTAGATAATTACACCCAGGAATCATTACAATACAGTAGAATGAGGCCAAGAGCAATAATACTACTTAGGAAGTGTCTTGAATAATATAAAATTCAAAACTACAGTGTCAGGCTTCTTACTATACCCTCCCTAAAACAATCCATGGGTGAAATGAATTAAAATTTAAAATGTGAGAATAAAATTTATTTCATTAATAGAATCTATTACTCTTGTTTGCTTTCTTACAGAATTTGGTATATTTGGATGTTGAGAAATATCTGAAGCTTAGGAAATCTTTTATTTTTTCCTGAATAAATGAGATTGCACAGAGACAATGACTAGGATTACTTTAATAATTTTCATATTTTGAAGATGTATTTTTCTAAATTTGGTCAAGAAAGTAAACCACCAACAAGAACACCTATATCTTTTCTCCATTTTTTCTTTCCCAAAAACCAATAGACATAGAAAAGACCAATTTGTCTCATGAAAGACCATGGCTTTGTGAGAAAAAAATAGCTATTTTGGTGAAGTCAATCCAAACTTGCTTTCCACTGAAGTCTTACACTGAATGCTCAACTCTATCCTTTGTACTAGAGTGGGACTTAACTTGGGTAGCTCCATTAGCATTAATGGTGGTTCTACACACATCAATCCATTGGCCATCAATGATGGAATAAACCTGTTAGCACAGTTGTGTTGAACAGCTGAAAGGATTGTACCAAACTTGTCCTCTACAACATGACTGATATTCTTTTATTCTTCACCCAGTGATCAGAAAGACAATGGCAGGAATAGTTTTATTGCAACAAACATAAAGGAGTAAAGTCCAAGTCTACCTGTTCTCTCCCAAGACAAATCATCCACAACATTGACAGACCTCTGTTTGTGCTTCTACAAACAATGTGTTCTCAAACTACATATTCATGGGGCTTTCTGGAGCTTAGTAATAGACGTTTGCAAAGGTGTCTCTAAGACCCAGTCTTGTCCCTGATGCACTCCTTGTTTTTAAAAATGTTTAATAGTTCAACCATGTTTTGGTTGTTTTATTCAATCAAACATATGAAATAAAAATACTACCTCCCACTTAGGAGGGCTATGTTGTATGAGGGTGTTACATGGAAAAGCTAAATTCTCCTTTTCAATAGCTACTAACAATAATAAATAAACCACAGCACAGTCTGAAAATTGTAATTTTGATCTTTTGGGGATAAGCTTCCAAAAAAAATAAAAATATGAATGTGAACCACATATAAGAGACCAATTCCAGGAGATGTGTTTTACTAAAGAAAGTAAAGGTATGTCTGATCATTACTTTTTTAAGAAATCCATATTTTAGCCCAGCATAGTAGCATATGCTGTAATCTCAGCTACCTGTGAGGCTGAGGCAGAAGGATAGCAAGTTAAAGGCCAGCCTGGGAAACATAGTAACATTCTGTCTCAAAAAAGAAAAATAGTGAACCAGATTTTAATTAGCAATTCCTACATTAGAAGTCATAATTTTTCATTAATGAAATGTTTAGTATTAAATTCATAAGGTTATTTGTAGTATTCACTTCATATCACATACTGAAATGTTTCACATTTATCTTAAAATATAAAATCAACAAAAAATGAATATGGCAGTATAAAAGACATAAGACCTAGGTTTAAATTCTTTGCTCTGTAATTTATAAGCTATGTGACCTTAAAAAATTACTTAACCTCTCTTCATCAGTTTTCTCACTTATAAAACGAAGGCCACGGTACTATCAAAACTTCAGGTTTCAATGTCTGTCACAGAAGATCTTCCTTATGGAAGAGGTTTTAGCATTTATTATTTAGTCTTCATTAACAGCATTATAAGTAAATAAGATCTTTAGTCTTTTGGGAGAATAGAACATAGTGTGTTTTCACATGCACATTCACAATATAAAGATATGGATATGTAAATGCACATGTACATATATAAATATGTAGCATGAGAAATCCATTTTAAAAATGTTTTGTTTCCCTTAAATTATGAGCTTTGGAATATTAAGTATGAAAGAATCACATATAAAAGTAAAAGACAGAATTACTCTTTCAAAAACAAAAACTAAACAGCAAAAATATTGAAAATTTCAAAAGAATCCAAAGATGTTACAATAATTCAAAATAAAATTGTTTATTCTACCATCAAGAAAAAGATTGGAAATCATTACTTATATATTCTATCTATACCTCCTTCCTTCCAATCATTCTAGGAAACTTCAAAATTGTTTCCTAGTAGGAAGTCTCAAGGGAAAAAAATTTCTAGTAAACCACCATGCTTAGTAATTTTTCATTATGTAAATTAACATTGAGCTCTTCATAATTCTTTGCCATAAAACTATTTTTCTTTCTCAACCACAACCTGGTAAGCATGGCATTCAAAACCAATATGTTCCCAGACACACTGATTTCCCTGGGAGCTATCACAGGAAAGCCATGCATCCCCAGTGTGGCTTGAACTCTGAGTACCAAAGTGTAAAATACACTGGTGCACTTTAGAAGCCTGCACTCCTCACTACAGCACTGGCCACTCTTCTGTAATTAAGTCAGTGTTCGTTGATTTCTTGTGTTTGTCTTTCAACAGAAGGAGATATAATGCAATAGCTTGAAAAATGAAAGACCTTCTCATTTACACATGAAAAACCATCTTATGTGGTAGCTCCACAGGGCTGTCTGCAGAGCTCTGTGTATACATTGCATTTAAGGGCTTAGATCTCTCTGCACCTGCTGTGTCACTACAGACCCCTACTAGTTTGAAGCCTGTTAAAGCAGGAGACTTTTCAGGCTCTGTCTACAGGACACCAATACAGCTGGTCAATTCAATTCATTTGATGAGAGGGGAAAAAAATAAACCAGTCACTCCAGTAGGGGGAAAATTCATCAAGCCATTTCTTCAGTGTTGCATAGACAAATAAACTGTCTACCTTCAGTTTCCATTTTGCCACATGTTCTGTGAGGTTGTATAGACCCAGCTCCAGGCTCATCATTTGTTTTAATCACACTAAATTCAGCACTGAATCAAGTTTCCAATCAGAAAGCTGCTATTTGCTCGAATCCAGAGAAGAGATATAGAAGATGCTTCTGAGTTACAGCTCCATGGGGCCTCAGGGGCTTTTCCTGGAAAAAAAAAATGCAATGCTGATGACCGTTTCTGTGAGAGTACCCTTAAGAGACACAGTAATTGGTGCATTGCATATAAAGAGATTTATGTCACCAACCAGTTGTTTATAATGGGAATGTAGTGTTACTGAGCTGATAAAAGGACAGTAACCATTATCCAGTTAATAGAGTTATTAACTAGAACTAAATTGGTTTAATAATCTGAAAGCAACAGGGAGTAGCTGGGAAATTCTTTGACCACCCACAGGGTGCCCCAAGGACTTTAAGGGTGGTCACCTAAGTGGTCTACAGAAAAGCAGAAATCATCAATAATAAAACATACAAGCTATTTACATTTTGTGTGTTGGCTTGTCTGTGATCCACTAGGAGTGTATATTTCTCTTGAAAGATTTCTTCTCAGGAATCTCATCAGTTCCTCAGAAAAGGAAGATTATGGCTGGATACTAACATATTAATGGAGTGTCATAATAGCTAATATAAATGGTAAATAAAATCATCACTTGTGCTTTGTAATTGTATTGCAGTTATTTAATATTTCTGTGGTATAATTTTGTATGTGCATATATATTATGTATATAAATTTTATATATCATGTCATCCACAAAAAAATTCCAAGATGCATTTTGTTTTTAGCAAATGGGGTTTTACAAGTGTCTCTATATATGCTATTATTTTTACTTACATAAATAGGAAAGACTTCAGCAGCAAATATCATTCACTTAAAAGTCATTTACCATTAATTCACAGTTCAATGGATTAGCTAATAAAATAGTCTCATAGTTATGGGAAGAACTCAAATATAAATTTCCAGGAAGGTGATCTGTTCCATAGATTTCTAAATTAGTAAATGACTAAATTCTCCTCACACTTAACAATATGCAAGTGACATTATGTTGCAGAATCTCTACATCAGAAAACTACAACTGGCAAAAACTTGTGAGTTGCCTAAAATTAGCTTTGAAATTATAGTCTCCTTTATTTTGTTTTAAAGGTACAATTTCATGTTAAGACAATATTTATTCACAGTCAATGCAAACCAAACTAAAACGAAAGAGAGGGAGGGACAGAGGGAGGGAGAGAGAAAGAAAGAAAAAGAAAAAGAAGGAAGTGGAAGAGGAGAAAAGAGAAAAGGAAAGAAAAAAGAAAGAGGAGAGGAGAGAAGGGAATTCAAAAGCAAGTTGGGGTGGGGCAGAGAGGAGAGAAGAGTGCGTAGGGATGATACATGCAATGTTAGGGAGAGCTAGTGCCATAAAAACCACCAAAAAGGAAAAAAAAATGGATTTAAATAGCAATCTGAGAAATTTAACTGAGACATAAAGAAGAGATCTTTAACAATGGGGAACTGTTAAATGTGAGAATGGGTCACAAGGGAAAGAATTAATTTCCTGGTAAAAATCAGACTTTAATTTATCAAAAACATTTAAGCACAATCCTGCCTGCAGAAGATAAAAGGCTGAATTCTCAGGGTCTTACTGGCTAATGAAAAATTCACATTGGCAAAATTGGCAAATAACTCAGTATTATAAACAACTGATATTTATTAAAGATGAGGTATCCTAGATGTTTGAAATAAGCAATCTACAGAGCAAATCCTTAGTTTCAATAAATATGTATTCTTTCAGATACAGGGGACTAAAATGAAGCTCTAGTACAAGTATTCTGTGAAATTCAAAGGCAAATAATTATTTAACAAAATAAATTAGTTCTTCATGCAACAAATACATTATAACATTTTGTTAGATGCAGACTGGGACCAAACACCAAATAGAAATGAATTATGCAGAAATAAAGAACTACAGGGCAAGAACCAAACACATGAATCAAGACTTTGTGTATCATTGAACTGAGTTAGCTGAGCTGATTCCAATTGTCAGTGCAAGAATGAATGGAGGGAGCAAGACTGAGGGAAGTTACTGAATGTAAGTTTATTCAGTGTTCAATTTTTCTAGGTACCTATCATTAACCTCTCTCAACCCTTTAGTAGTACTGTAAAGCTCTCTGTGATATTATATTTCCTAAAGATAAGTTCCCCGGGAAATCTGTCAATCTTTTTGTTGCCCAGCAGTGTTCTTTCCCAAAACCCTCTGTCTAGTAGGCTGGGTTTACACCTCCCTGTAGGAAATCCTTTCAACTTTCTCCCGAAAGTATTTCAACTCCTCTTTTCTTAATCTAACCTGTAGCTTTTATCTTATCCCCAGTTGTGGTAAAGCTTGGAGCTAAGAAAGGGAACAGAGAAAGTAAATTATCACAATAATTTATGTCTAGAAACATCCTTCTTCTTATATTGAAAGTTTGGCTGTATACAGAACATTCAAAAAGTATGTTTTATTCCAAATTTTCAAGATCTTCTAGTTTCCAGTATTGCCACTGAGATGTTCTATGATAGTTTAATCATGATACATTAGTGTAACACATTTTTCTCTCTAAATATATGTAGGTCATCTTTATTTTTGACATTTGAATATGTTAAGCTGCCTTTTAAAAAGGAACTTTTCTCAACTATTTTACTATGTGGTTGGTGGACTCTTTCATTTTAGGGACACATATGTCCCACTTCTTGAAAAAGTCTTATTTTTTTGATACTGCCATCACCTGACTTCTTCTTTTTTCTCTTTCTGAAACTCCTATTGGCTGGGTATTGAAATTAAACTTTTTGTCATTGTTTTCTATACTCTAGAAGGTTAATCACTTATTAATTTAACAGTTCAATTTCTAAACTATTATATTTTAATTTCAAAGACATTTGTCTCAGTCACAGTTTTTCTTTGGCTAATAGTATACTGATTCTGTTTAGCTAGTCAAACATTTTTCCTATCTCTCTGAAAATATTATAGTTCATGATGTTTCCTTCCATTTACTGCATAGACAATTTCCACTATCTGTTCATTTTTGTCTCTTTCTCTTATGTTGATTTTTTAATCAAATTTCTAGTGCTCTTCAATTTTTTATTCATAATAAAGAGTGAGAGATTTATCAACTAGTCTGAAATTTTTGCATTTTCTGGGCTGGTAAATTCATGCACCAGCCTATAAATTAATGGAGTCTCAAGCCAACATTTTTATAGGGAGACTGAAAAGTGTCTGGTTCTATCAATGATTGGATGCCCTTATTGGAGTTAGATAAACTAAAAAAGAAGGGACATTCTATCTTTAGATATGCAGACATTCAGGTAACACCCTCCTTTCAAAAAGAAAGATTACTCTACCTCTGCTTTTCCTGGAATCCCTATTCAGAATTCTATCCTGATTGATTTGTCTGGAAAACAGACTTAATTTCTCCCAGGATTGGGAAAGAAATAGCTACCTTGCTGTGAGGGATGGGAAAGGGAATCTGACATTTCTAACTGCTTCTTTTATAAAAGTAAAAATATCTTTATTGGTTTTTTTCTCACCTAAATTCTGCCTTTCACAGAAACTGGTACCACTAGTCCTTTAGAGCCTGAGGGACTTTCCAAGGCCCAGTGGAGACTGAGTGGCCTTCTTCTCTGATGTTCTTTTCTACAGGCACCTAGGGTTCCACTTCTGCTCTGCCAACTCACTCATTACACATCCATCTGCTTTCTACCTGAAGTTTTGTATTATATCTTAGATGCTTCTGCCTTCACTCTTAAGGACTTTTTACCTTTCTGGTTGCTTTTTGTTATTTTATTTGGGTTTCAAGGGGAATACCATGTGTTCAGGGCACCACATTTAACCAGAAAAATTTCTTCAACTGTGAGATGTGTAAGAAAAACTTGAGTAGTGTTTATAGCCTTGAATAGAGAGGGGGAAATCTATAGAAATGATCACTCTTGTTCTGCTACAGAGAAAGAAGCAGCCAAGGTCAAAGAAGTTTGATCTCCAGAAATGTAAAGTATTCAGACTGAGGCAGAATGCCAACAAGGAGAAAGCAAGTAGAAAGATTCAAAGAAATTCAGAAAGACAACACTGAATGCATTAGCATTTACAGTGTTCTCTTCAGCCCAGGTTCAAGGACAAGGAAAGATCTGGGTAAAGAAGAGCATATGATCTGAATAAGAAAATTATTTAAAAAAACAGAAATGGGACAGGAACAGATATAGATTACAGAAATACTTGTGGCAGCCACTGGAACTCTAAGACATAACATAAAAACAAACAAAACTAAAGATGACATCAATATAGATTAGAAACAATCAATTCTAACTGTGTTAGAGTCCAAAGGTTAGAGAGGTATCCATTCAATTTTTGAGAAATGTCAAGACATATTTTTTTTTATTCTAGGATCTAAACAGCTAGTAATAAGGGGATTTGACTGTAAGCCAAGAATTTGCATTTGGAAGAGTCCCATGTGCTTATTTTAATGATTATTTTCTCTTCTTCTACATTACAAAGATGCTCAAATTTAAAAACTTTCACAGGGAGAAGCCTACCCAGACACCATCAGTAAGGGTGGGCAAGCCTCAGCCAGATGCCCGCCAGGACAGCAGCACAGCTCCAGCATCTAGAAGGCCATCATTCTGAGCCCAGGAATTGGCTGAGAGAGGCCTTCTCCGAGGCTTGTTGAGAATTAAAGCCCACTGAAAGAGCAAAGAGTCACGTCAATAAATAAGCAGGAGACTACAGTGATTGGTGAGTTGTTGCGGTCACCACCTCAGACCAGAACCAGACATCATGCAGGGGAAGGATGGCTTGAACCTGCAGTAGAAGCATACAGAGTTCAAAGGAGGCCAGGGAGCTCAGTTCCAGCCTCAAATCCAGAAAACACCCTGACCATCACTGGCTCACTGAGATCAGTTGACATAGATCTGTATGCTACCCACATTGTCCACGAGGGACAACAGAGACACACGTTGAAGGGGACACTTTTTTTTCTTATTTCATTCTCTCCTTCTTCTTCATTTCTCACCTTTCTTGTTCCTGTTTTTGTCCTGTTTTTTCTTAATTGTTCTTATTTTTATAGGACCAAGAATACAGTTTCTGGTTTTTTCTTGCTGTTAGATTGTTCTGTTCTTGTTTTTGTTCCTTCCTTCTCTCTTTTCCTCCTGTCTTTAAGAGTTTCCCAAAATTCACATGATCTTTCTGTGTCCTCTAGCCTTACTTTTAACCTTTCCCTCTAGTTCTATTTCTCTGCCCCACCCTCACTCCTTCTAAATCTCCCCAGAGGGCAAATTCACTGTAATGAAGGGCTTATTTACTGCAAATATATTTCTGGTTGGTTCTAGATTTTGATATATAATCACAAGTCTGATTCATGCAATCAAAGGTAGTAGATTAATAGTTACCACAGTTTGTCATTTTCTAGGCTGTTTGATGATATTGTTGATGCTGATTGTATTGCTTTGGCCACAGTGATGTGATTGTTCTAGTCAATTGTCTTTCCTGGTATACTAAGGCTGAGATTGCCTAAAGGCCATTACAGACTCAAAATCAAGAGGCCAACTAAACCTAGAAGGCAATTGAAGAAGTAGCTATTCCCTAAGGGTTCAAAATACTAGCAATAAAGATACTCACAATAAGCAATTTAAAAGCACCAACCCAGGAATTAAACCAAAAACATCATAAACAAGAAAAATAGAAATGAGAAGACACTTAAATAAGACTCAAAACCAGACTTCCACATCACCAAAGGTAACTCTAAGGTGCAATGAGATGGAATAATCTGAAACTAAACTACCTGAACTCCCTGAACTGGCAATGACAGAGGATCTGGAAAAATGAAATAAGAAATAATTTCTCAGATGGTGAAAAATACATTATTAAAAACTCTAGTGCAGACACCGACAAAAAAATAGAGGAGCTGAGGAAAATGATGGAAACCATGAATACCCAGCATATGAAAGAATTGTAAAAAATAAAATACATCCAAGCAGATATCCAAGAAATTAAAAATTCTACTGAAAGTTTCTGCAGCAGAATAAATGAATGTGAGGACAGAATTACACATATAGAATACAGGATTGCAGTTAACAAACACAAAAACAAAAACTTCTTAAAAATAGCAAGGAGCCATGAGAAATCAATCTAACAGCTACTAGATGATTCAAAAAAGAATAACTTGAGATTGATTTGACTCAGTGAAGGAGTAGGAGACAGCACAAAAGACATAAATAAACTTTTCACAGAAGTAATTACAGAAAAATTTCCAAACAGGGAAAAAGAATTTGACATACAGATACGTGAAGCATATTGGACTCCAACTAGCTGTTATCAAAAAAAAAAAAATCCACACCTAGGCATATAATAGTCAAGATTCCAGAAGCCCAACAGAGGAACAAAATCCGACAAGCAGCTAAAGAAAAGAAACAAATCACAAAGAAAGGAAAGCCCATCAGAATCACAGCAGACTTCTCAACACAAACCCTCAAGTCAAGGAGAGCCTGAAGTGAAGTATTTGAAGCTGTAAAAGAAAATAATCTTCAATCCAGATTGATGTATCCAGCAAAACTATCTTTCAAAATCAATGGAGAAAGAACATGCTTTCATGACAAAGAATAACTTAGGAACTTCGGGAATAACAAACCAGGACTTCAAAAAATTCTGAACAATATCCTGGGAAATGGCAAAGAGGGTCACAACTCCATAAAGCCCAACAGATTGAATTCTATCAGGCAAGGAAAGAAATTAAATGAAAAGGGAGGGAGAAAACACCCCGACAACAGGAAAAGATCGTGACAAGGATAAGTCAATATATATCAGTTATAACCTTCTATGTTAATGGTCTCAATTCACAAATCAAAAGAAATAGACTGGCAGAATAGGTCAAGAAGCAAGATCCAGCAATATGCTGCATACAAGAAACACACTTAATAAAAAAATTTATAGACTGAAAGTGAAAGGATGGAAAACAATACTCCATATGACAGGAACCCAAAAGAAAGCAGGGGTAGCTATCATATTTGCCAACAAAGTGGATTTCAGACCAAGACTAATTAAGAGAGATAAAGAAGCTAACTACATCCTTGTAAATGGAACAATCCAAGGGAAAGAGATGACAATCATAAATATATATACACCAAATACTAATGCACCCAACTACATAAAACATATATTAACAAACATGAAAACACAAATAAGCACTAGTACAGTAGTAGTGTGGGACCTCAATACCACACTGTCACAATAAGCAGATCAAGTACACAAAAAATGAAAAATGAAACACTAGAACTGAACCAAACTCTTGAACAAATGGACTTAATAGATTTCTACAGAGTGTTCCACCCCACAAAATCAGAATACACATTCTTCTCAGCTGCACGTGGGTCATTCTTCAAAATAGACCACATGCTAGCTCATAGAACATGCCTAAGTAAATGCAAAGGAATTGAAGCTATCCCCTGTATTCTATCAGACCATACTGCAATAAAATTGGATATCTATAGCAAAAGAAACCATAAGAACTGAATAAACACATGGAAATTGAATAACAACCTCCTGAACAACCAATGGGTCAGAGGAAATTAAAGAAGGTATTAGGCAATTTCTACAATTAAATGACAATGCAAATACAACATTCCAGAATTTTTGGGACACAATAAAGGTAGACCTAGGAGGAAAAGTCATAGCAGTGAATGACCATATTAGGAAAACAGAGTGAGTTCAAATAAACAACTTAATACTGAACCTCAACCTCCTAGAAAAAGAAGAGTAAGACAAGCCAAAAGCTCATACAAGGGAGGGAATTATAAAGATCAGATCAGAAATCAATGTAATGAGATTAAGAGAACAATACAAAAAAAATCAATGAATCGAAGAGTTGGTTCTTCAAAAGAATAAATAAAATTTTAAAAACCCTTGACCAACGTTATCAAAAAAAAGGAAAGAAAAGGCTCAAATACATGCAATTAGGAATAAAAAGGGTGAAATTACAACCGATCCAGCAGAAATCTAGAGGATCATCAATACCTACTTTCAGAACCTATACTTCAATAAGGTGGAAAACACAGAAGAAATGGACAGATTCCTAGATACATATGAATTACCAAAGTTTAATGAAAAAGACCTAAAAAATCTAAACAACCCAATATCAATCAGTGAAATTGAAAAGATAATTAAAAACTTACCAACAAAGAAAAACCCAGGTTCTGATGGTTTTGCTGCTGAATTCTTTAAGAAATTTAAAGAGCCAATTCCACTAATGCTCAAACTATTCAATGCAATTAAAGGAGAAGCAATACTCCTAAATTCATTCCTGCAAGCAATAATTACCTTGATTCCAAAAGCTGGGAAAGATCCAACCAAAAAAAGAGACTTACAGGCCAAACTTTCTAATAAACAGAGATGCAAAAATCCTCAATAAGATACTTGTAAGCAGAATAAACAACATCACAAGAAGATTATACACCCTGACCAACTGGGATTCATCCCAGGGAACCAAGGATGGTTCAACACATGAAAATCAATAAATGTCATACACTATATTAATAGAGTCCAGGACAAAAACCATATGATCATCTCAACAGATGCACAAAAAGCATTTTACAAAATCCAACACCCATTCATGATTTTAAAAAAAACCTACAGAAAATTGGAATAGTTGGTTTCTATCTCAACCTGATAAAAACCATCTACAAAAAACCCAACAGCCAAAATCATACTAAATGGTCAAAAAATGTAATCTTTCACACCAAAATCAGGAACAAGACAAGGATGCCCACTATTACCACTCCTGATCAATATAGCTCTGGAAATATTAGCCATAGCAATTTGATAAGAAAAAGGAATGAAGATAGGAAATGAAAAATTTAAACTGTCATTATTTGCAGATGACATGATACTCTGTATAGAAGAACCCAAAAACTCCACCAAAAGACTTCTAGGTTTGATAGCTAAATTCAGTAGAGTAGCTGGATACAAGGTCAACACTCAAAGATAAGTAGCCTTCTTGTACATGAATAGCAGACTCACTGAGAGAGAGAAAACTTTCCTTTCACAATAGCATCCAAAAGCATGAAATATCTAGGAATCAATCTAGCAAAGAAAGTAAAAGACCTCTACTCTGAAAACTATAGCACTCTGAAAAAATAGATCAAATAGGATATCAGAAAATGGAAAGAAATCAATTGTTCTTGGGTGGAAAGAACTAATATAGTGAAAATGGCCATACTTCCAAAACTGATACGTAGATTCAATGCAATCCCAATTGAAACTCCAATAGCATACTTCACAAAACTAGAGAAAAACATCCAAAATTTCATTTGAAACCAGAAGAGACCTAGAAAGCAAAAGCAATTCTAGGCAACAAAGATAAGGCAGGGAGTATCCCAATCCCCAACTTGAAACTGTTCTACAAAGCTACTGAAATAAAAGCAGCATGGTACTGACAAAGAGCCAGGCCCAAGGATGAATGGAACAGATTAAAAGATGAGGAAACAAACACTTCATCTTTGAGAAAGGAGCACTTACTAGAGAAAAGATAGCTCTTTAATAAATGGTGCTGGAAGAACTGGGTTTCAACTTACCAAAGAGTAAAAGTAGACCCATATCTCTCACCATGCACTGAACTAAAATTGAAATATATCAAAGATCTAAATATTAAAACAGAAACATTGAACCTGCTATAAGATAGGAAAAGACATCATGAATAAAACCTAAGTCACATGTGAACTAGCACAAAGAATCAAGAAGTGGGATCTCATCCTATTAAAAAGCTTCTGCACAGCAAGAGAAACCACCAACAGAGTGTAGAGCCAACCCACAACATGGGAAAAAATTTTTACCACTTCTTCCTCAGACAAAGGTCTACTATCTAGAATACATAAAGAACTTAAAAAAAAATCAAATCTCCCAAATTTAAAGACCCAGTCCAAAAATGAACATCTGAAATGAACAGACATTTCTCAGACAAAGAATTAGAAATAGCAAAGAAACGTATGAAAAAATGTTCAACATCACTGATCACCTGAGAGATACAAATAAACACAATGCCGAGATTCCACCTCACTACAGAAAGAATAGCTGCTATCGACACATCTTAGACAAGCGCTCTACCACTTAGCTACATCCTCAGCCCAATAATGTTTTCTTGGGACTGTTCCTTGGTTGTGTATTGTCATACAGGTGTGAATGTGAACACTGGTAATTGCTTCCAGACCTTTTACCCGTACATTTGAGCATGTCCAGTGACTCAGGCACCTCTGAAACTAAAAACACCTTGGTGCACCAAGACCCCAATCAACAGAAAGCAGCTGACCCAGAATCGGGACCTAGGGGGCATCATGGTAAAGAGGGCCCATGAGACGATGGCAGGGCCAGGGGTCACTTTCTCTGCCAACAGAAGGCCTCTGGCCTCAAGGATCCACTTAGGCTCACAGCCAGCAGCTGAACGTCAGAAACTAAACCTAGCAGATGCCCCCAGTTCCAGGGTGTTTGTGGCCACAAAGGATACCAGGGACTTACAGAAGGTTCTAACCCATTTGGAGATGCCACAACCTGCCCGGAGGCCCAACCTTCCTCTGAAGGTGAAACCAGCACTGATGGGTGTGCAGGCCTCAGTCCCTCTGCCTGATCCCCCACATCCATCTAGCACCAATGAGCCCATTGCCCTGGAGGACTGAGCAATGAGGGCCAGGGTGGCAGGTTGGTGTGAGCTGGACCCCCCTTCCCTGGACCATTGGAGGGATGGGGAAGGGCAGTGCACATGGGAGTCAGGTGCCCCAGGCCTTGTGCCTCTCCCTGCTTCTCTCTGGTGTGGCCAGGACAGCCAAGCTTCCCTCAAGGGCACCTTTCCTGTCCTGCAGAGTCCCTAACTTGGTCCCTTCCACACTTGTCTTGGACGGTTTCAAGGGGGAAGATTTTCTAATTTTTTAAAACTGTTGCCTCCCTTTGTGAAAGAAAGCAGGAGGGGAAGAGTGACAACTCTCAGGTGGTAGTACCTCGCTGGGGGTGGGGGGCATGCACTGCCATGTCTTCCTTGGTTTTTTTCCTAATTGGGGGGTTTCTCTTCCTGTCCAGTGTCCGGACTTTGCTAATTGGTATTTGAGGCCACTGAGGTGGCGCCAGCACCAGATTATGCTAGTTCTTTCCTCTCTCCTCTTCCCCACTCCACCTTTTGTATGCCAGTTCTCAGAAATAAAGATCTTTTGTCTGTTTAAAAAAAAATGGCTGCTATCAAGAAATAAACCAATAAGCCTGGGATTTAGCTCAGTGGTTCCACCGCCTGCCTCATAAGCACAAGGACCTGAGTCCGATCTTTGGTACCAAAAATAAAAGAGAAATCAGCCAATAACAAATGCTGGCAGGGCTGTGGGGAAAAGGAACCCTTCTGCACTGTTTGTGGGAGTGTAGACTAGTGCAACCACTTTGGAAATCAGTATGGAGATATCTCAGAAAACTAGGATTAGAGGTCCTATTTGACCCAGCTATTCCCCTGCTGAGTATCTTCCCAAACAAATTAAAAGCATCATACCACAGTGATATATGCACACCAATGTTTACAGTTGCACAGTTCGTAATAGCTAAAACTTGGAAACAACCCAAATGCCCATCAACTGGTGATTGGATATGTTTTTTAAAAAATAAAATGGAGTTCTCCTCAGCCACAAACAATGAGAAACTAGACATTTATAACTAAATGGATGCATATTGAGGCCATACTCTTGAGTGAAATAAATGGGACACACATGTGTAAATACTGAATTGTCTCTCCAGTGTGGGAAACTGAAAGTATTAATGAGGACCAAAATGAATAATAGATAATGTGAAATAGAAAGCAAAGATTCAAAGGGGAAGGGGAAGTGAGGGAGTGGGGGAAAGGAAAGAAGAGAAAAAAAAAATATGAGAAAAGAAGGAAAAAAAGCTTTTGTAAATAGGGAGGGGTGGAGGTGGAGGGATTGAAGGGGAATGGGAAAAAACAAGAACTAAGATATATCATGTATAGTTACAAATTCCCAATGGTCAATGTGACCATAATGTATACATAAAATATACCAATAAAGCTAATTTTTTTAAAAAACCTGAATTTTACTAACCTTAGAACTGACAGTTTAAGTTCTTTTTCAATTTTGTGGTTAGCAGAAAAATAAAATCTATCTCCTTCAAAAAAAATTTAAAAATAAATAAAAACTCACAAGAAGCATACAATATTTTTTTTAGTCCATTTCTTTGGTAAAACATGCAATAATTAACAATGTTTTGGAATGGCAGAATTGTTTTAGGAAGGATAGTTTTGCTATAGATTATAGAATGTTTTATGTGATGATTCATCAATTTGATTATACAACTAATATTTTTGAGAGACTACTATAACATTGGCATTGGAGATTAAATCATTTTCAAAATGTATATTTTAAAACTTACTTTCATTTGAAAAGAGCCATGATTTTAATATTTTTGTGGACACAAGTTTATACAATGATGAATTTAAAAAGCAATGGTGGAGAAAAGCAAACTAGGGGGATGAAACAGTTTATGATAAATCAAAATCCTCTGTCTTCAGAAATAGAATATTTGACAACTGCAAATAGAATGACTGACTCTATAATTAGTAATTATCTGTGATAGAAAAAAGGTGATGCAGATCTAGCCCCTGAAGAATATAGATCAAGTATTTATTGGATAAATGAACAAATTAAATATCAGTTCAGTAGCAATATATGTAGACTAAAAGGAGTTAGGAAAGTATATCAAGGAATCATGCACATCTAAAATCGAAAAGTATTAGAGGACCATAATAACCAGTTATCTTTAAATTGTCACCATATTCTCATGGCTAACATTAAACTCACATTATTATTAGCTCCTGAATATATATGGTTAAACAATACTTAACTAATACATACATTCCATGGTATATATGGGATCCCTTCTTCTCAATCAATTTTCTTGTCATCTTTACAAATGTTTGAGTTATAATTATTCTTTTTTATTGTACTGGGGATTGAACTCAGGTCCTTACGTTTGCACAGCAGGCAGAAAAGCCACTGAGCTAAATCCCTGGCCCCTAGTTATAAGTATTCTTTCAGTTTATGAGGAAGGACTCATATTGAGCATACTTGCAGACACTTTCAGTCAGAATCTAGTGCACTATAAATTTTGATGCAGTTAGACTGTAATGGAATGTGAGAACTTGCTCTCCAAATACAAGGTCAAAGGATTACATTTGAAAAACACTATCTAAAAGTAGGGGTAAACCATTTTGGTGTGTTCTTTTTTTTTAAAGATTACAAATACACCCAATTATTATCCAGCCAAAACAGATACAATGGTTTGAAGAATTAATTTAATTATAAGATTTGATTGTGCTAACATGGAGTTTCAACTAGTAGATAAAGCAAATACTAATCCATAGAACCAAATTGCTAAGTTGAAAAATCATAAAATATAATCTTCCTGGTGCAAAGGGACTTTATTTTGCATTATTTTCCAACTATCACTGTAATATCATCCCTACATAGTTGTATGATACAATATGAGATACTACTGATGAGAAGGTATAGTAAGAAAATAGAAAGTAGTTAAAACAGAATATTAGACACCATTTACTCTTGTAGGCTGAGTTCCAATTCTACCCTTCCAAGCAATGTAATCTCATTTTTCTTTTCTGTAAAAAGAGGTCCTCTGTAAATTACAAAAGAACATAAAATATTTAACAGAGTGTTAATACCAAGTTTGCTAAAAATACTTCCACCATCTACTGTGTACTGCAATTGATAGCAGTAATAATGTCTCTTATTTTATGTAAACTAGTGTGGCAGTTAATTATAGACAAAGAGAGATCAGAACTATAAACGTCTTCATAGTAAGAGCAACAAATATCATGGGATGTAGAGTTAACAGTCTTTCTGAACTCAAAGCATCAAAAGAAGAAATTAACATTAAATACAGATAAGAAGATGAGGTTCTGCGGTAAATATTTAGTAACTTTTTGGTAAGATATAAAAACTAAGTTAAAAAAGTGCTAAGAGTCCTTTAAAACTCATCTCAGGGCCCAGAGGAAGGCCCTTCTGGGCCACTATTCCACCACTCACAGCACAGAGGAAGGGGCTTCTGGGCTGCCATTTCACCCCTCCCAGCTTAGAGGAGATGAACCGCATGGGCTCCAAAAGAACCACCTGCCCCCACCCCCATTAAAATGAAAGACACTTAAACAAGCCGCAAAACCAAACTTCCAGATCACCAACAATAACCCCAAAGGGAAATGAGATGGAACACTCTGATATTCACCTGGACTTCCAGAACTGGCAACAAAAGAGGATCTGGAAAAAATGAAATCAGAAATAATTTCTCAGATAACAGGAAAAATTGTGATCCTAGTGCAAGACATGATTAATAAATCTAGAGAGGAGCTGAGGAACATGATGGAATCTCAACATAGGAAACAAATGGAATTGATAAAACAGATGCAAATATTTCCAGGAGATCAAAAACTCCATTAAAAGTCTACACAGCAGAATGAGCCAATGTGAGGACAGAATTTCAGATATAGAGGACAAGATTGTAACTAGTGACCAGGAAGAGAAAAATAGCTTCAAAATTGTAAGGGAACACGAGAAACCAATTCAGCAGCTGCTAGACAATGCAAAGAAGAATAACATAAGGCTGATTGGAGTCAACAAAGAAACAGGAAAGAGTGCAAATGACATAAAAAATTGTTCACAGAAGTAGTAGCAGAAAATGTCCGACGCAGGGGGAAATGAACTTGACATACAGATATGGGAGGCATATAGGACACCAAATAGCCTTGATCAAGAAAAAGCTACACACAGGCATATAATTGTTCAGATTCCAGAAACCCAACAGAAGAACAAAGTACTACAAGCAGTTAGAGAAAAGAAACAAATAATATACAAAGGAAAGCCCATCAGAATCACTGCAGACTTCTCAATGCAAACGATCAAGGCAAGAAGAGATTGGAATGATGTATTCCAAGCCCTAAAGGAAAACAGCCTCCAGCCCCCCCAGATTGATGTGCCCTGCAAAACTATCTTTCAAAATTGATGGAGAAATAAGATACTTTCATGACAAAGAGCACCTTAGGAACTTCATGAATACCAAAAACACCACTCCAAAAAATTTTAGACAATATCCTAGGAAAAGACAATGAAGATCACAACCCCAGGAAGCACAGCAGAGTGAACCCATCAGGCACAACAAGAAATTAAATGTAAAGGGGGAGAATCCAACAAAAAGAAAGTCATGACAATGATAAGCCAATACATATTAGTTATAACCATTAATGTTAATGGTCTCAATTCACCAATCAAAAGAAATAGACTGGCAGAATGGGTGAAGAAGCAAAATCCAACAATACACTGCATACAAGAAACACATTTAATTAAAAAAGAAACTCATAGACTGAAAGTTAAAGGGTGGAAAACAATAGTCCATGTGATGGGAACCTGAAAAAAAGCAGGAGTAGCAATCCTCTTGGGAGAGCAAGTGGATTTCCAACCAACACTGATTAAGAGAGACAAAGAAGACCACAACATCCTTGTAAAGGGAACAATCCAACAGGAAGAGATGACAATCATAAATATCTATGCACTAAACAGTAGTGCGCACAACTATATAAAACAAATACTAACGAACATGAAAAGTCATATATACACTAATACAATAGTAGTTGGGGACTAACACAATAGTAGTAGTGCATTCTTTTCAGCTGCACATGGGTCGTTCTCGAAAACAGACCACATACTTGCTCATAGAACATGTTTAAGTAAATGTTAAAGAATTTAAGTTATCCACTGTATATTATCAGACCATAGTACAATGAAATTGGAAATACATAGCAAAAGAACTCACAAAAATTTCATAAACACATGGAAATTAAACAACATACTTCTGAATAAATAATGGGTTGCAGGAAATTAAAGAAGAAATCAGACAGTTCCTTCAATTAAATGACAATAACAATACAACATATCAGAATCTATGGGACAAAGTGAAAGCAGTCTTACAAGGGAAATTCATAGCAGTGAATACTCATATTAGGAAAACAGAGCAAGCCCAATTAAACAACCTCATGCTGAAACTCAAGCTTCTAGGAAAAGAAGAGCAGGATAAACCCAAAGCCCATGGAAAGGAGGAAATTATAAAGATCAGGGCAGAAATCAATGCAATGGAGATAAAGAGAATGATACAAAAAATTAATGAAGCCAAGAGTTGTTTCTTTGAAAGAATGAACAAAATTGGCAAACTCTTAGTAAACCTTATCAGAAAAAGGAAAAAAAAAAAAGGGAAAAGAAAAGGCCCAAAACCATGCAATTAGGAATGAAAAGGGTGATATTACAACAGGCCCAGCAGAAATCCAGAGGATCATCAATAACTACTTCAACAACATATATGTCAATAAGATGGAAAACACAGAAGAAATGAACAGATTCCTAGATACATATGAATTACCAAAATTGAATGAAAAAGACTAAAATATCTAAAAAATACCCAATATCAACCAATGAAATTGAAAATGTAATTAAAAACTTACCAACATAGAAAAGCCCAGGTCCTGATGGCTTCACTGCTGAATTCTACAAGATATTTAGAGAGAAACTAATGCCACTACTGTGTAAACTCTTCAACAAAATTGAAAGGGAAGCAATACTCCCAAATTCATTCCTGGAAGCAGGCATCGCCTTGATCCCCAAAGCAGAGACAGACCCAACAGAAAAAGAGAACTATAGGCCAATCTCACTAATGAACATAGATGCAAAAATCCTTAATAAGATACTGGCAAGTAGAATACAGAAGATAGTCAAAAACATCATACACTCTGACCAAGTGGGATTCATCCCAGTGATGCAGGGATAGTTCAACATAACCAAATCAATTAATGTAATGCACTATATCAACAGACCCAAGGACAAAAACCATATGATCATCACAAAAGATAGAGAAAAAACATTTGACAAAATCCAACATGCATTTAACATAAAACCCCTACAAAAATCTGGAATAGATGGTCTCTACCTTAGTCTGATAAAAGTCATCTATGAAAAACCAACAGCCATTATCATACTAAATGGTGAAAAACTGAAATCCTTTACACTAAAATCAGGAAGAAGACAAGGATACCCACTATCACCACTCTTCTTCAGTATAGTTTTGGAAACATTAGCCATGGCAATAAGATAAGACAATGAAATAAAAGGAATAAAGATAGGAAATGAAGAAGTCAAATTGTCATTATTTGCAGATGACATGATACTCTATATAGAAGACCCCAAGAA
>NW_004624736.1:28493485-28503834 GCF_000247695.1 Heterocephalus glaber | reverse complement strand
AATTTATTTCAAAACAGATTTTTGAAATATGCTTTCTATACCCTTTTAAATTCTGTAAAATCCGTGGTAAAATCTCCTAGATCTTGATATTGTAATATAAAAAAATGTATAATTGATATTGTGTAATAGGAAGTAAAGGTCTAAAGGAGCAGGGGAAGTGGGAGGGGTAGAGAAAAGGAAAAAAGGGAAACAAAAAAATATGAGAAAAGGAAAAAAATGGAAACAAAGTCTTTGCAAATAAGGAAGGGTGGAGGGGGTGAAGGGAGGGCAGAGGAAGGGGGAAAAAAAGAACCAAGATACTCATGTAAAGGTACAGGATCCCAATGATGAATGTAACTGTATTTCATACCTAAAATGTATCAATAAACTTAATGGGAAAAAAAAGAAACAGGAGCCAGAATATTCTAGATAACTGAACAGATTTATTATCTTTATATCTTCTCTTCTCCTTCAATGATTTAGAAATAACCAAGTTTTTAAAATGCATTCTATTAGCCAACTATTTAATTAAAAATATATCCCAAGAAAGAGAAATATATACTAAAAAAATTGCAAGTAATAGACGTGAGTAGAAAACAATATTAGAACTAAAATAAAATAAAAGGAAACCACCAAAAATAAAATTCCTTCCTTCATTCATTGGCTAAAAAAGAAATTATGAAAGAGAAAAAATTTTAATTATTATATTTAAACATATCAAAACTTATGAGAAAGATATATGCTGATTTTAGACATAATTTTGTCATTTTCAAAACATTTTAAAAGTAGATAAAGTAAAAATTAATTATCTAAATATTTATCTCAAAAAGTTAGAAAAGGAACATCAAATGAAACTCAAAGATTGTAAAAGAAAGAAAATGATGAAAGAAGAGCTTTTAAATAAATTTAAAGAAAACATAAAATACAAAAGATGAGTAAAGCCAAACACCAGTTTATTTGCTTGCTTCTTTGGAAAAAAGACTATTAAAATATAAACCATGGTGAAACTGATTTTAAAAAGGAGAAAAGAAAAGGTCTTGGAGTAAAAAGGCGAGATCATTATAAAACCCATAGATCTCAAGGTCACAAGACAACATTATTATACTAAATATTTGAAAATTTAGATGAAATAGATAAAGTCTGAGGAAGGCACAACTTAATGAAACATATAAGATAAAACAAAGAAACTAAACAGTCCTACCATTTTAAAAATACAGTAATGCCTTGGTACATGAACACTTCTTTTCACAAACAATTTGATTGACAAACAGAACTGTTCAGCAAATTTTGCTCCTGTTCAAAAACTCTTCATCAGGTGAAACCATGGCCATCTTGCCCAGAATTGTGGAATGAATTAAATTTGTGAGCTGAGGTACCACTGAGGTATTTAGGCTAAAATTAAGTAGTCTCACAAAACAAAAGAAAGCCTTGGCCCAAATAGATTCCCAAACACATTCTACCAGACATTTAAGATAGCAATCTTTCATGAAAATGGGAAAAAATGAAAACTTGCCCCACTTATTTATGAAAGCATCATGATTTTAATATTGAAACATAATTAGAAGGAAATTCTTTTTCATTAAGTTTATTGGTACATTTTAGGTATACAGTACAGTTATATGCATCAACTGGGAACTTATACCTTTACATGATGTATCTTGGTTCTTAGAAGGAAAATTGACGACCAAATCTCATGAACATAAATAGAATCACTTAAAACAAAGCCATTAGAAATTTTAGTCAATAATATATAGATAGGCTAACATATCATGAGCAATTTACATTAATTCTAAATGTGCAAAGTGAATTAATTTTTTCAAAAAATAAGAATAACTCTCTACAAAAGTAGAACAAACAAAAAATAGCATATGATCACAATAAACATTGTATGGCCTTTAATAAATTAAACATCAATTCTAATTTTTACGAAGTGATTAGCAGCAATGTTGTAAGGAAATTTAAGTAGCCTTGGTGAAAATAGAAAATAGTGAGGAAACAGTATAGCAGTTGCTCAAGAAAATAAAAATAGAATTAACATGTGATGCAGTGGCCCCACTTCAAAGTATAAACAATATAAATGAAGGCAGGGACATAAATAAATATTTATACACTAATGATTATAGAAATCATTATTCATTATAGCCAAAAGTTAGAAGCAACCCAAGTGTCCATGAATAGATAAGCAAAATCTGAAATATATGTATAATGCAATATTAGTCAGCTTTAAATATAAAGGATATTTTGACACATATTTAAATGTAAATTAACCTTGATAATCTTGTGCTAGGTGAAATAAATCAGATACAAGAGATAAATGCTACATGGTTCCATATATATGAAGAACCTAGAGTAGGCAAATTCAGAGTAACAGAAAGAAGGAAGGGCTGCCAGGGAGTAGGGGCAAGAGCAAATGAAGAATTGGTATTCAGTGGGTATGAAGTTTCAGCTTTGTCAGATGAGAAAAGAGTTCCAGAGATGGATGGTTGTGATCATTACACACTATGAATCTACTTACCACTAAACTGCAATTAAAATGTTTAAGACAGTAAATACTATGTTTTAGCACAACTTAATGTTTTGAAAGAAATGGAAAAAAGCTTAGCAAGCTAAGAATAATAAAAGTTGTAAAAATGTTAACTTAATAAAAGCTATACCAAAAGTTTGCATAAATATTTTTAATGCTTAAGTACTGAAAGCCTCAGAAAGAAAAATAAAAGCTCTAAGAATTAGAAAAAAATCAAATTGTTATACATTAACTGTTTTAAAATACCCTAAATATTCTACAATTAAATTATTAATATGAACTATTTTCTAATAAATGTGCTTGATATAATGTCAATATATAAAAACAGTACATTTCTATGTATCATCAACAAACGTTCAGAAATAAAAGACATTTACAATATCATATATTATCAAATATTTCAGAATTAGTATACCAAAAGACATATAATATTTCTACACAGAGAATCATGGAAAACTATTGAGAAAAAGAACTAATAAAAATAATGAACTATGTTTATTAATAAAAGATTCATTAACTGAAAGAGAAATTATCCTGCTAATATATATTTTTCAATGCCAATCAAAATCCCAATATATGTGTGAGTATTTAAATATTGACAAGTATGTCCCAAAATATATTTGGGAACACCAAGGGACAGAATAGCCATGACAATTTACAAAGTTTAATGATTGTAAGTTAGTTTTAAAACTGCAAAAACTGCAACATTTAAGAAATCGTATTATTTGAGAAGAGACCAAAAAAAAAAAAAAAACCACAATAGAATATAGAATTCAAGAAAAAAATCCATGCAAAATGTGAATAGTTATTGTCTATGGAAGTGAAAATTGGTACAGATTTTAAAACTGTTTGGTTTCATGTAATAAGGTTGAAGATAAGCATTCTTTATCACCCAGCAATTGCACACCTCAGAGAAATTTGTGCAATTGTGTACCACAGTACATAAACAAAAATACTCATCATTGCATGGCCTTTAAGAACACAAAATGAAAAACAACCCAAATGCTAATCAACAGTATAAATGATTTTTTAATGAGGTGTAATCATATAAATTAACATTTTATGTCCCTGAAAAGAAACAAACGGCTATGGGGATCATAGCCAATGTTAATCAATAGTATAAATGATTTTTAAGTGGTATAATCCTACAAATGAGTATTATACATTCATGACAATAAGCAAACAATTATGGGGAACATCACAGACAAACTTAAAATA
The DNA here is from genome assembly GCF_000247695.1 of Heterocephalus glaber. The sequence continues at coordinate 28,500,113 of NW_004624736.1, read as the reverse complement.
CAGCAAATCAAGCTACAAACTATATGATTTTGCGTAAGTTCAAACAGCAAGTAAAACTGAATTCATTTCATCACATGCTTAGGAGGTGACATTATAAACCAAAGCAAGCACATGATTGTCATCAGTAAGGGGAGACATGCTAATGACTGGGTTGAAGGGAGAGAAGGCCTTTGGCTGTCCTGGCAGTGTTTATTTGTTGCTGATAAAGAGTGATGACTCTCTGACAAAGCCCTATACCCTGGTTTAATTAGTTTATAATATTTCACAATAGTAAGTTAAAATTGTTTATAGAAAGTATAAGCTATTTGTATTAAATGAATGTTGAAAGAATGCCTAAAAACTATTTAAATGGTGTGAGGGACGTTAGCTTCATTTACTAAAACCCTTTGTTATATTTTATTACTGGTCCTCCTGGCTATTAGATTAGCTGAGAGACACTAGCAGGGATTTATCGATACCTGAAAGACACTATAAAGTCCTAAAATGTCATCAATTTTTGTTCCAGGAATGGAGTTAGATTTCACAGTAAATGCCTGGGGAGGAAGATTTAAATGTCTTTTCTTCTGCTGTTCCTGCTGCTTCCCTTAAATGTCTTAATTGTGAACAAACATTCCTACTTCAAGATCCAAATAAGTGCTTTTAAATTCCCTGACTCCTCATCAGTATGATGTAACTCTCATCCCCAATCTGCTTGAGGTGGGAGACTCCCATTCCTGTTTAGTAGAAAAGCAACAGAGCGAGAGTTTCACAGTATAGAGAAGTTAGTTTATACTTGAGCAAATAATATTTCAGGCTCTACAAACAATTGATAGAGATAGTACGAGCCATGAAAACTGGAATACAGTCAGAGAAATTAAACATTATGCCATCATTCAACAAATTCACTTAACCACATACCTCCCTGCCAATGTGAAAACTGTTTGAATTACAATGCAGATACTCTACCCCACTGTTATTTCACTGGTTTCACTCCTTCTGGGACTGCTTGCATGGGTCACGGTCTGTTTAGAAAAAGTCAAAAAGTCACATTACTCATCTCTCACATCCCAGGTCTGCTCAAACAGATGTCCAGATAACAAGCATCATGCTACTGCCCAGATGAAGACAGGCCAAGACTATTCACAAAGCAATTGGTTGCCTGCAATACAGAAAAAAAATCACTGAAGCTGTCCTAAGATCTGAAGTGAGATAATGAAAGAAAACCACAGCTTTTCAATGATAAGAATAAATTTATAAAAATAAACTAAGTGTATTTGTGTATGCACATCCTATGTGACATGGCGTGTGGTATGGAGTGGGAAGAAGCAAAAAACAGAAGTTGCAACCAATCATACAGAAGCTGCTGAGTTATAATAATAGAAATCATCTTGGACAAAGTGAAATGATGTGTGACTTAAATTTACAAACCCCTAAGTCCACACTACATTCTGAAACAATAAGAGGATAAAGTCAAGAATGCCTTCATTTGTTTAACAACCAGAATTATGTTCCTTTCTCGGGGCAAACCTATGGAGGGTTAAGCTGATCTGCTGTGCTGAGCAAACAGAGCAATGCTCACCAACAGCATCTGCTGGGGACTGAGGAAAGCTGTTTTCTCTTAATAGACACCATTTTCCATTTTTATTTCTTATGGTGTGTAAACTCTTAAAGAAATGATGCATCGCATAGAAATTCATCCACAGCTGAGAGTGCAAATAGGGGAAGAAAAACAAAATCATAAAAGACATTAAAAGGTACATTTCAGAAAACAAGTTTACTCAGTTTCTTGGGCAATGAAGCATTCATGTTTTCAATTTTAACAGAGAGGCAGAAAATATGAAAACAAAGTGATTCCTAGGGAAAAGACACACTTAACATGGCTGAGAAAAGTTGGTTATTTTTAAACTTTTTCTCCACAAGAAAAAGGAAAATAGTGTAGCTGCGGATTTTACTTGTCTCCTGAGAGTCGGCATTCTTGCAGTTTGTGTGTAGGAAGCAAAAGCTTGCTAAACTATTTGAGAAAGAAAGTGCATATACAATAAAGCAGCAGGAAGCATGTATTGAATTTACCATCCCATAGCCGAGACTTCTTTGTTACATTGCACTACTTCCACTGTGATGCACAGGCTGATCATGGTGAGTTATAATTTGAAAAACCAAAGGCTGTATTTCAAAACTGAACCACTGAAAATCAGAATGTATTGCTGAAAATGCACACCTTTTTAATGTTTATATTTATTTAAATGTCTGGTTTGTAATTATAGCACATTGGTCTTGAGAACAGTCATCTAAGCAATTCCTTTTTGCCAGAGGAATGAGGTTGATGAAATTTTTAGACATTTAAAGCATTTTCCTCTGTGCCTACTAACTGATGCATAATGATTTGGAATTCATTGATCTCACCAAAGTTTCAATATAAAATGAAGAATGGTAAAATATGTCCTTCAATCTTCGGTTGTAGTCTTTCAAACACATAGGTAACCTTTTTTTTTTTTTCAACTACAAGCACTTTAAAAGTACATACTTTGATGGTATAAAGTGCTAAATAGAAGTCACTGATTCAAATTGGTTTGACTCAGCTAATATCTCAATATTGAGAAATATATGCCTACATAAACATTTTTTAGCTTTTAAAAGAGTCTATTTTTCTAAATGAATAAGTTTCCTGTTAGGAAAAACGATGTTAGTTTTATGTACAAAAGTAATTAGAATATTTTACTGAAGCATTTTGCTGGATCTGCTTTATTTGTGCACTTGGGTCAAGTAGGCTAGCATAGTCTTTCAGTTGTTCAGTATGGGAGCGAAGTGTATCCGAGGAACAGTTATTAATAAAAGGCAGCAGATGTTCCTGAAAATTTATTATGTGATAGGCACTGGCCTAAGAGTTTTACATGTTCCTAAACTACCATCTTGATACTGAACTAAGAGACTAGAGTTCTTCTCGGGCAAAAACTTATCCTGCCATGAAAAGAGACTACACTAGAGGCAAAGTGTTTGCAATCGTCCATGTGATGCAAGCCAGCCTTGTGTCACACAAGAAACCAAAATTCACTCAGGCAACTGAAATACACTAAGTTTACCCTTTGCTCTACAAAAATCAGACAGGGACATTTATAGTGTAGGTGTATACTTGTCTTCAGTGATCAACTATCTATTTGAAAAAGAAAAGGAATTTTCATTGTCCCAGCTATTGGATGAGGGCCAAAGATAAGAGCTTGTGCTCAGTGATTTGGTAAGCAGCCCCCAAAATGTCTGGACAGTGAAAGTTGTACAGGAGCTTCAATAATATTCTAATTTATCATAGATATATGTAAAATCTCAACAAAACCTAACCAAAATTATCAATGATTGATATCCCTCTGATTCTAGTAAAGGACAATAGTAGGGAATCAAGCAGACATCAAAGAAAGAAGTTCACCTGTTTTGAATAAAAATTTCAAATATTTAAAGCAATACTATATTACATCTGTATTTTGTACTTAAAGGTAAAGTAAAATTTCTCATCTTACAAAAATTTATGAGTTGAATCACAAGTTTTGCACAGTTTTTTTCTTGTGGCAGTTGTATTAACTCTCTTTAAAAATCAGTTAATTAGAACACTTTCTCTTCCACAAATAATGGTAACTTTTTTATTGAAGTTAAAATACACACCAATTAATACACAATTCATAGGTACACAACAATAAATATTCATCAGGGAATATTGGGTTTTTTTGCTTAAATTCTTTTACGGGTACATTTTAGGTATAAAATACATTTACATCAGTCATTGGGTCCTTGTACCTGTACATGATGTAACTTGGTTCTCATTTTTTCCCCATTACCTGTGTGCCCTTCATCCCCTCCACCCTTCCATATTTACATAGACTTTGTTTCCACTTTTTAATTTTCTCATAATTTTTCCTTTCCCTTCTTTCCTTTCCCCTTCCCCTCCCACTTCCCCTACCACTTTGGATCTTTTCTTTATATTTCAAATTATCAATTATTCATTTTAATCATTTTAATCCTTATTAACACTTTCAGTTTCTCACACTAGAGAAACTATTCAGTATTTATACATGTGGGTCCTATTTATTTCACTTAAGGGTATGGCCTCAATATGCATCCATTTAGCTATCAATGAATCTAGTTTGTCATTCTTTATGTCTGAGTAGTACCCTATTTTACAAAAAAAAACCTCACATCTTATTTATCCAGTTTCCAGTTGATGGGCACTTGGGCCGTTTCCAAACTTTAGTTATCATGAACTGTGCCACTATAAACATGGGTGAGCATATATCACAGTGGTATGATTCTTTTAGTTCTTTTGGGAAGATATCCAGCAGGGAAATAGCTGGGTCAAATGAGACCTCTAGTCCTAGTTTTTTGAGGTATCTCCATATTGATTTCCACAGAGGTTGCACCAGTCTGCACTCCCTCCAACAATGGAGAACAGTTCCTTTCTCCCCACAACCCCACCAGCATTTGTTATTGGTTTATTTCTTGATAGCAGCCATTCTTTCTGGGGTGAGATGGAATCTCAGTGTTGTTTGCAACTGCATCTCTCAAATGAATAGTGATGTTGAACATTTTTTCATATGTTTATTTACTGCTTTTACTTCTTTGTCTGAGAAATGTCTGTTCATTTCAGATGCCCATTTTTGAATAGGGTCTTTGAATTTGGGGGTCTGATTTTTTTCAATTCTTTATATATTCCAGATACTACTCCTTATCTGAGGTACAGCTGTTAAAAATTCTTTCCAACATCGTAGGTTGTCTCTTAGCTCTGTTGGTGGTTTCTCTTGCAGTGCAGAAGATTTTTAGTAAGATTAGTTCCCAGTTGTTGATTCTTTGTGCTAGTTCCCAGGCTACTAAGGTTTTGTTCATAAAATATTTTCCTATGCCAATGTCAAGAGTTCTACCTAACTTATCTTCCAGCATGTTTAGTGTTTTAATATTTAGATCTTTAACCCACTTCAATTTTAATTTAGTGTATGGTGATAGATATGAGTCTACTTTTAGTCTTTGGCAGGTTGAAATCCAGTTTTTCCAACACCATTTATTAACAGGCCATCTTTCCTCCAATGAGGGTTGTTGGCTTCTTTGTCAAAAATGAGGTAGCTGAGTATATCTGGAGTTGTTCCTGGATCTTCTAATCTACGCCACTGATCCTCAGGTCTGTTTCTTTGCCAGTACCATGCTGTTTTTATCACAGTAGCTTTCTAGTATAGTTTCAAGTTGGGGGTTGTGATACCCCCTGCCATGTCTCTGTTGCTTAGAATTGCTTTTGCTATTCTAGGTCTCTTCTGGTTCTGAATGATTTTTTGGATTGTTTTCTCTAGTTCTGTGAAGTATATTGTTGGAATTTCAATCGGCATTGCATTAAATCTATATAGTAGTTTTGGAAGTATGGCCATTTTCACTATATTGGTTCTTCCTACCCAGGAGCAAGGGATGTCTTTCCATTTTCTTATATCTTCTTCTATCTCTTTTTTCAGAGTGCTGCAGCTTTCAGTGTAGAGGTCTTTTGCTTCCTTTGTTAGATTGATTCCTAGATATTTCAATTTTTTGGATGCTATTGTAATTCTGAATTCTCTTTGCCAGTATCTTGTTAAGGATTTTGACATCTATGTTCATTAGGGAGATTGGTCTGTAGTTCTCTTTTTGGGTTGGGTCTTTCCCTGGTTTGGGAATCAATGAAATACTTGTTTCTAGGAATGAATTTGGAAGTATTGCTTCCCTTTCAATTTCCTTGATGAGTTTAAAGAGTAATGGTGATAGTTTTTCTTTAAATGTCTTGTAGAATTCAGCAGTGAAGCCATCCAGACCTGGGCTTTTCTTTGTTGGTAAATTTTTTATTACATTTTCAATTTCACTCATTGTAATTGGGTTGCTTAGAATTTCTATATCTTTCTTCATTTAACTTTGGCAATTCATATGTATCTAGGAATCTGTCCATTTTTTCTGTTTTCCATTTTATTAGACTACAGGTTCTCAAAGTAGATATTGATGATCCTCTGGATTTCTGTTAGATCTGTTATGACTTCACCTTTTTCATTGGTTTTTTTTTTTGGTACCAGGGATTGAACTCAGGTCCTTGCACTTGTGCAGCAGGTGGCGAAACCAGTAAACTAAATCCCTGGCCCCACCTTTTTCATTCTTAATTGCATGGATTTGAGCCTTTCCTTTCCATTTTTGATAAGGCTAGCTAAGAGTTTGTCAATTTTCTTTATTCTTTCGAAGAACCACCTCTTAGTTATATTGATTTTTTTGTGTCATTCTTTTAGTCTCCATTGCATTGATTTCTTCTCTGACCTTTAAATTTCCTCTCTTGTATGAGCTTTGGGTTTGTTATGCTCTTCTTTTTCTAGGAGCTTGAGGTTCTCCATTAGGTTATTTATTTGCATTCTCTCTGTTTTCCTAATATGGGCATTCACTGCTATGAATTTCCCTCATAGAAACACTTTCATTGTGTCCCATAGATTACTATATGTTGTACTGGCATTATCATTTACTTGTAAAAACTGTCTAATTTCTTCTTCAATTTCCTCTCTTACCCTTTGGTTGTTCAGGAGGGTGTTATTCAATTTCCATGTGTTTGTGGGGGTTTTGCAGTTTCTTATGTTATTGATCTCCAATTTTATTGCACTATGGTCTGATAATATACAGG
>NW_004624736.1:28479902-28491131 GCF_000247695.1 Heterocephalus glaber | reverse complement strand
AAATAGAATAAAATAAAAATTAAAAATAAGAGCAAAAAAACTAATAATAATTTTGAAAATAACAAATAAGAAGAAAAATGAAGAGCCTCCTTCACAGTATGTCTCTGCTGTCAAATAGACAATGTGGGCAGCAGCGTGCAGATATAAGTCAATTATTCTCAGCATGCCAGTCACAGACCCATGAAATTGCAGATTTCTGGCTGCAAGTCCCAAATTGAGTTCCCTGTTCTCCTGCAGGGTTGAACTCTGCAAAGCTCTACTGCATGTTCCAGCTACCCCTCCCCTGAAGATATTCTGGGTTCCAATGGGAGATGATGATCCCTCCAACTTACCAAGTAAGGTGCCTTTATTGCAGAGATTGTCTTCACTTTTCCAGTGGGCTTCAGTTTTCTTCAAGGAGTCTGAGAGTGACTCTCTATCTGTTGTTCACGTCTGCAGCTCGGGACAATGTCCCTTATTCCCCCCTGTGCCTCTGTAGTGTGGAACCAGGTAGCAGCACAGCCAGGAGGTCAGAGTTGGGGGGGTAGGGAGGTGGAGGTTGCAGGCACCTGTGCACCTAAGCTGCTCGCCAGTGGACATGTCGAGGGTTCCTCTTCATCAGGGAATATTCTAATATAGCTACCTCACACATCAAGAAATAGAGCATCAGTAACATGCTGACAAGCAGTAGTTTGGTTATTAATTCATAAATGATTCTGGCTTGTTTTAAAAACTTTTATATTAATGGGCACATTAATATGTATTTATTTGCTTTATGTGGTGTCTCTGTCTTAGTAACGTAAGATAGAGTGTGGTGCTGGATGTTGTTCAGTCATTTTAATTGCCACATACCATTCCACTTCCATGAATATACCAAAATTCTCTTTATCCATTTTGGCATTGATAACAAATTTGATAAATATGGCTGGATTCAAATTTGTAGATGTTGTGCCTCATGGTAACATAATTGTTACAAAAATGTTTTGGGTATATTCCTTTAAAGCACATATACAAGAAAAACAAAACTTCTGTGCAATGAAATAAATCTTTCTTTAAGTTTAGTAAATAATGCTTGTGTCGATTTACACTCCAGAAGTTTATAAAAATTCCAGTTGTTTTATATTCTCACTTAGTTTTGTTTTTGTTTTTTTTTTTGGTACCAGGGATCAAACTCGGAACCTTGCGCTTGTGAGGCAGGAGCAGGAACCGCTGAGCTAAATCCCTGGCCTTATTCTCACTTAGTGAGAATATCTTTTAATGCAGCTTAAAATGTATGCTATCTTAATTTAATGAGAATAAATAAAGATACATTTATGATTAAAAATTTTAATGATTAATTTTTAGAAATAAAATCCATGATATAGAAACAAACGTTAGTGCTCAAAAGTATGGATTTTAGAGTCCAATGAAAAGTAAATGTAGAATTAACATTTTAATATATTAATTTCTAAAAACAACACCCATGATATAGAAATAAGTGTTAGTGCTTAGAAATACAGAGGTTAGGATCCATTGCCATTTGACCCTATATCTGCAGCTTATGAACTTTGTGGTAGTCAACACGTTTCATTGTCTTTTTCAGATTCATTTCTTTCATTTTAGAAATGAGAATAACATCTAAAAAAATGTTATTATAGATAAAAATAATTGTCAATGTACGTGAAGTAATTTTTAGAGTATCAGCAAAATAGAAATTATTCCAAATTGTATTATCATTACAAGAAAGCATACTGACATTGACAGAAACCATCAGTCATCAAGCAAAAGTTTAAAGGTATACAGGGCCAGGGATTTAGCTCAGTGGTTCCACCACCTGTCTTGTAAGCACAAGGACCAGAGTTCGATCCCTGGTACCAAAAAAAAAAAAGTAAACTTGTAAGTGTTCTATTATTCTAATTCACAAAAATCAAGAGCAAAAGGACTTTAAATATTTTCCTCATGCTCAGAAGTACCCACAGATTTGATTAACCATATAACCATATTCCATATGGGTGAAGAAATGAAGCAAGACTAGAATATTTGAACCCTCCCTTCTCTTATGAACCTGATGACTTTATGCTGGCATTTCACCTTTCTTTGCCTCTGGTTCTCATCTGCAGCATAGGAACTAAATTATAGCCCCTCTCATGGGGGTCTGTGAGTTATATTTTATCAATATTTTATTAGTTTTACTTAATTCTTGTACATTGTATGGATACTCATAATATCATTTTATACCCCATACATATATACAACTATGACTTATCAATTAAACACCTAGAATCTAAAACAGAGTAAGCACTCAGTAAGAGAATACTACAGGTAATTCTATACTCCCAGATTTTTACTCATATTTAACTACGTGGTATTTATAATAAAGGACAGTCAATAGAACTGATTCAATAAAAGCTGATACCAGTTCTGAAATCTCTCTCATGCTTCTTTAGGTATCAAGATAAAATTCCCCACTCTGCCATTATCATTTTCATAGATAATGGTTTAGAAGACTACAAACCTTACAATGGTATGGATATGGTGTCAGGTACAATAAAATCTTGTCAACAATGGCTAAAAATCAGTATTATGAATGTGTGGATCCAACTCCTTGACATAAAAGAGATAACATCATTCTTTAATTATAGTCCCAGAAAGGCTTATATCTTCGTTTTGCATCCAATGGTCTATAATATAAAACAAATTTGGAATGCAAAGTTCTTTTGTTTCACTGCATTTATGATTTATAAAATCAGAGGTATATGCAATCTACACAGATAACAAATTCTTTAGCCCATTTCTTTCGCTTTGAGTAGGCAGATACAGTATCTATAACACTTAAGCTAGTTTATTTTCAATTTCCCACACAGTTATCTATAAATAAACCTGTTTCCTCCCCTAGACCATAATTTGCTTGTTCATATTTCTCCTCTCACACAAGAGACTTTAAAGAATATTTAATACAACAAGCAATCAACAATAGTTAATTGAATTGCATTCATGTATTCATATCATACCACCCCACCCCAAAATATACCTGCCACAATAGACTTGGTACTTTGAAGTACAGACAAATATGTAATTCTCTATAAATACCAACAAGAATTAACAACAGCTATCCAAATAACATCTCTGAACCATGAGACTGCTGAGTCTTTCACAAATTTCTCATAGTTTTCTAAAATTCTTTATTTTACTAAAAGCTAGAACATTATGTTTTGCCTCAGATAAGCCAACATATTTGGGTCTGTTTCATAATTCTCCACACATGAATTCTAAGCAGCTCAAAACTGGCAGAACACATCCTTCTGTGTCTGATGCCTTGCTCCTGTTCAATGAATGAAGATCCAAATAATCAATGGAGGGATTTGTGCTTTGCATAAAATCAAGATGAGGAGAAAATAAACCAACATGAAGAGGTCTCTTTTTCTTTAGTTTTATTTCTACCTACTTCTCCATAATGAATGTTTTTTATAAAGCTGTTACATTATTTATCCATGTAACAAGTATTTATCCATAAACCTCTGCTCTGTAAAAGATAGTAAGCCAGGTAGGTACTGTGAGAATTGATTGGATTAAGTTCATTCAGTCAAGACATCCTTCATATTCTAGGGTAGGTAAGGCACGTATTCGAATATAAGCGATAAAATAAAGCTAATCATTATGTTATTTAGATAACATAAATCTAATATAAGAGATAAAATATACTGAGGAGATTCACAGATAAGGCTCAGTGACAGGGAGGGTGATGAGGAGAGGTTGGTCAATGGGTAAAAATGTACAGTTAGGAATAAGTTCTGATTTTCTACAGCACAATACAATGAGTACAGTTAATAATCAGGTATTGTATATAAGTTGAACATCCTTAATCCAAAAATCTGAAATCTAAAATGTTCCAAAATCTGAAACTTTTGAGTATCAACATGATGCCACATTACACACCAATGAAATTTTGCATTGTGCACAGTATTCTTTGAAATAGGGAGTAAAATTACCTTTAGACTTTATGTATAAAAAGCATATATGTTAAATACAGTTATGTTTACACTTTGGTCTCATCCCTTAGATATCTCGTTATGTGTACATGAATATTCCAAAATGTGAAAAAAACTTAAATCTAATATCCTGAGAATTTCAGGTAAGCAATATGCAACTTGTATTTCCAGATAGGAAGAGAGAATTTTGACTGCTTTAGAACAAAGAAACAGTAAATATTTTATATAATCAATGTGCTATCTAACCTAATTTGATCACTATATAATGTTACATTATACCCCATAAATTTCTGCAATTATTACGTGCCAATTGAAAATAAAACATATATGTGAGTATATGCATATCCCCTAAAAATAGGAAAATGCTTTTTTATTCAGTGCTATATTTTTAGAAGTTTTAATGTTGTTGCATGTAGGTAGGTTAATTCAAATTACTGGTGTGTAACATACTGTTATTTATATACTGCAATGAATCCATTTTAGGATTTTTTGGGGAAACATACGAAGAAGTTCCTATGAACCTATTTTGAAAAAAATAAATGAAGATTCTATGACAAATCAGAGATCATCTTTCACTGAGAAGACCAGGAAAGAATATCTGACAAAGAAAACACTCAACCCACAGCAAGATATATAGAGAAAAAAATTTTATATCTATGCCACATATTTTTTTCTAATAGTGTAGATTACTGTAGGCTTCCCCACCCAAGTAAATTAGTTATCATTTTGATTTCCCAGCAATGGTTATAAATAATGCTATGATTTATCCTGGAATTTTATGTGACTCTGATATCTACTTTTCTAGGACAAGTGTATTTCACTTGGTAACTAGGTCTGTGTTTGACAAATTTGACCACAAACAGTAAATACACAAATGAGTGTATGAAACAAGACTATACTTCTGGAAAAATTACTCAGCAATTAATGACCCTATTTTCATTGATGCCTGGGGCACCTGAAAAGAGTGATGGGAACAAATTGAAGCAAATTATTTAGAATGTGCAAAATTGTTCACATGGGTGGTATTTGTTACTCGCTACTTTTTTACAATGACACTGTCTCAATAGACTTAAAATATAGAAAAATATAAGAATAATTTATGCAAAAAACATCAGAAAAACTCAGACAGGTTATAAATAATTGACCTAAATTAAAAGGTAGAAGCTATAATGTATTAAAAATGAAAAAGCAGGGCTGGGGATTTAGCTCAGTGGTTTCGCCGCCTGCTGCGCAAGTGAAAGGACCCGAGTTTGTTCCCCGGTACCAAAAAAAAAAAAAAAAAAAGCAGAGCCCTCCATGTGGTGATACAATGAAGCATCTGGGAAGACATGGAAGAAATTAGAGAGCAAGGCTTTCCCTACATAAATTAAAATATGTAGCAATATACAGTAACAAAGAATGAATAATATATTAGAATAGTATGTTCCATAATAGCTTAGAGATATCTATTGACATTGACAGGACAGGTAGAAGAAAGGTTGAGATAATGGAATGGAGTCCATTGCCTTGAAAATTCCCTAATAAATTCTATATGCATTTCAAATAAAAAAATGATTTTAACAGAATGATTCTTAATACTATAAAATCCTAAATCTAGTCTATATTTATTCCTCCTGGAGAAAGTATATTCTTTTCAGAAATTTTCATAAGATAGATGAATTACACAAACCAATCCAAAGAGGAATAGATGTAGAATGGTTCTCAGGAATTAGTTATTTTTTTAATGTTTCTGTTTTTTCTGTTTTCATGGTTTTAGCAATGAGAGAAATAAATTATTTTAATATATTATTACTTACTATACAGGCTGGTGTCTCCTTATCAAACTAATGGTATTGACAAAATCTTACTGACAGCCACAGAACAGGAGGAAAGAGTCCATTCCCAAATATTAAGTATTTTGAAGAATAATGTCAAAAAAGTATTAAACTCCTTAGAATCATATACACCGTTCATCTCCTGCACCCCATTTATGGAGCTCTAAGGAATCTGAACAGACATAATTAAAGCTTTAAATATAAAGTATTCAAAAGTCTTTGTAATTTGAAATACTACAGAGAGAACACCTTTGTATTCTCCTGGCAGTGATTCTAGAAAGTGATTGTTCCAACACAGATTACTAAAAACCATGGGTAAGTCTAAAACAGAAATGTATCAATAAACAAACTCTGAAGTAGAGTAATAAAAGCAGAGAAGTAAGTTAAGCACAATGAATTAACAATGACAGACACATATCTATTTGTTACTTCTTGGTAAGACTTTTACCAATTCCTAGAACATACTGATGATATCAGTAACACATTGTTAAAATACTTATGAGTTTTAGATTGTTTAGTATTCACAACATGTAAGTATAAAAATACATTCCAGAGACAGTTGTATAGAAGGTATATGAGGTGTCACTGAAAAATGCAGTATGTATAAATAAAATAAAATTCATTATGGTTAAAGACACAGTACCTTGAATCCCTCTCAAAATACGCTACCTCACTTCAAAACCGTTTAACCCACTGTTCCTGCCACTATCTGAAACAGTTCCGGAAATTCTTTTTCATGAATGTCATTAATTGCACTGTCTTGGCTGCTTGGATGTCCTGAATCCATTCAAAATGCTGACCTTTCAGCAGTTGACCTTTCAAATTGCTGGTCATTTAGACTTTAGGGAACAGCCAGAAGTCATATGGTGCCAGATGCAGTGAATATGATGGATAAGGACACAACTTAATATTTTTATGAATCTACCTTTCTGTTGGATGGAACTTAGCAGTTGCAGTCACCATATTTTTTAATCATACTTTATAAAGATGCTCACAAAAGAGGCCTTCAAGAACTGCTTAAGAACGTGGCTAGAATGATAAATGTGTTTGAAGAAAAGGAGAGTATTTTCAGGGGGACTAATGGCAATACAATGTGGTCTTTGCTGAAATATTTTTTGTCAATTTAAATATTCACCATACATTTTTTCTAAGTCACCCTTGTATTTTAAGTCTATTAGAAAAACTCTCAAATACTAAGTCACTGCAAGTCTTATTAGGTAGAAAATATGATTCATAGGTCTTTGGTGCACTTGAAAGAAAATCATAAAGATAAAAAAAGAGGTTTTTGTAGTTTAGTCTCATTTGGTTGAAGTTAAAATATTAAAATTAATTTATGATATTAAATCTATATTTTGTGATCATTAAGGTACACATTAAATTACATGAACTGTTATACCGGAAGGTCCAAAATTCTTAGAAATTTCTCCTTTCTCTAGGCACAATTATAAATGTAACAAAATGTTCTCATCTATGCAAAAATGAATTAAGTGCTTGGTGTGGTGAGGCACTCCTGTAATCCCAGCCCTCAGGAGGCTAAGGATTGCATTGATACAGAGGAAGACCCTGTCTCAAAACAAAACAAAACAAGAAGAGTTAAGTAACTACTGAGAGAGCCTAACAAATAATTGCTATCTAAATTTCAGTTTTGCTTTGTGGCTCTTCATTTGTTATACCAGGTTATAGTAGCAGTCATAAAGAAAACATTAAAAATCTAAATTATATTTCACTGTATTATTTAGGAGTTATATTTTAAAGTTGTATTTACAGATGTGTGTTTTTACAAATATTTAAAAGATATATTGTTTGAAAATATAAAGAAAAGTGAGAGGTTTATAAAATTATAAATATAGGAAATGCAAAACTGTATTTGTAGTCAAGATTCTGCTAGCCAAACCTGGCTGGCTGGGGAACAGAAAACTTTATAGGCATAGAGTTAAGCCTGGTCCATTTTTAAACATTACTTTTTATATTGTACTCGATTTTTTAATAGGCTGAAATATATGGAAACCAAAAATCCAGGAGCCAAAGCCAGGAGTATATGTTAATTTGGTCCCTGTCATGCTTTTGGCCTAAAAATTTGGCACAGATATTTTATCCTGGGCTATAATCTCAGAACCCTCTACTTTCTGTAAGAATAAACTGCTTCTGGAAAATAATCAGGTAATGTAGTGATAGTGCAGCAGAAAGACTTCTTGTCTGTTTAATACAAAAACACTGGATTCTTAGGTCCAGAAATAAATGATAAAGAAATGTCAGGGCAAGAAATATTTGCTCTCCCACAGCTGAGTTTGAATTTCTATCATAAGACTTTCATCCATCCTTTTTATTATGAAGTTGAACAAAATTACATGCAGACTTTGCCACAGCAGTGCCAAGAAGGCAAAAATCATTTAGCTAAGTTCTATTCAATTTAAAAGGATTAGTCTACAAATGTGAGTGATAATTACTGTGGGTGTTGATTGGCACTTCCTGCTTTTATTTTAATTGCTCTTCATTCTTTTAAATACTCAATATATGAGAGGAAATAAGATGCTTAGGAATACATGCATGTATGCATGTGTGTATGTGAGTATACAAGCACGTGAGTGCTCCCCTGCATGAAGACTTCTCATTCACTACTCAATGGTCACAGAAGTGGGTCCTAGAAGGGCTACTCTGAGGTATAGTTTATTTGGACCAACTTCCCTACACTGATTGGAAAACAATGGGTTTCCATTCAACTCTCACAATTTGGCTGTTGTAGAAATTGTCCATAAGCAGCCAGAGTGTTCCAATTTAGTAACGTGTCTAATGAGGCTCTGTGAGTTACCCTCTCTTAGGCAGTATCTACTGCCATGCAACACAGTCCCTGGAAGGTGAAAATCTGACTTCTAATCCCAAAACCTCGCCTGTTGAAAATACAGACTCAGACACACTCATAACATGTTTGCCTTACTTTTCTTTTCTGCTGTAGCTGGAACATCTGTTCTCTAAAAACATCCTTTTATTTTTTAGTAGCATTTGGTCCTGAAGTTATTTTCAAGGAAATTCCTCCAAGCTTACATTCTAGCTGTCAACATCACCCAGAAGACTTGACATCTAGGTACATATGAACAGCTGAAACAGGAAGCATCTGGCTTATTTCTATGATTCTCATAACACCTAAACCAAACAGAACTCCACTAGATCAAACAAACACTCATTACAATAGAATATTTTAACTGAAGTAGTATTTGCATATCACAATTAAGATGAAAAGAGGGGCAAAACATAAACTTCAACACACTAGCAATTTTATTTCAATTTTTATCTGTAATTCTAAACTGGAAATCAAAATTTATGTCTTCATTTGGCAAGGCTCAGAAACATATCTGTGAAAAGCTCAAATCCATTGTTCATGTGTAATCTAATTTTCATTCATAGCCTTCAGTATCAGTCTTACAAACAGCAGTCATATAGTGAAAATGTTTCCTTTTTGAAAAAACATGGTTTTATCACGTTCAACAAGAGAAAACTATTGCCATATTAAGCAAGATATTAACGAATTCAGTGTAGATTAGACATTCTATGCTAACATATTAACTAAGTAAATTAACATTTTATGAAATATGGTAGATTTCTGATTGTTTATAAAAATATTCTCACAAGAAAATGTTTATTGCACTTCATGAAACAGCAATTTATTAGTATTTTTAATTAAAAAACAGTGGTGTCATAAAGGGAGGGTACTGTACTTTTAAAAAATTTAAAGAACAGATTCGCTACTTGCTTGACATATGTATTAATTCATGTTCCCAAGTTAAAATGTGTGTTCAGGGTGGGCCGGAATATCTACTTTCTATCATATGAAAAAACTAATAACTAATTCTACTCTGAGTTTGTCTATAATCAAAACCCTCAGTTTACTTTCAAAAAATTAAGAAAGACCCAAGTAATGTGTCAATCTTGGTAACAGATAACTATCTACTTTCTCATTGGCACAAATATTTCATAAAAACATACACAAAACATCCCTGTCTACTACAGATGAAGATAAACTTTTCCCTTACGATTATAGGAAGAGGTGAAGAAGTGGTAATTTTATGACTATATGGTAGACTATGTATACGTCTATAAATTGGGAGATGGCCACACACCCTACATATGCACACACAAATCAGGTGAACTAGAGGGAAAATTCGTCTCTCAGGCTTGACTCTGCTTAGAATGGCAAAATGAAAATAGCCTTCCATAAGCATCCAAAACTATAAGTTTTGAGACCTTAATTTTTAGTTATTTTTTGATTGAAAAGTTTTAAACTGAATAGTTGAAGTAATTTATCCGAGGTGGGCATTACACCCAATTGCCTATTAGAAATAAACACAGTTCCTTGGTCAAGGAAAATATTTTTAAACAAAGGTCTTTAGAATCCCCAGAGAAATAGTTCCAAACAATGTATCTTTGATTTTTTAATCACTAAATGAGATCCCTATGAATGATTAACAGAAACAGCAGACTAAAATCAAACCAAAAAAATATTGAAAATGTCAGATATAGAATCTAAAATAAATACTTAAATATTATTCTAATTATTATGGAAGAAGAAATGTCTATAAAAATTGACCAGACTGATTGAGAACTATAAATAAATAGCAATAAAAATGTAAAAACTAAAAATAAAATCTTAGTGTATAAATTAAAATGGAAATTAGAAACAAAGAGAAGAGATCTGAAAAGAGAAGTAAGAAATCTGAAAAGGTTACTCAAAATGAAAAATAAATTAATGGCACAAACACAAAGATAGAACTGAGTTGCCCCTAAACTGAGTATATAATAGCTAAGAAATTTCCAGAATTATTGAAATACATATCTTCTTATTCAGGAAGCACAAAAAATTAAAAACAAGATACATTTTAAAAAATGAAACAGTCATATTTATTTAGTTTTATTTTTTGGTACCAGGGATTGAACTTGGGTCCTTGTGCTCTCAGGGCAGGAGGCAGAACCACTGAGCTAAATCCCTGGCTCAAAACTTAGTCATATTAATAACTACTGAAAAGGTTACAAAAATAAAAATTACAAAAGTAGCCAGAGGGCAAAAAAGAGAAATTGCCCACCACAAAGGAATGATAATTTGACTAATGTTGGCTTCTCAGTGGCAGAAATGGAAGATTGATGAAAAAGAAATGTCATTAAAATACTGGGGAAAATTTTTTCTTCAGTGGCATTGTTTTCTAATACCAAGAAATAATTAACAATTTCTAAAGACAAATGTAATCCAACTAACTTTAACACTGTACTAAAGAAGAAATAGAACTCGGAAGGAATCTCCCCCACTGCCATCCCAAGCTGCTAGGGCAGAGAAGTTGTGCTGGTCCCAGCACCCAGAAGGAAGCTCCCCCGCTGCCATCCCAAACTCCTAGGGCAGAGAAGGTGAGCTAGTCCCAGAACCTGGAAGGAATAGGGCAGAGAAGGTGAGCCGCGCAGGCGCCAGAAGCACCCCCCCACAC
>NW_004624736.1:28463324-28475780 GCF_000247695.1 Heterocephalus glaber | reverse complement strand
ATATATTTTATATTTCTTCTCAAATATACTATTATCTTCCACTTATAATAAAGGGTCAATATCTTATAGAACATTTAAAATTCATAAGGCTTGAAATACCACTGTACCTTGAAATCCATTATGTTATTAATGATAAAGTGTGCAGATACATGCAATTCAACATTTCAAATTCTAAGCTTTGTCAGTTTTGCATAGTGATGTCCTATAATATTTTCTAGTATAAAACTTCTACATAGTTTTACTACTGAAGTTAAATATAAGGATTTTTTGAAAAAATTATTTTAGAATCACACATACCCTAAGATGATCTGAGAAATATACCAGCCCTTAGTTTTTCCTCCATACCTAGGCATTTCTGGGGTTTTCTTTTTTTAAATCATCACCTTGGAAAAATTACAGTTTTTGCCTACATTGAGTGGTCATGGTTCAAAGAACTGGTTCCATAAAGATGAATTTAATAACAATGGAGGATTCACTCACCACTCATCAAGATTTACATGTTCATGGAAATTACTGCAATAACATTTGTGTGTGCACATGTGTTTAAGTATATGAGTGTACTTTATATGAAACTACATGGAATTTTAGGGCCTTGATTTAGATAGTAAGTATTCTTGGCTTGGGGGACATGGAGTCTCATTACAACTCAACTCTCCTGTTTTAACACAAGAGTCAGAACAGCCAATACATGAATAGGCATAGCTTTATGTTAATGAAACTTTATTTACAAAAACAGGCAATGGGCTGGATTTGGCCTAAACTCACTTTGCTGGAAATATAAATACATTAGATGTGAATGATGTATTGATTGGCTGCTAAATAATATAAATTAAACTTTCTTTGGTTAATTGCTCCCTTCACTTACTTTATTCTAAAACTCCAGGCCTCCTTTAACACACCAAATACAGGCAGTTCTTTCATGATTCCTGGCTATTATTCATAGACATTAGCTACTCTTTCTAATGGAATGTCCTTCCTACCTTTTTATCCAAGTAATTATGAATATTTATTCTTATGATTTTAAGTTGAATGTCATCTAGTTAAGATTTCGTAGTACTCATCTTTTATGTGTATGCATGAATTTTTTATTATGTGATATTTTCTCCTAGGAGACTATAAATTCCATGAAGACAGAAACCATTTTTGTCTTTTTGACCACTGATTAGTCAGGTTTTCCACTGCCGATACACAATGCCAGACATCCACAACTTAAAGGAATAGAAGTTTAATTTAGCTATGGTTTCAAGAAATTCAATACGTAGTCAGCTTGCACCAAGGAAGAAACATCATGGCAGAAGTGCATGGCAGACCAAAGCTGTTTACTTCATGGAGGAAACAACACTAGAGAGAAAGGGGTGAGGAACCAGATACAGTGCCCAAGGGGTCATTCCTCTATGACCCATCAGATACATCCAGAAATGTGTTCTACCAATCCTTAGGGTGGCTCCAAGCCACTCAGGCTGACACAATCAAACTTAACCTTCAGAACTACTATGTGCTCAGTGCCTAGATAATGCTTAGGAACAGTGACAAAATAAATAAGTATAGAAGGAAAAACAACCTGTTTTCAGAGTGTTTTGTCCTAAAATTATATCTTCAGTTTTCCACTGAATATTATCCTTCTATTCCTTACACAACGATGTACACATTCTTTATTGTAGCAAAGGTGAACAGTCCCTAATATCCCTTGTATCCTCATTCTTTCTCTCCAATGTAGTCCCTTTATTTCCAGCCTCAACTCTATGTTGTGCAACATGAAAGAACTTATACAACCCAGATCTCCAAAACATCTATAATATAGGACACTTAAGGTTTTGCTTTTGTTTTTTGCCTCCTCTAGAAGGTCTTTTCTCCACATGCTCCCATTCTTCAAGCATTTGTATCACCTCACCAAAAATATACTTTTCTGCAAAAATTCAACTCTAAAAATTATTTTATGTAGCAGACAACCCACTACCCAAATTCACTTCACCTAATTCACTCTACCCAATTTTATTCTTTGGAATTATTTCTGAAAACAGCCCAGGTTGTCCTTTACTGTATGCTCAGGTATTTACTTTTGTTTTGATTTGTTTTTTGAGACAAGTTCTCACTATGTACTTCAGCCTGGTCTTGAACTCACTATGAAGCCCATGATGCCCTTGAACTTCCAGCAATCCTCCTGCCTCAGCCTCCTGAGTACTGGAATTACAGGCATATGTGACCACATCCTCTTACTTTTCTATTAATCCAGAAAATACTGTATGTTCCTCAGGAGACTCAGATCTTGATTCACTCCTCTGGGTAGGCCCCAGTACATAACACAGTGTCTAAAAGAAAAAATATCAAACCTCTCTCAAAGAAGTAGCATTCTTTATATTATGTAGTTATTCTATTTTCTTAGAAGAAGTTTCAACTAAAAATGAGGTTTTGGCCCTGCTTTTACCACTGCAGGAAAATTGCAGTGGTATGATTTTTAACAGAAATTCAACTAAACATTCTGGAGTTCCTTAACAGAAACTCAGGGAGGATCTCGACAAATATTTGTTGAATAAATGAGTGACATCCTTCTCATAAGTAAAACTATTCTGAGTTTACGTATGTTCTTCACAATAAGCTAAGAAGAACACATGAAACCGAGAAAAAAATGCTAACCGTATACAGCTATGTACTGCATACCCTGTTGGCTTGATGAGATGCTCTTCCTCATTATAGATAAAAGTGTTAATTTAAAAATCACCCATGCTCAACAGCATAAAACATTGTCCCAATGGATATAGATAAAGCTAGAGACTCAGCCTAAATTCCAAAAGCATACCAACTCTAATCCCTCTATTAATTTTCTCACCCTGTGAAATTATTATCAATATTTTAATTTCACTGAGTCTGAATGAGACAAGAATGTGGCTGCTTAAGCAGATAGCTGCCATAGGCCGCACACCACAATTAAGAATTAGTATGCACAGGACTGGGGATTTAGCTCAGTGGTTCTGCTGCCTGCCCCACAAGTGCAAGGACCCAAGTTCGATCCCCAGTACCAAAAAAAAAAAAAGAATTAGTATACAAGAAGAAACATCCTAATACACTCTATAAACAATTTGTGAATGCTGATGCACCCTCAGCATAGCTGTGAAGAAAGCACAAGATCAGCTGGGGGAAATACTGGGTTAGCCACTTTCCAGAGCCACCTGAAAACTTTGCCCAAGCAAATCAATGTGCAGACTCCAGGTAAGAAGAAAATGTTTCCCTTCTTTTATTTCAAATTTTGCCCATCTGTGCTGCCTGTGCTGTCACTGACTGTATAACACTGTGGGGCGTCCGAGAGTTGCCAAATGTTCCAGCATATCCAGTGATTGGTATACCCAAGGAAGGACATCTCACTGACACAGCATGGGCTCAAATCAGCATAGACAAGTTCTCCATAGGACATTCCTGAGCTAAACTGTAATCTAAGTACAGTCTATTTTGCGTATCACCTAAGTCACTGTTCTCCATTCTTAGCCTTCCTTTAGAAGGATAAAACCTTTGCCAGACTACACAATTAACATGCTTATAGGAAAAGATCTGAAGTCAGACCTTCACAGAATTCTCAGGCACTGTCCTCTCCATCAGAGCTCTTTGCTTTTAAGCCTTTTCTCTAATATGGAATGCAAGAGAAAAATCTCCCATGAGCATACAGCATTACAGAGAAAAAGAAGTTTTCTGATACCTCTGAAATCATGTCATTCTACCTAAATTGTTCAGAGCAGATGCTAAATTTTATGCTAGAATTTATTCTACTTAAGATTAAAATTTTCAGAAACTCCATTTTTCTTTCAAGTGAGTTTCACAAATAAATTTCTTCAAATAACTTTGCCTGATGAAAAATATGTTTATTTTAGAAGACGTCTATTGTAGCTCCTTTTGGACTGCAAAAGAACTTGAAGGCTTTCAACATGTAATTGTCTCCCTGGTGTCCCAGTTCACTCACCTATTTAACAGGAGGGAAAATATCCATTATAATTACTTCATGGGATTGTGTGGTAATGCTTAAACACATGTAATTCCAGGGAGCAGATTTTGAAATGGATAAATTGCAATATCAATGTGAGATTCAGTTACCTTGGTGTCTCCTTTAAGGGAGAGGTGAAAATTTACATTTGGCATTAAGTGGTAATGCCTCTGCTCTCACTTCCATCTTTGGACAAATTGTGGATTTTTAAAAACCAACTGAAAAGCATTTCTTTCTTTCTTATTTTCTAGTGAGATCTATACCTTTGTAGGGAAAGCACATTTTTCTTGCTGTGACCTTATGCCATTATATTCACATCAGAACATAGTGACATTCCATTAGGAGCAGTTCCAGATATTGAGATGTGGTAGCAGTCTTCTGGCCCTTAACAAAACACTTGTCTCTGTGTCACAGAGGTGGCAATCAGATATTCTTCTTCTGGCTGTACCATTTTTAATCCTGTTAAGGATCTGAGCAAGTGAGGTGGGTTTAGATGACAGAAAATGATATGGGGGGAAAGGAAATACATTCTCTGGAAATGGAAATGAAAGCTCTTGAGATTACAGATCTGATACACAGATAAGGTTCAAATATAGTCTAGGTTTGGATCTCTCCATTGCAGATTACAATGGGGCTCAACATCTAAATTAAGAATCTTGAAAGAAAATTATAACTTAAAGAATCAGAAGACCTAGCAGAAAGGATTCTTGAAATATATTCTGTATATTTCCTCTCCTAGGGAGAATGATTTGATATTTAATTTTTTAAAAATTATAGGTATGGGGGGAAGGTATGGAGCCTGGGAGTGAATAATCTTACTGTTACAAAACAATGAGTCTGATAGACCAGGTAATCACTTGCTAAAGCCTCTCTCTGCAGGAGATGCTATTCAAAGATCTGTCCAGCTCCCTTACACAAATATTCGCTCTGATAGACAGCATTACTGCCATCACTTAGCATATATATTGCTCTTCACAATCATATGTTGCTTAATCTTAGCAACACATCCCTATTGAGCATTATCATCTCTATTTGCCAATGAAAATAATACAGCATACAAAGGTTAAATGACTTAACCATCAAGAAACAAGCATTCAGTGCTGAACAAGAAACATAGCTGAGGTTTGAGCTACAAAATGACAGGCATTCCATCTACCAAACTGTAAACAGAGGGCTCATTTCTTGCACATCTGAGGAAAGGCTCAAGTTCACTTTTTTAATGCCTTGTCTCAAAGGGAGTATTAATCATTAAATCTTGGCTTATCCTTTCCCCCTTTTTCCAAGATATCTCTTTTTATCTTGAGGAGGAGTATAGTAGTAATGCTTTCAAATCTGCCACACATAGCCACCTGCAGCTTTAGATCAGATGTATTTCTAAAGGGGAAACATTTCTCCATACTCTACAAAACTCATCACTCGTGGCCTCCCTGTAAGACACAGTATTCTTCTTTCAGTTCTTACTCCAGTCAATTGAAGTTGATTAATACCAGCTATCTCAAACTGCTTCAGAACCCAAGCACCCTTGTAAGTGAGAGTTCCCATTAACATATTTGCATGTGTCCATGTGTGTTATCTATTTGTTGGAAGAGAGGGATAAAGAGAAGAGTCCTTCTGCTCTTACCTCTCCTATAAGACTACATCATAGAAAAGGTAGGAATTATATTTTTATTGTTTAATCCTTGCATTTTTTAAAGTCAAACTATATGATATACAAATGAATAAAATGTTTTTATTGCCACTCAAGTTATTCTTAGAACATAGTTTAGTGTGTCCTATTTTATTAATCCTTAATGGTGTCACTGACCAAGAGAAAAATTCAAACAAAGAAACTAAGGCCACCACATGATAGTTTTGAATTGACCATATACATTCTAGTGAGTTCAAAATTCTACCTGTTTTAACTGTTTACAAAAGTGATTCTAAGAAGAAGGTAATAGGAAATTCAGAGGTCATTTGGTCCATCTGACTTCATTAAAGCAATAAAAAGATTGATTGTATTTACTTTTAGTTTACCTCTTTGTTAGCACAAATTTTAGTTTGGCAGCTCATAGCCTCCAATATCCTCAATAATCTTTGCAAAAGGAAAGAATGTTTTCAGTATATCTACACAGTATGTATGTCAATATATTTCACAATATGCATTTTGGGTCTACCTTTTAAAATTCAACCAACAGTTGTCATGATATATTACTTAATCTTTCTAGTGGCTTTCCACAAAGATATAGCTTTGTGATTTTCCATCAAACATCTCTAGTGATACCAGCGTACTTTTGGCAGAAAACCTTATTCCAAATCTCAGACTCTATACATATGCTTTCAAATGGTCCCATTAGATGCGTATTATTTCCCATGAGAAATGGCTGCTTCAGTATCTGTTTACCTCTCAGTTTCAGGTAACAGGAAGATAATGCTACATTAGAAAAAGACACATTGCTCCCCCCCCCCATCAAGTGAGAGGCTTTTAGATTTTCAATAGCAATTGCTCAATACTATCCCTCTGATAATATCAAGGAAACAATTTTAGTTTGTATCTATTGATGGATTCAAGAATCAAGAGAAGAGCAAAATAAAGATTTTAGGACCTGTCATTAATATAACAAACCCATAAGGTGTACACCAGGGTAATAAAACCTCTAGCACAAAACGGAAGTAAATCTCTATCTTTCTGCTTTAGTCTGTCATATTTATTTACAGCTGATTTTCCTGATTTCAACATTTCAGTTGCATCTTGATGAGCTTCGGAGGTGATTCTGTGAAGGCTCTTTTTCCTTGGGAAAATTACAAACACACACAAATGGAGAGCAGCCAGCAGACGCAAATGATCTGTTAAGTCTTACTGGCAATGCATTTCCTGCTTCTTAATTTCATAAAGGTCAGAGACAATTCTTTGAACAGAGGCCTATTAAAAGTCTCAGGATACAGCCTACTCATCTTCAATACTTAGGTGGTGGCTGATGGAGGGGAAAAAAAAATCCTACCACTTTGTACAAGGTTAGATTAGACCCTGTGTACACATAGCTATCTGAGGGGAGGATCAAGCCCTAAAGATTTTAATTTCAGTAAAGTCATACAGAGCTAATGGAGCCACTGGCGATCAATAGCTCCCACTCTCCTGTGAGAAGGAGAGATTTATTGAGCTCTCCCCACTGATCCTGCATCAGTACAGCCAGCAATGCTGATCACTGTGCCCCTAATTCCTGCAGTGTGCAAATGATTCACTCTATTCATCAGAACAGCTCAGCTTTTGTAGCTAGGATAGAGTTTCCTGATAATCTCTTAATATGTCCATTGGAAAAATATCTTTATGGCATTTAGGCTGAGGGACAGAAAACAAGTCACTTACCTCTCTCAGTCCAAGTTCTGACACAATTCAGGGAAACACAGAAGAGCCAGGATTTGTGCAATCTAAGTAGCAAACTCCTGCCAGTTACCTGAACCTGTGGTTTCAGTTAGTCTAGTCCTTTGACTCCCCGATGAGGCTGGATCTGTAGCACACTTACCCAGCTCAACACTACTTCTTCTAATAGTGGAACTTTCTTCATAGAACAGGTTTCTCCCAAATACTGATAATACACCTATGTTTAGTCTTATTGAACACTTGAGAAACATTTATATTTGGAATTATCCATTTATCAAATGATAACCACTCATAAGCACTGGAGAAAATAGTAAAGATGGTTCTTGACCAGTTCATTCAATGGTGATTATTTCCTCCAGTGATATATACAACTGCTTCTTTATCAACTGGCTTCAAAAATTGGGACTTCCCTACTGCCATCCATGGAAATAAGCATTAGATCCTAGAGAGTGTTTCACACAGATCTTGAGTAACCAGGATAATTTGCCACTCTTTGTACCTGAAAGTAGCTTTGGAGTTTGCCACTCAAATCCAATAATAGTTTTTCAAAAATGAAACTAAAATTTGACACTCTCAACCTTACAACACTAGGGCAACTACTGTTCACTGAGCTGCCAAGAAAGGTCATGGAACTGTCAATCAGCAAACAGATGGCTTCCAGATCCAAATATATTGGCTGTATCTGTTTTCTTTCCCTTATATATACCATTCCCATAGCTTCTCAAATCATATACTCAACGCTATTTAATCTTTAATTGATTAATCAGGATTTTTTACTTGCTTCTATTTATTAATAAATTCTATTCCAACTTTTGGACATCTAGAATGTTTAATTTAACCTAAAGTTTACAAGTGAGCTTATAAAAATCAGTGTCTCTAATTTTCTCTTGGTTACAGGTCTCTGAAACAAGTTAAATAAACAATTTTTTTTTACTTTTGTTCAACATAAGCACTTTGGAGGGATCTTTGTACTTATTAAATTTGCAAATTCAAATTGACATTTTCAAAGATCAAAGAAAGATCAGAGAGTCACCTTGCACTGCTCTCAACACATGAGATCCATGTGGTGTCTGTTGCTAAAGTGAAATCTTCTGATGGAGGGCAAGTTCACTGGGCAGAGCACTTACTACCTCCAATGGCCATGTAATCAAGTACACAGAAAATGTCTTTTATTGTTTAATTTACAAAGAAAAGACATGCTAGCTACATAGACATAAATTTGCTAGCAAAGTAGAAAGACATGGAACACATTTAATTACCAAAACTCTAATAAAATAACTTTTAAAGATCTTTGAGTCTAATACTTTTTTCAAAGTTTTCCTGATCTCAGAAACAATGAGAAAAGTGTCATGCCTTCGGATCTCACTTTTACAGTACTAATCACAATTGTGGGGGAAAACACTCCCAAAAAAGACAACTTGATTAATTTAAAGAAAAAAATGAAAAACTTTTAATGTGGCTCCCAGTTCAAACTCTGGCAAAATATTTTTTTGTGTGTGTGGCTAAGAAGTATCTTCCTTTACTTTTACAAAGTACTTTGGGTTGGGTCATTATCTGAATGGTGAAAATAGAAAGTTTCAATTAAAAAATGTTACTTAATGAGTGATTATATTATGAACTAAATATTGAGATGAGTGTTATAAAGCTTATAACCCTTATATGTAGGTTCAAGAATTGAAATTCAAAGAGGTCATATAACCTGCTATGATAACAAAAAAGTGGCAGAGCCAATATCTAACTCCACATTCTTTGATTTCAAAGAATCAAAGGTTATACTGACCAGTATACAAGAATGGCCATTGCCGAGTTATTGCATGGTTCCTGAAGTTCAATTTTGTGTTGAAATTATTCCAAAGGAGCAATAAGTCAGACATTCTTAGAAATGGTATAAACTTTGAGAATTAAAACATATTTTAGTATAGTCTTATACATATTAAAATATACAATTATATGTATTTAAGAAAACAATTTATAGAAATAAATTTAGGGGTTTTTTAAAAGATGTATTAAGTTATATAGCTTTCAAAGAGAGAAAAGTGTATAGGTGGAAAATTGTCATTTGTTGAAGACGTACTACCTGCCAAGAACTTAACGTCCATTGCTTAATTTAATCTTCATGCAATTTTGATATACAATGCATTATAATCATATTAAATGCAAGTGAAAACTGAGACTTTAAATTGTTAAATTACATGACACAGTGAAGGAGAAATATGTTATTCAAATTTAAGTTTATTGACTTCAATGATAATCTTTCTTTCTTCCAACAGGCCAATATTTAATAACCATCAAATGAATTATATATAAGTAGATGGATGCTAGGTATTCTATCAGTAACTTAAAGGTTAAAAAATGTGACAAACAGCCAGCTTACAAATTGTCTGCAATCATTGAATCACTAAGATTTTCACTGTGATATTTTAAATGATACAAATGAGATAAAAGGACTAAAATATAATATTTCTGCCATTTCAAAGAAAAGAAATAAGACAGATAACAATTACATCTCATTTCAAAAATGTAAATAGCTGTCAAGGCAATAAAACAAGGCTAGACAGGATATGTTTAATTATTAATATGTAGCAAGACCTAGGGCTGGGGATTTAGTTCAGTGGTTCCGGCGCCTGCCTCGCAAGAACAAGATCCCAAGTTTGACCTCCAGTACCAAAAAAAAAATGTAGCAAGACCTACATTTCCCAAAGTATGCTATATACATGCTGTGACAATAAATTTTTCTCCAAGTGGCACAAATGTAAATGAAGTTTTTATTTAAATTATCTTTTAATTTTTTAATTATGGTCAGAGATATTAGTTTCCTTTTATGATAGTATTTGTTTTCTGTTTAAAACTTTTTTTTCTTTGGTTATTTTGGAAAACCATTTAACAGTGTGTGCTAAGCCATATTATCTTATGACCTAACAATTCTATTCCAGGAATATATACACATATACTTCAAAAGATACACATAAAAATATATTCATTTCAGCATCATTTTCAATTTCCTTACCTAGAAATCAATCAAATGGCTAAAAACTGTTGAATGAATAAATAAATCTTGATATGTTCATATAATAAGATAACCAAGCAATGAAAATAATTCCACAGAACGTAGATGACTGTCACAAATATTGAGAGTAGGATGCCTCATATAAGGGAATATATAACACATTATTCTAAAAGTACAAAAGAAGGTAAACTAATTTATACTATTTTGAAAGTCAACATAGCAACAGGAAGATAACGCCTGAAAGAAAGCAAAAACAACAACAACAACAAAAAAAAGAATTGTGAGTACTAGAAATCTTAGCTTCTGGATTTAAATGTTTGTCCTATGAATCTTCATCAAACGGTATGTTTATGATTTTTACATTTTTGATAGCTCAGTAAAACATATGACATGAATTTTACAGTTGTAAATTGTAAAGATTTTTGGTAATATACCAAAAAAGACAATAAGCATGAAAAATTAACTGGATAAATTGAACAACTTCAAAATTAAAATTTCCTAGTCTTTAAGACATACTGCTAAAAAAGTATATAGGAAAAGTACATATTGGAAAAAATATTTCCTATAAATATTCCTAACAAAAAAGATAGGAATATATATATATATATATATATATATATACACCTATAAATCAATATTGCAAAACACACAACCAGTTTATAAAAAGTGTTTGAACAGACATTTTACCAAAAAATTAGGCAATAAGCTTATTCATAAGGAAGCTAATGTAATTTTTACCAGAAGAAATTCTAATAAAAACCACAAAATGATAATATTTTCTGTTCTCAAGAAAGGCTATAAAATTAACAAGACAAACAATAAATATTGCCAAAGAAATATAGTAACTACAGTGTTCTTAAATCGCCAATGATGTTTGAAAAATGTTCAACTATTTTGGAGATTTGGCAGTTTATTTTAAAGTTAAATGTGTACCAACCAAGTAAATACTTTCCTTAATATTTATCAAAGAAAATGAAATTATATATCATTGAGTCCACAGGCTGGTATCAGTATTTCCATAGCAACTTATTCATAATAGCCCCAAACCTGAAACAATCCAAAAGTCCATCAATAGTGGACTAGATCATCAAATTGCAGTATAATCATACAACACAATATTACTTTGGGAATGAAAATACTATACTGGTCCATTCAACAATACAGATGAATCTCAAAATCATACTGACCAAAAGAAGGCAGGCTCAAAGACACAAGAGTACCATCCCATTTATATGAATATCCAAAGTGAGCCAGGCATGGTGACACACAGCTCTAATTCTAACCATCTGGAGGCTGAGGCAAGAGGATCGGTGTGAGTTTGAGGCTAGCCTTGGCTACATAGCAAAACCCTGTATCAATCATTGCTTACTAGAGAAACAGATTTAATGCAAACTACATAAATATATAAGACTTTATAAGATTGGCTTTCAGTGGCAGCCCAGAGAGTCAGGTGCAGAGAAGTGCTAAAGATCTGTCTGCATGCTGGAAAACCACAGGATCCAGTTGAAGGTCTGGAGATCACTGTAATGTCTCATATGAGTCTGTATCAGGAGGCTGAATGGTCTGTGACAGAAGGCTAAAGAGTCTGTACTGGAAGCCAGGAGATCATGTCCAGGATGAAGGTGAAGACTGGAGCCCTTTCAAAGGAAAAACAAAAGCCAGCCTTCCTTTCTTTTTCATCTTCCTTTTATTCCATTCAGGTGGCAAACCTATTGGTTGGTGTCACTCATAACCAGGTTGGGTCTTCTGTCTTCAGTAAACCCTTAAGCCACATCCAGAACTATGCTGACCCAATTTAGTCAGGCATTTCTTACTCCAGGTGACATGATCAGTTAACTATTACAGACCCTGTCTCAAAAAGAAAAAAAAAACAATAGAATAACTAAATGTCAGAACAATGGTATAAAATTGGTGAAAAGGGCACAAGAAAATTTTAAGGTGATAGAAAAGAGGTCCTGTATATCTTTACTGGACTTGTAATTATACAAGTGAATAAATTTGTTGTACTCTGAACTATTCATTTGCCCAATTTATTTATTTTTTAATATTACTTTATTGGTACATTTTAGGTATACAATATGACATTCATCATTGGAAATTTGCACCTTTGCATACCCTCTT
>NW_004624736.1:28425550-28452619 GCF_000247695.1 Heterocephalus glaber | reverse complement strand
TGAAAAATAAGAACCAAGAGAGACTATGTAAAGGTGCAAATTTCCAATGATGAATGTCATTATATTTTATACCTAAAATGTACCAATGATTAGAATGAAGAATCAATAATGCAAAATAGGAAGTAAAGGTCCAAAGGGGTAGGAGTCGTGGGAGGGGCAGGGGAAAGGAAAGAAGAGAAAGGAAAAATGATGAGAAATGGAAAAAATGGAAATAAAGTCTTTGTAAATAGGGAAGGGTGGAGTGGGTGAAGGGAGGACTAGGAATGGGGAAAAAATAAGAACCAAGATGCATCATGTAAAGGTACAAGCTCCCAATGAGAAATGTAATTGTGTTGTATACCTAAAATGTACCAGTAAAAGAATTTAAGAAAAAAAAAGAATTAAGATATGTCATATAAAAAAAAATGGGAAATGCAAAAGCAACTCCAAGCAAATTCAGTATTTTATCTTTGCAAAAGGGCCAAACACCTTCACTGGAAAAAAGTTAATCTCTTTAATAAATGGTGCTGGAAAAACTGGTTTTCCATTTGCTAAAGATTAAACCTAGACCCATATCTCTCACAATGCACCAAACTAAAATCAAAATGAATCAAAGATCTTAGTATTACAACTGAAACACTTAATCTGCTGGAAGACTAAATGGGTAAAATCCTTGAAGACCAAACTAAGACTTTCTGAACACAACCCCAATCACAGAAGAAATATCACAAATAATCAACCACTGGAATCACATCACATCAAAAAGCTTTTGCACAGTAAAAGAAATCACCAACAGAGTCAAGATACAGACCACAGAACGAAAAAAATTTTTACCAGCTATTCTTCAGACAATGGACTAATGTCCAGAATATATAAAGAACTTAAAGACCCCCAAATTTAAAGACCCAATCCATAAATGGGCATCTGAAATGAATAGACACTTCTTGGATGAAGAAGTATAAACAGCCAATAAATATATGAAAAAATGTTCAACATCACTGGTCATACGAGAAGTCCAAATGCAACAACACTGAGATTCTATCTCACTCCAGAAAGAATGGCTATCATCAAGAAATCAACCAACAACAAGTGCTGGAGAGATTGTGGAGAAAAAGAACCCTTCTCCACTATTAGTGGGAGTGTACATTGGTACAAGCACTATGAAAGTCAGTATGGATATTCCATAAAAAACTAAAACTATAGTATCCATTTGATCCTATTACCCCTTCTAGGTATCTTCCTGAAAGTTAAAAGCACCATATCACAGGGATAGATGGACATCTATGTTTATTGCAGCACAATTTATAATAGTTAAATCTTGGAAATAGCCCATATGCCCATCAACAGACAAATGAATAAAGAAAATGTGGTTTTTATATACAATGAAGTACTACTCTGTCATAAAGAAGGATAAACTTGAGACGTTTTTAGGTAAATGGATACACCTTGAAAACATAATTTTAAGTAAAATAAATCAGGCGCAAACATATTTAAATATTTCATTCCTTTGCTTGTGTGAGAAATCCAAAGGGTAAATAAGGAGCAGAATGGAGGATAGATATTAAGAAGTAGGAAAAAAATGTGCAAATGGGAAGTGGAACAAGGAAAAGGAATAATAAAAGGGAAGGAAGATAATGGGGATTTTAAAAAAAGAACAGAAGGAAAATGGAAACAAAGTTTTGTAAATGGGGAGGAGAAAAAGAATTGAAGGGTGGAGAAGGAAATGGAAAAAAAAGAATTAAGGTATGTACACGTACAAAAAGCCTATGATGAATGTGATCATTATGTACGGCAAAATGTACCAATAAAATTAATTTTAAAAATACATCTAGATAGATTAAACTTGAAAAAAATAGGATTTTCATCTAGGAATTTCATGTTGAGAATCTGACTGAAAATGTTAATCCCAGGCAAGGAACAGTCATTAACATTGCTGATGGTTCTTTTAAGCAGGCAAATATTTGGAATGCTGTTTGAGGTATTGTTACCTCAAGAAATGTGTTTTGTCTTCCAAGACAGTTATGTCATTTCTGTGAGAATTTCCCAGTTCTGGTAGTTTGGAGAGATGGTGAACAATACATCTCCCTACACACCTCTTCATGGAAAGTCCTGTGCATGTGCAGCTCAGGGAAGATAGATTAGAAGACAAATATGCGACATGATTAAACAGGGCATTCTCTCCTAACAGAGAAGTTTGAAGTAGACATCAAAGGGTGGGGCAGAGAAAATGAGAACCTTTACTGCAATTATTGCCACAGCAAATTCTGGGTAGGGTGGCTGCCCACATGTGATGCCTTGTCTACCTCTGACAGGACAACTGTATGGATGAATTGATACCCCAGCAGCATAAGATGTGTGTGCAGTTCCACAGGCAGCTGGGGATATTAGTCTTCAAGCACAAGATAGAAGCTTAACTTTTAAGGTAAGTAATATCATTATCTCTTTTCTTGGTGCAGAAAGTGAAAGCTCTGAAATATTAAGGGATTTGCCCAGAGGCCTAGACAGAAAGAGGATGTCTTTAGGGCTCCCTCCCACATCATCAGCAATCACATGGCCAGCCCATGCAGGCTCTAGGGTGAGTCAGGAGTCTACCTTCTTTGTCCTTTGGCTTCCCACTGTTTCTCTGCTCTCCAGCCCCTATCCCATCCACACTTCACTCTGAGAAATCCCTGTTGGTATTAGGGCTTCATTTGGGATTGAAGTCCCCAAATCCAGCCATCATACAAGATCCAAAGATGTGAAATTTCAAGACTGCTTTGAATAGGAAGGGAGAGCAACAGAAATACTTGCATTAAAAAAAATAATACAGTTTGCTTTAGTTTAATGAAAAGGAAGCGAATCAAAGACTTGAAAGACTGAGATATTCCATTATCATTAAAGTCCTATACTCAAAGGATCCAGAAGATATATTTTTCACTAATTAGAGCTTCATGATTACTCTTGTCTATAGACCAAACCAGACTTCCCAGTAAGTAAAACAATCACTGAATTGAGAAACACAAATACATAATTGAATTTCAGGGTGGCAGGGACATATGGCACCATGCATGTGCCAAAAGCAAGGTAGACATGGTTATTTAATGGACAGCAGAGTCAAAGTAGTAATCAAAATAGATTACTCACACTTACCTATGAAATTGGCTAATTAAGCGCAAAGTTTCCAGAAATAAAATAAATAGGAAATCTATTAGACTATTGTTTGATCTGTACAAGGAGAAACATTCTAGGTCAAGTGAATGAAAGTATAACCTGAATTATAAAAATTCTGAATCATAGTCCCTCAACCAATTCCAAAATTTAAACCAGTTTACAAAAGCAGAATCCTTTGAATGAAGAGGAGATCATTTCATCTTGAGGAGTGTTATGGCTTGTATCTATATGTCCTGCCTAAATCCTCTTTCACACACAGGTGGTGCTTTTCTGAGCTGGCTGGATTTAGGATGTGATACTGAGAATAAGGGTGTGGGATACTAAATTAAGTCCACTGATTGGAATTAGCATACTTCTGGATGTGACTGAATGGGTTTACTGAAGAAAGAAACCCCACCTGATGTGTGAGTAGCACCATCCAAAAGGCTTGTAGCCTGGATGAGATAAAAGGGAGAAGTAGGCTCTTTGTTTGATGTTTGCTGCCTGCTGCTTGTTCCCTTCTGCCCGCCATGCCGTGAACTGTCTCTCCTCTGTGACGCCCCTCTAATATGCCACTCTGCCTGGAACAGCTGACTATGGACCAAAACCTCTACAAACTGTGAGCCAAAATAAACCTTTCCTCCTTTATCTTTGGGTGTCAGGTGTTTTGTCTCAGTAATGAGAAAAGTAACTAAGACAAGGAGGAAGCCTGTGAGGATGTTATTGAAAATGTAACTGTTAATCTTTCTCCCAGCCTTCCCCAAAGGGACCTATAGCCTTTTATCAGGGTAACTGCATATTATGGAAAAGGAAATAATCCAACACTGACACCGATTCTGAATTGACACTAATCCAGGAGAACCATGACATCACATGGCCCACCAATGAGAGCAGAAGCTTATGGAGGTTAGGCAATTATTAATGGAGTTTTAATTAACTTCCTTCTCCCATGAGTCTAATGGTCCATAAACCTAGCCTATGTTATTTCCATTGGTCCAGAGTGCAGAAATAGACATCCTTTATAACTAGCAGAATGTCCATTTCTTCCCTGATCTGTACAGCAAGGGTTATTAAGGTGGGAAGGCCAAGTGGAAGCTACTAGAACTACCTTTAGTTAGGAAAACTAACTGGTAGAGGGTTTACAGAGATTACTGTCACCATCAAACATTTGAAGGATCCAGGATTCCTACCACATCTCCATTCAAGTCACCTATTTAGCCTATGCAGAAACCAGGTTGATATGAGAATAGCAGTGGATCATCCTAAATTTAACCAGGTAGTGACTCCAGTTGCAGCAGCTGTGCCAAATGTTGTTTAATTGCTTGTTAATTGCAAGTTAGCATATCCTCTGGAACCTGTAGGAGCTGGATCTGGCAAATGCTTTTTGTTCATACCTGCCCATACGGCCCCAACAGAAGCCATTTGCTTCCAACTGTCAAGGTCAGCAATACACCTTCACCATCCAGTTTCAGGAGGGTTTCTCTGACTTTCTCCAAAAAAACAAGTTAAACCTATGTACGTGTATTTGATGTGAATGATCACCAAAGGGTGATTTCTTCAGAGGTGGATTTTGATATGTAAGTGGGTAGCATGACCTTCCTGTGCATATCAGTTAGCCTCTTCCCCCTGCTACTCCTGTCATTGCCCAATGGGCTCATAAACAAAGCAGCCATGGTAGCAAGAACAGAGGTTTTACATGGACTGAGCAACATGGATTTCTACTCATCAAGGTAGATTTGGCCATAGTCACCATGAATGCTCATCTGCTAGCAACTCAGACCATTACTGAACCCCCAGTATAACACTATTCTCCTAGAATGATCAGCCAACTAACTACCTGGTAACAGGCTAATTACATCAAACCACTTCCATCCTGAAAGGGGCGACATTTAAGCCTTAATGGTATAGACTCTCTGGATATAGATTTGCCTGCCCTAAAAACAGTGCTTCTGTCAAAATTCCATCTGTAGTCTTAAATAATGTCTATCCACCATCATAGAGTTTCATGCATCACTGCTTCTAATCAAATAACTCACTTCACAGCCAAATAAATGCAGCAATGGGCCCACTCCATATCATGGAATTCACTGGTGTTACTAGTATACTGAAGCATCTGAGTTGATAGTACAATAGAATGGGCTTTTGAAGACTTGTTTACAGTGCCAGCTAGGTAGGAATATCTTATATGCCTGAGGTGAAGTTCTCTAGGATGCCATATATGCTCTGAATCAGCATCCAGTATACCATGCTATTACTCCAACACTCAGAGTTCAGGGGTTCAGAAATCAATGGGTGGAATTTCAGTAATATGACTCGCCATTACATCTAGCAGTCCCTTACAACATTTTTGCTTCATGTTCCTGGAACTTTATACTCTGCCCATCTGGATATTTTGTTCTACAGGGAAATGTGCTTCTACCAGGAAAAACAACAATGATTCCACCAACCTGAAAATCAAGACATACTCACTTTGGGCTCCTCTTGCCTCTGAATCAACAGACAAAGAAAGGAGTTATTGTGTTGGTTGCCAAGATTGGTCTGAACTACCAAGGGGAAATTGAACTACTGCCTTATAAGAGAAATAAGAGAGAGCTATGGCTAAAATATAGGAAATCCCTTATGACATCTGTTAATATTACCATAACCTCTCATTAAAGTCATAGAAAGGTACAACAACCCAAACAAGATAGGCCTAAAAATGGCTCCTAACTGCCAGGAATGAAGGTTTGGGGCACTCCACATAAATGACACCAAGCAGCTGAGTTGCTTCCTGATGATAAAGGGAGTACAAAATGAGGAGTTGGTAAAGGTTATATCTGCTATGACTATGTGACCAGTTATAGAAATAAGGATTATAATTGCCATGAGTATTTTTCCTTCTTTTGTTATGAATATATCTCCTCTGTGTGTATCTTGTCTTCTTTCCTCACTGTTTTATCATGTACATAAGATGTATTGGATTTATATCATAATATTTGAGTATTATTAATTTTATATCATAATATTTAAGTAATGGAATGTCAAGGAGAAGAGTAAACATTGTTCAGTACTTCATCTCTTTTCTAGGAGGAAGAATTAGTTCATTTTTGGTTGTATATTGGGTAGTCACACCATGTTGGATGGAATTATAACCTTCTGTCTTTTTTGGAGATTATGGTTTAAGCAATATGGCTGCCAAATTGAAAAGGAAAGGACTTGTGATAGTTCATTTTCTGTGTTGTCTTGACCGGCCACAGGATATTAAAGTTGTTTCTGGATATGTCTTTAAGGGTATTCCAGATGAGAGTAGTATTTGAATCACTAGCTTCAGTAAATACTCCTCTCTCTAATGTACGTGGTCATCATGACCACCTTTGAGAGATACAATAGAACAAAAGACAGAAGAAAGGACTCTGTCCCCTTATGAAGGCTTCCTGCCTTCCTGCTTAAGCTGTGATATGTCTTCTTATGTTTTCTAGCCCTTAGACTAGGATTTACACCATCTGGCTGCCTGGTTATCAGGCCTTTGGTCTTGAATTTAATGACATTACTGGCTTCCCTGGATTTCCTGCTTGCAGTCTTCTCAATCTCCATTGTAATGTAAATGAGGTCACCAAAATAATCTCTTACTGGTTCTGTTTCTTGAAGAACCTTGACAACCAGATACATACTCTGCTCTTTGCACGCAAGCTCAAAACTGGAAAACCAAAACTCACCTTTGTTCCATTTTGTTTTCAAAATTTTGCACAATCCCTGATGTTTGAAAGATTTTTTTAAAAAGTTAACCAAACCAACTCAAAACAGTTGCTTTGAATACAAAGTGAAATCAGAAGAGAGAGTTATCCCTTGAGTACAATACATGGATATGACACGTAAATGAAAGGTAAAGAAAGTAGGACTGCACTTTTTATACAATTTTAACTATGATGTTATAAAATAAGATTTGAAATTCAAGAAAATGATCAATTGCACTGAGTGGTAAACTACAGGATAGTAAGTTCATATTTAAATATGCAGATTTTCAGATACCTGTGGGATATAGTATATAGTAAGTTCATATTTAAATGTGCAGATTTTCAGATACCTGTGGGATATAGTATATAGTAAGTTCATATTTAAATGTGCAGAATTTCAGATACCTGTGGGACATAGTAGGTGTGAGGGAGGTCCAGGATCCTAGGATGCAAATCAAATCTTCAGAAGTGAATTGCTAGGCATTGTCTCTAATTTTCTTGGAAGTTATTGGAATAAATAACATGATCAGAGAAAGGAAAAGCGAAAACAAACAAGCAAAAAACAAGTGAAGAGTAGTAAAAATAAAACTAAAATCTAAATTTTTTGTCTCTTGCTATAGTACAATTTCCAGCAAGCCCTTTAAAGTGGCTCTTATTTCAAAAAAGAGTAAAAGAATGTGTAAGTATGTAATCATTAATGACAGAATATTGGATATAAGTAAATATCCAGCTAGTCTTCAAAACACGCTTTTCACTGCTACATATTCCATTGAATTACAGACTAATTATTCTTTCTTCTTTTCTGTCCTCCATAATAATTATCAGCATCTGATAAG
Organism: Heterocephalus glaber; assembly: GCF_000247695.1. The sequence goes on along the minus strand of NW_004624736.1, from coordinate 28,444,962 downwards.
TTATATACTTTACTTGATGTTTTTTGTAGTCTATACTTACTCATTAGAATAAAATCATAAGAGAAGAGAATTCTGTCAATGTTGTTTATAGCTTAGAAAAGTACCTGAAACATTGTAGGTGCTCATCAAATATTCATTTTCAAGACAATAATCAAAGGGAAAAGGAAACACAAATTACTGTCTTCCCTTAAGTATCAAGTAGTACTGAATGCTGTGTAAAATTTAGCAAAACTAGTTTATCCTCTCTCATTTCAAATGGAGTGTTAGGAAAAAGAGAAACTTGTAGAAGCAGTTAAACCACTTCTTATTAACATTGAAACACACAGACAGAAGTCATTCTATTACACAGTTTCTTTATTCTAATAGAGAAGCTAGCAGAACATAGATAAAGAGAATTAGCTAGCTTGTAATTAGACTTCTGGGACACTAAAGGATAACTGTTTCAGTTTCAACAGCCTATACTGAATACATTAATATACTGTATAACATTGACAAAATGAAAAAAGTGGCATTAGCATGCACTTAAGCAGTACACGTTTGTTTAGAATTTCCCTGTTCACTAGTGGTACAAGCTGTTTACAAAGCACTTCTACAAAATATCCCATCATAATGCATAGCACGAATGGGAGATATTCCTTGAAAAATTTGTATTCTGGAAGCAATGTTTCTAACTGGTGATATCCACTATATTGACCCATATACTGAAATGATTAGAAACTGTCTCAGGTAATTCTAATACACTGATTTATTGTTGATGATGTTGTCTTTTAGTTGGGTATGCTTTTCTTTGAAAGGAGCTAGATGTGAGGATGATCACACTGTATTTCTCCGCCATCTCATCCCCAGTTTCATTCTCTAATCTTTTTTCCAACTTCAGAACCCTTGGATTACTATTCCAGAAGTTTTAGTCACACAACTAATGCATTTCCAGATAGAGAACCATCCTTCCAATATTCACAAAGTTCAGAACATCAGATTCCTCTCCGCTGGCTGAGAAGTTATTGATGTTAGGTCAGGAGAGCTCCATTTCTACCACCCGCATAGCTACTAACATTGCCCAAGCCTTTAGTACCTTCTTGCTGGGCTTTTGTGTTCTTCAGACTTCCACTTTTATCTGCACTGTCTGTTGCCCACACATAAAAATGTCAAACTTGTTACCATGATCTATAAATACCAATGCGATCCAGTCTCAATCTCTCTTTTCCATCTATTTCTACAAGCAGCACTTTGAGAACCTCTGGCTGCCTTGGTTGTCCTCAAAGTTATACAAACCCATTCTTGCTTCTGCATTTATTTTCTTTCCCCCTGAATAAAAGATATGATGCCATAAAATGCATTCCATAGATTATCATTCATCAATAACTGTCATAAACTTTGCCTTTTATTCCCTACCTCTGAATTGCCCAATCTCAGAAGACAAGAGGTTTCATTTGTGCATTTTAAGGAAAGAAGGTAGAGGGAAAAGATACCAAAGCAGGTAGGAAAGAGAAGGAAAAGGAGAGAAGAGGGGAAAGGAGTCCTTTCTTGTTACACTTTAAGTCTCGTGTCAGGATTTTTTTCTCCTGCTTTTAAGCCAAATCCTTCTCATTCTCCACAATCTTTTCAGCAGTTATCCTTTGAGTTGTTTTCAAATAGTAACCCCTCAAGCAGATTATATCCTTTTACTGTTTCTTCCAGGGCCCACTACTTAACTCCCTTCTTGATCTTGATATCTGGTTTCTTTCCTATTATGTTCTAAAAATGAAAATTATTCCCTCTACCAGTACCCAGGACACTCTAAGGTATCTCTCTTTCTGTTCTTTTTTTATATTTTGTTACACAGTTTTATATTAGTATCTGATGTTATAAAACAAATTACCATAAACCAACCCCCACTTATTTCTTCACAGTTCTGTTCAGGAGAGACGCAAGCTGGATTTTCTGCTCAGGGTTTCACTGAGGTGATATCAGGGTGTTACTTAGGGTTGCCATTTTCATCTAGGCCTTGAAGTTCTTTTCAAATTCATTGGTTTTTACTGCATTTATTTTTCTTCTGGTTGTGGGACTTGTCTCTACTGTCACACTGTCAACCAGGGACTTCTACTCGAGGATCCTTGCTACATGTACACTTTCATCTCAGCAACAGAGAATACCTCTCTCACATTAAATCACTCATTTCATCTGAATAGACTTAAGCGAACTCTCTCGTTTTAAATGCCTCATCGGATTGGGTCAGGACGACCAAGATGATCTCCTTATTTTAAGGTCAACTGTGTTATATCACAATTTAATTACAGGTGTAAAAGCCACCATAGCCACAACCTGGAGGACATACAGAAAAATGTTGGAAGACAGAATTCTACTACTAATGTAACAAGAAGTCCTAAAAGAATTTTTGGTTTTCTAACCAAATTTGTTAAGATTCCACCCAGAGTCAAATTCAGATATTCATCCTTAAGGAATCTTTTTTTCATCACCTCTCTGGAAGCATAGCTCAACTTAAGAAAGGCCCACACATTTAGTTCATAAGATAAAAATAACCGAAAATATGCCATTTTTGAAACACTTCCTCAATCTCTCATAGCTTTGCTTTAAGAATGTTTCTTTGATGTCTTCTTTTAATTTTTTTTATTAAAACATATGTACATAGGTTAAAAACCAAATACTACTATAAAATGTCCAATGAAAACTCATAATCCTATATTCAATATTCTTCTGAACTTTGGGTCCCATTCTGCAGGGAGAACAGACTTCAATGGTGTTACCTGCTTTGTATGTACACCTGTGTGCGAGAGAGACAGAGAGAGAAGCAGAACGGTCAAGGCCTCCATATGTCCCAAAATTGAAAGACAACCTTAAATAACACCTTGATTTTATCTCAGTGAAACCTTGAATACAGAATCCAACCTGGTCTTGTGTATATGTATAGAATTATGAAATAAAAAATGAGTGTTGATTTAAACCTCTAAATTTGTGGTAACTTGTTATTCAGCATCAAAAATTAATACAACATCCCGTACCAAAATATAAAAATACAATTAAAACTATAAAACTTAATAGTTCTCCATTCATAATTGATAGGTATTAATGCGTGCATTAGGATATTAATGGACAACTATTGTATACTTCCCCTAACAAACACACTTTCCATCTCTGATCTTCCTAATACTGTACACAGCAATATCTTTATTTTGAAATCAATATTTGATATCCACCTTAATATAACTAGATAATAAAATTTACTGCTGAATTAAAACATACACTAACATATTTATTTTTCATAAAACCCCTTTATATTTTCATTGGAAATAATAATTATTTTATTTTTTATTTCTTTATTGTACAATAGATTTATGCCCACTTTATCCTCAAACTCTTGAACAGAATATTGTCTTATTTCATTTAATTAAATACCTTCAATTTTGTACTTTGTGTTTTCCTTTGAAGCATTTACATCCAGTTGAAAGTGTTTTCTCTTCAGACTTTCCACACAGTCATTATCCTGGGACACACTCAAAATCATGTTACAAATTCCCTTTTCTTCTCTTTGTTGGATTTCCATTTCTTGGGAATCTGCCATTGAAATTCTGTTTTTAATGGCATTGTTTCATTGCCTTCCAATATTCAGTATTGCCACTGAGAAACCTAGTGCCATTGCGATCTTAATCTTTTATATGAAATCTTATTTTGTTTGTCTCGTTGCTAAGTTGACTTTTTTCCTAGAAGTTTTTAGGACCTTCTCCTTATGTCTGGTCATCCACAATGATGAAGCTTGCCTGGATTTTCAGTATGATAAGCATTTGGCTGGCTAATTCTAGAAATGCATGCCCTTCAGTTCTATAAAATTGTATTCTTAGTTTTTTTTCTTTTTTCATTTTATGACAATACAATCTTTTTTTTTTTTTTTTTTTTTGGTACCAGGGATTGAACTCGGGTCCTTGCACTTGCGCAGCAGGCTGCGAAGCCACTGAGCTAAATTCCCGGCCCCTCATGCAATCTTTATTATTAGTTGGATTCTGTTTTTTGTGCTAACTCAAATCCTTACATATAAAACATGGAAAATGAATTTCTTCTCTGTCCATGGTTTTCCCTACAAAAAAGAAACAATATTCTTCAACTCTGGAACTTCACCTTTCCCAGCTTCCTTTCTAGTCTTACGAGCCTGAGATGTTTGTGACTTGGAGCCATCAAAATAAACAATATACTTGGCTTTGCACTATTGGAATGGATGTCAAGTTCAGTGCTCAGTATCTTTTCTAATCACTTCCTTTGAAATATTTTTGGCCTAATGCCCATAGGCAACACGCATTGTGGAGGAGATGCTGGTCATCTGAAGAAACCCCATATTACTGGTTCTCCAGTTTGAGACATTGTTCTTGGCACTAGAGGGCACTGTCATCTTGGGTCCCTTGAATTATTTTCCTTTGGAATTTTTCTCTTCGTTTATACTCTAAATATTTTAACATACCAATATAATTACATATGTTTTTTCGAATACTGTCTTATGATTTTCATGATATTTAAATTTATATATAGTCTTTCTTGGAATTGCACTATGAGGTTTTAGTTAATATAATATACTTTATATTATTATTAAAATATAGCTGTTGTGCTGATATTCCCTGAAATTCTTAACTGTTTTGAAATTTTTAGTACTTCTAGATAAACTTATCTAGAAACTTTTTTTCAAGCACCCAAATACATTCCATTTGGGTTTTTATTTAAATACATTAATCCCTTAATTTTGGGATTACTATTATTTTCCAACACTCGGGGTATTTTTTTTTTACAAAAATATGAAATTTTTGCTATGTGTTGAATACTATTTGAGATCTCTCACTGATTATTTTTAATTTGTGAATTTCCTTATATTAACAATAAATGTTTTTAAATCTAGATCATTCTGCTGTGAGTAGGACTTTAACTTATCAACTGTTAATTTATAAATTTTACTTATTCTGAGTAACTGTAGTCTAGCAGTCTGTTTCATTTTCTAGTAAGAAATTTTATCTACATTAATCAACAATATTTTGCCATCCTTCCTGATATTTTTAGTATTATTTCCATATGAACCAATAACATGTTCAGAGTGATATACATTTAATAAAAAGCATGATGGTAGGAATCCTTAACTTGTTCCTGATTTGTGGGTCCCAAAATTCTTATGTTGAAATCCCATCACCCAAGGTGATGTTATTAGGAGGTGGAACCTTTGGGGAGCTAAATAGGTCACGAAAGCAGAGCACTCATCAATGAGATAAAAAAGGTCCCAGAGAGCTGCCTCACCCCTACCACCATGTCAGGACACAGCTAAGGTGCCATCTACGAACCAGAACATGGGTCTTCACTGGGATTGGACCTGTCTTGATCTTGTACTTCCCAGACTCCAGAACTGTAAGAAATAATTTTTTCTTGTTTAAAAGTCACCAAGATTATGGGGGGGGTTTTGGCAGCCTAAATGGACTAATAAAATTTGATATTTTAATATTATTAAACTTAATAGGGTGATAGAAAAAATACTGTTACTGCAATTCTAACACATTCTAATGTTAATATAATATTAATGTTATTATTTGGTAATTTTACTTTTTCAATGTGTAAAATTATTCATTTTGTTATGTTAAATTGGTTTGTTTCTTTTTCTTGTGATCGTAATTAGCTACTGAAAGTTATGAATTAGTGTCTGACAGAAAACTTGTAGATTTAAATGAGGGTACATTTTATGTTTTTTGCCTTGAGTTCCTCATGGTCTACATTAACATATTCTTATTTGCCTTAGATTTAATTGACACTTTGCCTATTTTAATTTTTAATCTTCCTTATCAGTTAGTTTCAATACTAGCTCTCCCAGACATTATATAATTTCACCCAGTCTGAAAGCTTTATTTTCAGTTGGAAAATTTAACATATTTACATTGTTTATCAAAATCAATTTTTCCTTCATCTTATTTTATTTTTCCTTTTTAAAAATTCTTAATTCTATTTTCTACATTTTAGTTTAGATTACCCCATAGTGTTCCTAAATCATTTATTTGAGTAAGGGATGATTGCAAAGGAACATGTGGAGAAGAGAGACTGGAAACTATTTTAAAAAGGGAACAAGTCATGTTAATGCCGGCAGCACCTTTATAGGCAACTAAGGCTCAGTTTTACTTAAAATCTTCTGAGGAACATCATGGCTAGATGACCAAGTTTTGTATTCAAGGATAGGGAAGCTGGGAATTTTATGCACTATTCCCAACCCATGATGGTTGCTGCTGAGAGTGTCAAATCCTTAGCTCTTTTGGACATACCTCAGCAGACTGAGAAAGTTCTTGCCGTTCTGAAGAAAGCATGGACTAAGGTAGGAGACAAGGGCCTTGATGTGGAAAGCTGTCAGCCTGTGTGGAAACTATCCCCTGCAGCTATGCTGAACTCAGATCTAAACCAGGTGGACATGGGACACTAATCTTCACCCTAACAGTGCACATCCTGTCTTGAATTCTAAAACTATTTACCATTCATATTTTTGAATGCCTGATTGTATATATTTTTCTGTTGTCATGAACAATAAACACAAACTTTTGATTTAAACAAATATAACCAAAATATAAAGGGAAAATATTTTAACATGGTTCCCCTCAGTCTTACCTCTACATCTCCATTTTTTGAATATAAGGAGAATATGAAGTAGTACTTACACTATTATTTCCTATTACTATTATTTTATAATCATAAATTCCTCTTCTGGAACTACTTGTAATATATCCATGATGTTAAATAACCATAATTACAGTAATTCAACCTAATTCATTATTCTTTATTTTCACGTGGTGTTTTGGTTGATAGTAATGTACACTTATTTTAAACGAAGTGAATCATATAGTTTGTGTCTTCCTATGCTCTAACATACAAATAACACTTCATGTGAATTTTCTTGTTGACTGCCCTTTTCCATTACTTATATATGACTTGTTACCTCCTATAAGCCAGAATGTTCATTAGACCAAATTTACAACTCTGGTTTTCCTTCCATGATTGGAAGGAAATACACATACACACACATCTGTGTGTATGTATATATGTTTGTATATGTATGAGTGTGTGTTTTAAGCTCAGAAATTAAAAATGTTAGTACAATTATCCAAGGTACAAGAACCTTTGAGGAGCTATTTTTCATATGATATTTCCATATGATCATACGATGAACTGCTTTCAAATTCATGGTCAGAGTTTTCTTTGAATCTCTAGAAAGTTTTCTTTTAACATATCTTTCTGTATTATTTCTTTTGTTCTACTTTGACATTTTGTTTAATTATTCATATTTTTATCTTTAATGCCACTCTTTTTTCAACCTCTCCCATGCTGTTGTGATCTCTATTTCTTCCTTAATCATTCTATGAGAACTTTTCAGCCTTTTCCAACATATAATTGTTTGATTTTCCTTACTTTTTGTTTCTATGTCATTGTCTTAAGTTTGGATTTTGATATAACTATTGTTATTTTTTTCCTTAACTGTACTAGCTCAATTTTCTCTTATTAAGGCCTCTTATACTGATACAGATTTTGCTCATTCAAAAGAGTAAAGTCTTACAAAGGATTACAAAATGGTTACAAAAAAGCAATCTGATCTCTATCATAGAGTCCACATTTCTTCGAATTATATCAAAATGACAACATGAACTTATTTTAAGTATATTTCAGTCCAGTGATATATTATTTTCTCAAAGCTATTCTCTTCTTCTAGGTTGTCACATTTATCTTTTATGTGGAAGATTCTGTTCTGTTTGTTGTTTTGTCTACACATAATTGAAGAGTCATTTTCTAGATTTGCAGTTATGAAGGTGTAATACCTTGAGTTTTCTTGGAAGCTATGTAAAGCTATTTTCAGATCTCAAATTGAAGTGGGCTTAATCCCAGTTTACATTATGTCTTTTGTGATCCAACTGCCTGCTTCATTCAGAGATATCATAGGCATACTGTTCTCTCTGGTGACTCTCCTATGTTAGGGGACATCTTTAAAATTTATTTTTATTTGTTTTATTCTTTGTTTCCCACTTTCTGTGATTTCTCTTGTTCCTAAGTCTGCTATCTCCCACCTCTACTGATTCCATATCTGGAAATTCACTGTAATTATTCTGTTTGAAACAATATGCTTGCTATTGTTTGTCCTATATTACCTCATCCTGAATTAAATTCATCTATATTAGTAAAGAATGTCTAAGATATTTCTCTCACATCCCACAGATTATCTTGAACTACAGATTTAACATTACTGAATAGGTGATATTAAATAGTTTGTTCTATGTAATCTTTGTTTAGTTCTCATAATTTCATTCTATTTTCTCCAGGAAGGATTTTTAAGGGATTTCCCATGGCCATCATGTAATATTGTCCCATCCTTGATGTTTCTGGCATATGGATGGCATCTTCCCATATTTTTCTTCAAAGTGCTGAATTTTCCTTCTGTTTTTATATTCTTTTGTTCATTTGTTGGTGGCATGGAAAACAGTAAGGAGATTTATATACTGATGCTCAACTTGCTATTCAACCATGATTCCTGTCTACTCCATATTTTAGATGTCACCACACAGATGTCTCCTTAAATCTCCATCTGCTTCTCATAAAAAGTCATTTTTGGTTTATTTGCTTTTCTTCCCTATGTTTTCAGGGAAAAGTTTTTTTTTTTGTGTGTGTGTGTGTGTGTGTGTGTGTGTAAGAATATATATATATATATATATATATATATTCCTTTGTAAGGCTTTTCTCTACACTTTTGAATGAGCAAAATCTGTATCAGTATAAGAGGCCTTAACAATAACAGTGTGAATGAAGCATCGTATGTTCCCTATCTTCTCCACATAGAAGATATTTTGACAGCCTCTTGATCTCATCCTACACCTGAACATCAAGTTGCCTTGAACAAGCTTCAGTGAAATTTATGATATCTAACAAATATTTATCACCTCTAGGTCTACAGGACTAAAACTGCATCTTCTATTGATCACAATGGTAATTTTTCTGAGTAAGAGAATAAGATGCAGTTTCTCCATCTCACCACCCTATAAAATATGCAAGACTATCCTAGCATGCTGTATTAGTCACCTTTCCATTGCAGGACACAATACCTGACACCCTCTTCTTAAATGAGGAGAAGTCTAATTGGTATCATAGTTTCAGTCTGATTGGCTGGTTCTACAGCAGGTATATCATGGTGGAAAGGACAAAGTTGCTTAGTTCATGGCTGCTGGGAAGCAAATCAGGGGGACAATTCCAGAGAAGGAGCAAGGGACCAGACCAAGATCCCCAAGGCCAAACCTCCATGATCCACACAGTCACATCTAGAAGTCTGCTCCACCAATCTCTGGGCTGCATCTCAAAACCAATCAATTGCACTTGACCCCAATTGCCACACTTGTACAATAATGTCCAATCCCTGTTACCAAAACTTTTTTTAAAAATTGTAAAAAAAAGAGAAATAAAGAATTCTTAATCCATAATTAAATATAAAATATTTTACAATAAATTTTATTCTCAAAAATAAAATATGTGCTTAAGCACTCAAGTATGCAAGAGACTTTCACTCATCCCTTGTATCTTTCTTATACTGGGAAGATAGTCATGGAACGTATATAAGCCAAGGACAGCTTCTAACAATAAAGGAACAGAAATCTTATTCTAACAAAAATTGATGTCCAGTGAATTAAAAGTTTGACTACTTTATCAGTTTATGGCTCCTCTGTATCTTAGAATTTTATAAACCTCGAACTATAATAATGAATCAAGATTGTTTTCCTATTTCGATAGGTATTTCAATTTGCTTTAAAACTACAAATTTTTTGCTTATTTGTATATTTTAATGGAAAGCCAATGCTAATTGTACTAATCACATATTTCTCTATCCAACACAGTTGTTCAAATTGTTTCCTTAGTATTTCATACTATTTCCATTATGTCAATCACTATTCAGTCACCTGAACACTTAACTAAATAACGAATACGTATCTTTAGTGTGCTATGTTCTGAGCATATTAGAAAAACTTTTGCTGTTTATTATCATTCCCTTTATTCAACTAAGGAGGGAGAAAGGACCTGTGTAAAAATAACTTATTTATACTCACTTTGATACAGTTTATTTTGTGACGATTTCAAAAGAAAAGATGGTCACTTTTCCCAAGTAGGAGGCAGGAAAGAGAGGCCAAACTTACAATAAGTTTCCAAAAAAAAATAACAGACTGCTAACTGATACAGTGGGGCAATTGTGATAGTCAGATAGGATATTTGAAGTAGTAAGAATAATGTCTGGCATGAAAATCTCAGCTATATTGGAAGATCTGAGAGCAACCTGGCTTGACCGAACTATACAATGTGAGAAACACCTAGAAACAGTTAAAGCTGGAAAAGTTTTAGCCCATTTAAAAGATGAAAGTACAAGAGTAGTCTGACAAAAAATGATTATAGTCTATGCCTAATACTGTTAGAGTTCTGTTACACTTCAATTTGTTTGTAACCTCCATTTCCATTTTCATAACAAGTATAATTGAGTAAATATTTACCATATAATCCATGCTAGGGAGTATTCTAAATGTTCCTAGTTGGTAATTTCTAATTTGAATGAATAAAATTCCCTCTTTTATATAACTGTTGTATTATCCTACAAAAAGCTAGAAATATTAAAGTATTCTAAATGGCTTTGCTCTAGGTAAAATAGGTCATGGATATTTAAGTCAGAGGTGTAGCTCTATATTTTCTAAAATAACACAGAATCATAATTTTTCTCTGTATTGAGAGGCAAATGTTAATTCTTTGGATGAAGTGGCAAAATACAAATATATGGCACATGGTATATAGTTGAGAAAATTAAAAGTGCATACACAGAGAGGAGGTCATAACCTAGTGGGCATAACCAGAACATAGATGGTTCATTTCATTACTGGAATGTCAACCAAGAGAATGGAAAGAGAATACATTTTATATCAAAAATATTTACAATGTCATAGAGATACAATTTGACAATGAAGAGTACAGTAGTAAAGCACTTTGGCTAATAGTACAAGGGATGAAAAATAAAGAAAGACTAAGTGGCTACCTGCAAAGAACTATGAGTTTGAAAGGTGAGTACCAATGAAAAATCATAATTTACAAATGTAAATTTTGTATACTCTAAATTGCTGTGTCTCATACTCAAAGAGGATTTCTAGCTTCTCTGTACTTTTGAAGGGTGAGGATAATGAACAGGCACAAAGAGTTATCAAAGCATTTCTAAATTATGTAAAAGACAACTTTATGGCTCATAAAGCAAAGATTCTGAAAAAGGAGACTATATTAAATAGCTCTTACATACCAAAAAAATTAATATTAGTGCTAGCATCCCCAGACTAGTGAGGGTGACTTCAACAAAACTAGAATAGTACACTTTTATTGAAAGTGTTCTATGAGTCACCATCCTAGGCAGGTGGCAAATACCAGTGATGAAAACATTAAAAACTCTACTCAAGTAGAACTTAACGTTAGGTGGAGTAGGCAAAAAGTAAACTAGTATAGTTAACAAACAAAACATATTTTGTGGTAACATGACAAATACTATATAAAAAGAATAGAAGTTTAAAGGATTAGAATGCCAGATGAGGGCAGAGGTAAGTAACATGATATTTGCCAAATTTGATTTTAATAAGAAATCTGACTTTCAGTTAACATAGGAAAGGTGTTTGTCAACCAAGTGAATATTGGTAGAAAAATCACTATCAGTGGAATCAAGGGCTGTATGGTGCAATGACTGAGAAGCAGAGAGGAAGGAAATGTTGGAGTACAGAAGAGAATAGATGGGAGCAAAGAGAAAGGTGAATTAGCTACACTATATTTAGGGTCCTGTGAGCCACTGTAAGAATTTTAGCTTTGAGTGGAAATGGAGAGATTCTGAGCATATGAATGAACTATCTTATGGCATTGAAGGATTAGGGGGTGGTAGTATTTATAAAACAACTACAACAAACAACATTGAAAAGACAAATTGTTAAATGGGAAGGTAAAATTAATTTTATTGGTACATTTTAGATATACATAATAAACTCATTCATCATAGGGAATTTTTACCTGAACATATTATATTCTTGATTCTTGCTTTTGCTCCAATCCCCTCCCATCCATTCAACCCCTCTTCCCTTCCTTATTTACAAAAAGCTTTGCTTCCATTTTTTCCTTCTACTCTCTTTTATTTTATTTTCTCTTCCTTCCTTTCCCCTTCCTCCCTCCCTTGTTCCCCTTCCCATTCAAACATTTTCCTCCTGTTTTCCAACATCTATTATATATCTTGGTCCTTATTTACTCTTTTGGTTTCTCACACCAGACCAAAAAATGCAATGTTTAAAATGTGTGTCTGATTTATTTCATTTAAGAGTGTGGTCTCAAGGTGCATCCACTTACCTAGAAATGTCTCAAGTTTATCCTTTTGTAAACCAGGAGAATTGTCAAATACAACAGTAGTAACTTCTGGGGAAAGGATGGTGGCTCAGCCAAGAGTGGCTAGGAAAATTGTGCTGGATTATAGATATATTTGAAAATATTTTTTCAACACAAATTGCTGGTCATCTGGGATGTGAAGGAAACAGATTAGTTGGGATGATTGCATGATTAATAGAACAGAAAGGTGAAGCTGCCCTCACATGAAATGGGGAAGGCTACACATAGTGCTAAATCTGGGTGGAGAATTCAGAGGGGATAAAGGGCGTTTTTGAGATTTTTATTAGATAGACAAGTGAAGATGGTGAATATACAGTTAGATATTTTAGTACAGATTTTAAGATATTCCGGGTTGGATATATAATTTAGAACATTATCAGTAATTAGATAGGAATGAGACAGGATTGGATCACTGAAGCAATAAATATCCAAAGAGACTCCCACCCTGGGCCTCTGAGTAAAGACCAGATCCAAGTGGGTGTCTGCAGCACCACTCCAGCCCTCCAGCTCCACCCCCACCCCCACCCCCACCTCTGGCCTCCTGACTGCCCTGGTATCTGGCTCTCTACAGAAGAGGTGCAGGGTCATAAAGGCCATTGTCCTGAGCTCCAGAAGATAGAGCAGAAGTGAACAACAGAAAGAGGGCCTCTCTCAGGCTCCTTGATGACAAGTGAAGCCCACTGGAAAAGTGAAGAGAATCTCTGCAATAAAGGCACACCAGACCACCATAGTTGGTAAGTTGGAGTGGTCAACACTTCCCATCCGAACTTGAACTATCTTCAGGAGAAGGGGAGCTGGAACCTGCACTAGAAACTTGCAGAGTTCAACCCTGCAGGAACTCAGCGAGCTCAACTTGGGCCTTAAAGCTAGAAATCAGCCTGAATCTCAGGGGTCTGCTGCTGGCATGCTGAGACTAATTGACTTAGATGTGCACACTGGTGCCCACACTGTCTATGGTGACAGCAGACACATAACCTGAAGTAGGCCCTTAATTTTAATCTTTTTTTATTTTCAAAATTATTTTTTTCTTATTTTTAATTTTTTTCTATTTTAAATTTTTCTTTCTTTTTTTCTTTTTTCTTTTTTCTTCTCTCTCTCTCTCTCTCTCTCTCTCTCTCTCTCTCTCTCCTTCTCTCACACTCACTCACTCTCTTGCCCTCCCACATTGTCCTTCATCTCCCTTTTTGTTCCTCTTCCTGCCCTAATTCAGATTTCTTCTTTCTTTTTCTTTTCTTTTCTTTTTCCTTCTCTCAATTGTCATTAGTTTTAAAGGAAAGTGAATACAGTTTCTAGCTTCCCTATTGCTGTTAGGTTGTTCTATTCTTGTCTTTGTTCTTTCATTCTGTCTTTTCCTCTTGTCTTCAACAGTTTCCTAGAGTTTGTATGACCTTCCTGGGTCCTCTGGCCTCACTGCTAACCTTTCCCTATCCTTCTACTTACCTATCTCTCCCTCCCTAAATCCTTCTAAGTCCCCATTACAAAGGATAAAGTTGCTACATTGAAGAATTTATTCACTATAAACATATTTTGGGCTGGTCTTTAATTTTGATTTAATTCACATGATTAAAGGTGATAAATAGCTACCATAAATTGTCATTTTCTAAGCTGTGCTTGATGCTTTTGTTGCTGATTGTATCACTGAGGCTAAGGTGTTGTGATTCATCTAATCAGTTGTCCTTCTAGTATAATGAAATGAGATTTCCTCAGCGCTATTAGAGATTCAAAACCTAAAGGTCAGCTATATCTAGAAGACACCTCTGAGAAGCATTCATTCCATAAGGGTTCTAAATACAAGCAACAAAGATACTTACAAAAGTAATATTGAAGTATCAACCCAGGAATTAAACCAAAAACAGTACTAACAACAAAAATAGAAATAAGAAGACATTTAAGCAAGATGCAAACCCAGATTTCCAGCTCACCAAAGGCAAATTCTGGGGGAAATGAGGTGGAAAAGTCTGATAATCAACCACCTGGACACCCTGAACTGATAGCACAGGAAGTAACAAAACAGATAAATGAGGCTCTAGAAAAATTCAAAACAGAAATAATTTCCCAGATAACCACAGAGATGGTGAGCAGAATGAAAGACATGATTAGAGACTCTAGAACTGAAACAGATTTTAAAAAAAATAGATGAGTTCAGGACCATGACGGAAGCCATGAATGCCCAGCATAGGAAAGAAATGAAAACCATGAATGCCCAACATAGGAAAGAAATGTAATCCATGAAAGAGATTCAAACAGATATCCAGGAAATTAAAAACTCTACTGAAAGTATACACAGCAGACTGAGTCAATCTGAAGACAAAATATCAGATACAGAAGATAGGATGGCAGTCAGTGACCATGAAAAGAGAGATCTCTTCAAATAGTAAGGAACCATGAGAAATCAATAAAACAGCAACTAGATGATGTAAAGAAGAATATATAAGACTGATAAGAGTCCACAAAAAAGGAGAAAGTACAAATGACATAAAAAAGCTGTTCACAGAATTAATGACAGAAAACTTCCCAAACAGAGCAAAGAATTTGACATACAGATAAGTGAGGCATATAGGACTCCAACTAGCCATGATCAAAAAAATCTACACCTAGACATATAATAATGAAGATCCCAGAATCTCAACAGAAGAACAAAATACTACAAGCATTTAGAGAAAATAAACAAATCACATGCAAAGGAAAGCCCATCAGAATCACAGCAGACTTTTCAACACAAACCCTCAAGTCAAGGACAGCATGAGTGAAGTATTTTAAGCCCAAAAAGAAAACAACCTCCAACCTAGATTGACGTATCCTGCAAAATTATCTTTCAAAATTGATGGGGAAATTAGATACTTCCATGACAAAGAATAGCTGAGAAACTTCATGAATATCAAACCAGCACTCCAAAAAATTCTAAACAATATCCTAGAAAAAGACAATGATGGTCACAACTCCATGATGCCCAACAGAGCAAATACATCAGGCAAGGCAAGAAATTAAAGGGAGAAAGGGAAAAATAAAAACAGGACCAACAGCAGGAAACTAACATGACAATGATAAGTCAATACTTATCAGCTATAATCATCAATGTTAATGGTCTCAATTCACCAACCAAAAGAAATAGACTGACAGAATGGATTAAGAAGCAAAATCCAACAATATATTGTATACAAGAAATGCACCTACTTTAAAAAGAAACTCTTAGACTGAAGGTAAAAGGATGGAAAACAGTTCTCCATGCAACAGGAAACCAGAAAAAAGTAGGGTAGATATCTTATTTGCAGACAAAGTAAATTTCTAACCAAAACTGATTAAGGGAGACAATGAAGGCCACTACATCTTTATAAAGGGATCAATCCAAGAGGAAGAGAGGACAATCATAAATATACATGCATCAAATATTAATGCCCCCAACTGTACAAAACATATATTAATGGACATGAAAAACCAAATAAGCACCAATACAACTGTAGTGGGGGACCTCCATACAACCACTATCACAAATAGATCCACTAGACAAAATATCAACAATGAAATACTAGAACTAAACCAAGCTTTTGAACAAATGGACTAAATAGACATCTACATAGTGTTCCACCCCACAAAATCAGAATATACATTCTTTGTGGCTACACATGGATCATTCTCCAAAATAGACCACATACTGACTCACAGAACATGTTTAATACAAAGGAACTGAAGTTATCCCGTGTATATTATCAGACCATGGTGCAAGTAAACTGGAGATCAATAGCATAAGAAACTGCAAGAACTTCACAAACACATGGAAATTGAATAATACTCTCCTAAACAACCAATGGGTCACAGAGGAAATTAAACAAGAAATTACACAGTTTCTACAAGTAAATGATAATAGCAGTACAACATACAGGAATCTATGTGATGCAATGAAAACACTTCTACAAGACAAATTCATAGCAGTGAATGCCCACACTAGGAAAACAGAGCAAGCTCAAATAAACAACCGAATGCTGAATCTTAAGCGCCTAGAAAAAGAGGAACAAGACAAACCCAAAGCTTGTACAAGGGAGGAAATTATAAAGATCAGAGCAGAAATCAATGCAATGGAGACTAAGCGAGCAATACAAAAAAAAAAAAAAAAAAAAAATCAACGAATCCCAGACTTGGTTTTTTGAAAGAATAAATAAAATTTATAAACCTTTAGCCAAATTTAGGAAAAAAAGGAAAGAAAAGGCTCAAATCCATGCAATTAAGAACGAAAAAGGTGAAGTCACAACAGATCCAGCAAAAATCCAGAGGATCATCAATACCTACTTTGAGAACCTGTACTCTAATAAAATGGAAAACACAGAAGAAATGGACAGATTCCTAGATACATACGAATTCCCAAAGTTAAACGAAGAAGACATAAAAATTCTAAACACCCCAATTACAATCAGTGAAATTGAAAACATAATTAAAAATTTACCAGCAAAGAAAAGCCCAGGTCCTGATGGCTTCACTGCTGAATTCTACAAGACATCCAGAGAAGAACTATTGCCAATACTCTTTAAACTCTTCAATAAAATTGAACGGGAAGCAATACTTCCAAATTCATTCCTGGAAGCAAGTGTTACTTTAATTCCAAAAGCAGAGAAAGACCCAACCAAAAGAGAAAACTACAGGCCAATCTCCCTAATGAACATAGATGCAAAAATCCTCAATAAGATCCTGCAAACAGACAACAGAGTGTCATCAAGAAGATCATACACACTGACCAAGCTGGATTTATCCCAGGGATGCAAGGATGGTTCAACATACTTAAATCAATAAATGTAATATACTATATTAACACAGTCAAGGACAAAAAAGATATGATCATCTCAATAAATGCAGAAAAAGCATTTGACAATATTCAACACCCACTCATTCTAAAAAGCTATGCAGAAAATTGGAATAGATGGTCAACCTGATTAAGGCTATCTATGAAAAAACGACAGCCTACATCATACTAAATGGTCAAAAACTGAAAAGTTTCATGCCAAAGTCAGGAACAAGACAAGGATGTCCACTCTCACTACTCCTGTTCAATGTAGTATGGGAAACATTAGCCACAGCAATTAGACAACAGAAAGAAATAATAGGAATAAAGATAGGAAAGGAAGAAGTGAAACTGTCATTATTTGCTGACAATATGATACTCTTCATAGAAGACCAAAAAACTCCACCAAAAGACTTTGAGACTTAATTGACAGACTCATTAGAGTAGCTGGATTCAAGGTCAACACTCAAAAATCAACAGCCTTTTTATAACCAAATAACAGACTCACTGAGAGAGAAATTAGGGCAACAATCCCTTTCACAATAGCATCCAAAAAAATGAAATATCTAGGAATCAATCTAATGAAGGAAGCAAAAGACCTCTACATTGAGAACTACAGCACTCTGAAAAAAGAGATCAAACTGGATATAAGAAAATGGAGAGACATCCCCTTTTCCTGGGAAGGAAGAACCAATATAGTGAAAATGGTCATACTTCCAAAACTGCTATACAGATTCAATGTAATCCCAATTGAAATCCCAACAGTATATTTCACAGAACTAGAGAAAACGATTCAAAAATTCATTCAGAAGCAGAAGAGGCCTAGAATAGCAAAAGTAATTCTAAGCAACAGAGACATGGCAGGAGGTATCACAATCCCCAACTTGAAACTACACTACAAAGCCACTGTGATAAAAACAGAAAAGTACTGGCAAAGGAACAGAACCAATTATCAGTGGAATAGATTAGAAGATGCAGAAACAACTCCAGACACATAGCCACCTCGTATTTGACAAACGAGCCAAACACCCTCACTGGAGGAATAAATGGTATTGGAAAAACTGGATTTCAACTTGCCAAAAATTAAAACTAGTTTAGTGCATCTTTCACAATGCACTAAACTAAAATTGAAGTGGATTAAAGGTCTAAATATTAAAAGAGAAACAATAAACTTGCTGGAAGTTAACTTGACATTGGGATGGGAAAAGACTTTATAAACAAATCCTCAGTATCATGGAAACTAGCACTAAGAATCAACTGTAATCTCATCTTATTAAAAAGCTTCTTCACTGCAAGAGAAAGCACCAACAGAACTAACAGACAACCTATAATGTGGGAAAAAAATTTTAGCAGCTGTTCGTTAGATAAAGGTCTACTATTTAGAATATATAAAGAACTAAAAGAAAATCAGCCCCCCCCCTCAAATCCAAAGACCTAATTCAAAAATGGGCATCTGAAATGAACAGACATCTCACACAAAGAAGTAGAAATGGCAAATAAACATATGAAAAAATGTTCAACATCACTGGTCATTTGAGAGGTGCAGATGAAAACAACACTGAGATTCCACCTCACTCCAGAAAGAATGGCTGCTATGAAGAAATCAACCAATAACAAATGCTGGCAGGGTTGTGGGGAGAAAGGAACCCTTCTTCATTGTTGGTGGAATTCAGACTGGTGCAACCACTGTGGAAATCAGTATGGAGATACCTCAAAAAACTAAGATTGGAAGTCCCATTTGACCCAGCTATTTCCCTGCTGTATATCTTCCTAAAAGAATTAAAAGAATCATACCACAGAGATATATGCTCACCCATGTTTACAGCGGCATAGTTTGTAATAGCTAAAACTTGGAACAGCCCGATTCCCCATCAACTGGAGACTGGATAAAGAAGATGTGGTGTTTTTATAAAATGTAGTACTACTCAGCCATAAAGAACGAGAAACTAGAGACATTTATAGTTAAATGGATGCGAATTGAGCCCATATTCTCAAGTGAAATAAATAGGACACTCGTGTAAATATCAAACAGTTTCTCTGGTGTGAAAAACTAAAAGTGTAAGTCAGGATCGAAATGTACAACTGATATTGTGAAATAGTAAGAAAATATCTAAAGGAGTAGGGGAGGTGGGAGGGGTAGGGCAAATGAAAGAAGGGAAAAGAAAAAATATGAGGAAAGGAAAAAAATGGAAACAAAGTCTTTGTAAATAGGAGAGGTGGAGGG
>NW_004624736.1:28399710-28425450 GCF_000247695.1 Heterocephalus glaber | reverse complement strand
CAATGATGAATGTAACTGTATTGTATACCTAAAATGTACCAATAAACTTAAGGAATAAATAAATAAATAAATAAATAAATAAATAAATAAAATATCCAAAGAGAAGAGGATTAAATATTGAGCTTTGTGGCATTCAGCTACTAAGTGGTTTGGGAGAAGAGGAGAAACCAGCAAAAGAGACTGAGTAGTAACTAGTAAAATCAGAGAAAAGAAAGTGTGGATACCATTGTTGACCTTGATGCAGTTATTTCTGTGATACAGATGAAACTTTGATCAAAATGGGTTAAGAGAAAAATGAAGATTTGGAGACAGCAAGAACAGACAATTATTTCAAGAAAGTTTGAACACAAAGAAAAGCAATGTGATGGAGTAATAAGTAGTAGAGGAATTTAAATTCTTCCCTTAATGTTAGATCTAAATAATTGCATACTACACCAGCCAAGATTCAAGATAAAAGCAAAACCACTGAGAGTCTTATATGATAAATGATTTTAGGAATAAGACTTTACACATTTATAGAAGAAACTGAGAAAGTATCTAAAGGGGGAGTTGAAGAGTCCAATAAAAGTTACTCAATTAATAATGAGACTTCCTGAAGTGTTCGGGTGATGGGGCTATCACAGCCTGTTGGTCAGCAGGGCTGTATCCAGGGGGAAAAATGCAGAAAAAGGAAGAGGCAGGCAATCTGGAGTGGACCAGAACCTTTTCATCCATTTCACACCATAAGAGAGAGAAAGAGTGAGTGAAAATACATAATCTGCATATCTGTCTCTTTCCACGTCTATTTCCAATGACTATCAGAAGGTAATGTCTGATGCTTCACCTTAACTTTCCAAATCTCAAGTAAATTTCTCTTTTTGCCAGCTTTAATCTGAAGCCATGCAAAGAAGTTTCTGGAAAACTTACAACCTAGCTAAATCGATGAAGTGCAATAATCACAAATAGGTTGATCCAGTACACAAGAAAAAATTGCAGGTAAGAGAAAAAATTGCTGATTAGGTAAGAATAGAGTACACCTACAGCAATGTCCTTGAGTAAGTTAGAAGGCATCATAGTACACAAGAAATTACATTACAACAGAGCAAGTTTCCAAGTTTATGAAAACTTAATTCCAGGAAATGACAATCATCTCTGCTGAATGCACTGATAATAAGTATTAAGATAAAATTTCAAAATAATAAGTTAGCAAACTCTTGGTATATTTTAAGAGACAATTGCCACTTCGTAGGAGAAAGTTGGTGATAGCAAGAAATATTGTACTTGTTAAAGTAGCTCAATAACATAATCTATTAAATGAGGGTACAAAATGAACAAAACTATATATTTTTTCTATTTCTAAAGATTAAATAATCTCATTCATGGTGAATTTCAGTTGCTATCTATAATTTCATGAATTCATTTTTTATTTTGTTTTCTATTAGAGATCACTGTTCTGGTTAGTATATCTGACTGCCTATTTGACAACTCCACACCTACATTCTCAAATCTACTGTGATTCAACCAGGCCCAAATTTAACACATGGTTTTCTGCATGACACACCTTCCCCAAATCCTGTTCTTTCTCTAATAAACCCCTTTTCAGGCTAAAAATATGGTCATACTCTACCGCTAGCTTTTACTCAGTCTCTATATAATTGTCACACTGTTCCTTATCTCCTACATATCCTTAAAATCTGTTTACATATATATCACACTATCACCCAAAATTTTCTGCTGGATGAAATCTAAAATTTTGTCCTGGATTATTAAAATAGCTTATTGTTGACCCTTTTCTTCCTTTTCCCTCATTGTTTTCACAGCATATAACTTCTGTTTTGTGTTTCCTTCATTTTCTTTTCTCAGACTGAATCACCTTTCACGAATACATTATTCAATGAGATTCCACTACTCTTAGAATAACTACCATGTTCCTTAACAACAACCACTAATTTATGTGTAATTTACCAAATAGAATCTACAAGTCTACCTCTCCAAACAGGAACAGTACGAATAGGTCGCTATGTTTATACCAATTTGGTAAGAGATATAACCACATTATAAGGAGATAGTTCTTTCTTCTGCATTAATAGAATTTAAAAAGTTATAATTGATATATGAAATCATTATAATAATTAAGGAAATTTTTCTGTACAGAACCCAAAATGAGCAAATTCCATAGTCTACAGAATATATTTTGTAAAAAGAAAATAAATGGTTTAAAAAGGTTTACAAATTTAAATGAGTTTATTATAGGATATTTCAGATCTTATAAATACTAATATTTGTTGTAAATATCAAAGAAGTGTACAAAGTATGTAGCAGTTGGCAAACATACTGAGTGAACTACTCATACAACCACTCCACTGAACACATTTAGGGATCTGCTGAAACATTTAAAGAAGAAATAAAAGTCCGAATAGCTTAAAGTTGAAGTAGTTTACACAGCATATCAACAAAACTTGATTTCTTTTGTGTGTATAAGAAGATTCCCATGTGAATTGTATAGTAAAGGAAAGTTTGTGGGACACAAACCAATTATGGACTAAAGTAGTGGAATCACATAATAATAAAGAGCTACAGATGTGCAACAGAAAAAAGTTAAAGGAGATCAATAAGGAACTCTGTACTTATGAAAATAAAAATAAAGAGTTTTGTTTTTTTGCTACTTAAACTTGACACTTAGTTTTATTACTTTCCCTTCTGTTTAAGTTCTAGTCCTTATATCCATTATTTTATAAATAGGTGGACCCACATTGTCCCAAAATAACTAAAGTATTAGTATTACATACATTTTAAAAATAAATAGCAGTGGATTAAATTTTAAAGAAGGAAGGCAGTGCTATTAACAAATCATCATATAATTAAACAAGTAAAAATAAAGAGAAACTTTGGACTTTTGAGTACTTTGTTTTGATATGTTGGAGAGAAAAAGAATAGAACATAAAACTAGTATTTTACATAATTCAGATATTACCTCCACTTTTCATTTCCACGTATCTTGGAAGATGGAAATACATATGGCCCTTCTAAAAGTAAAGTACAGATCTTGTAAAATGTCAGAGACCCTTCTAGAAAAACAAATTGGATGGTCTAATTTTATCTGATAATTTCTTTAACCTTTCAATCAGGATGCAGTGCCACATTTTTAAAAAATCAATTATTTTAAAAACAAACTTCAAAGGACAACATCCATTCATACAAAATCTTCACAATCCAGTAGTAAATTTTGTGATTCAACACTAAACATGAAGGAAAAAAGATATGTTGGATGTTTTTATTTCCCACATGATTTACAGAGAAAACAGTAAAAACTGGTTTCTCCATTATTTCTTTTTAAATTAATTTTTACATGTATGGAAATCAAAATTTATAGCATACTTCATTGACGTTAATTACAACACATGAAAATTAGGTTGTCAGAGAGACATACAAAATGGAATTAAGTAGAAGACAAGTCCTTTGCAGAAAAATTTCAAGAAAGGTAGCTCCTTTTATCCCTCTATGCTCTCACCAAATCTTCCAAAGTGCACATGGGTTCTAGAATGGTCCTATCACAAACATAGCATTTATTAACTTAACGAATGTCCCAAACTCAGATTACTTGTTATTAAAAAAGGCATCTATATAATATGCTTTAAAATTATTTTTATGAGGAAAATAGGAGACATATTGTGTTTTTTGGAACAGTTTTTTTAGGGAACGAATTCTAAATGTTCTAAGATAATTGATTACAGAAGGAACAATATGTATAATCCACAAATAGAGAACACAGTGTAGAATACATCCTATTATTTTTCAATAATAACATTTCTCATGAAATCTTTATCAAAGCTACTAACAAATAGAAAATGATTAGCCCAAGTTTCACCTTCATTCCTTTCTGAAAGTGTTCTTTTTTTTTTCCTTCAGACATTCTAATGAGCAGTGAAGTACTGCAAAGGTAGACATCAAGGAGAGGGGAAGAAGTAATGGCCTGTATAACCTGAAAACTATGAACCAGTTCCTGGGTAAATGAATGTTGTTGAGACTTGGCCAAAAGAGAGTCACCAAATATAATTCATTCAGATTTCAAAGAAATGCTTATTTCAGTATCAAAGCTTAATGAAGAAATGTGTGCAAAATGCATCATCAATTTATGATTATAGCATTCAGTGATCCATCCAAGGACTAATGCTATCCAATCATGAATATTAGAGAAGGGCATATAATGGGTACAAAGAACTCTTCTAAAGGCAGGTTTATAGCAGACAAGCAATTACAACCAGATATTATGGGTTGGCACCAAAAACACTTTTGCCATTTTTAAAAAATGATGAATCAATTCAGTAGTCTGTTCTATTAAGAATGCATTGTGCTTTAGATACATTTTTAGATAAAATGCATTGTGCAAAGATACATTACTGCCCTTGAGATTTTGAAGAATAGTGGCAAATATACTAAACTTCAGTAAAGAGAAATTTAAAAGTTTATAAGAGTGAGCAATTAATTTGGAAAATTTCTATACTAACAATGATATACTTAACAGGATAGCTTGAATGTACAAGTGTTATAGGTTAATGTCCTTGTATAAAACAAGATAAGACCATAAAGCAGGAAAAATACTAATCCATTCATTTAAAAATAATTTTATTTGGATATCAACTATATGTTATTCATTCTGCTAGCTATGGGAATACAAATGAAGCATGATATCGTGATACCAATGCAGTTGTTGTGAAAAAGAAGACTGAAGCAAATAAAAATATATACAACTACACAAATATAAAGATCACAAGTCCTATAGAATATCCCTTACAATGTTTGTTTTCCTTAGGTAGGTCTTCTATATAGATTAAGACATAATTATTCTATACAGGTAGAAACAAAATAATTCATAAATTGTACACACTTATTGTGACTTATGCTATACATTCTCATGAATTCTCTGGGTCCTTTAGGACCCGTATCCTTGATCTGCAATATGCAAAAATAAAAGAAGATGAATGGCCAATAGTACCTAAATGTGGCTGCAAATCAGAGTTCTTTGTAAGATACTGCTTCTATCATAATCACTCTGTGAACTGCTTTGCAAACCATTTTCCTCAGCTATCTTCACCAAGAACAAAAAGCTACTACCAAAAAAGGTACACATTTATAGATTAGAGAGGGTCAAAAACTATAGAAGAACAGAGGAATAGAGATATAGAGGAATGCCCTAGGACAGACAACATTTAAATTCTCTCAGTCAACTTTACTTCCTCTGGTCTATTGCCCGTGTCTCATATATTTGCTTTCTCTTCTTCGGTGGTAGATCTAAGAGCTATTTTGTCTGGATTTAAAGGAATAAGATGACAGTGAAGATTAACATTTCTATACATTAGAAAATCTTCAAGGAAGAACACACTGTATAAAAATTCACTGAGTGTAAAAATAGACATAAAAGACTATTCTGTATCTTCCATTAATTCACTTGAAAAAAATCACAGACTTACTAAAGGAAGAAAGAGGCCTTAAGGGAGTGATTCATGAATTCTAGGTTTTAAATTTTAATAATTCTAATTGACATTTTTGATCATTTCTTTTTGCTCAATATTATTGAGTATTCAACAATGAAGACATATCTCTTAAGTTAGCATCTTTATTTGAATCATTCTATATTTGAGTCAATATTTAATTGGATTTAATTTGCATTATTTCATTAAACAAAGAAAGATTAAGTATTGATTACATACCAGGTATTGTGTTGGGATAAACTATTCAGCCTTTCCTCTGTCCTTAGTCCTTGCTTTCTTGCAATGCTGCTTAGTAAGGCATAAAGACACAGATGGAAATTAAAACATCATGTAATAGAGAGTGCAATGGAGAATCCATACAAGCATCTGTACAACTACTCCATGAATGGAAGGGTAGCAGGAAGTCAGGAAGGGTTTCTGGAGTGCTGATATCTAAACTGAGACTTAAAATACTTAGCAGGGTTATCCAGTTGAAAAGGAAATAACAAAAACTCCAGGAAAAGTACATGTCACACTTTGGAGGCAAGGTAATATGGAAACTTCAGACAACTGCTAAGCAGTCATAGCCAAGTACACTGTGAACAGAGAGGAGAGATGCAAACTAGAGAAGATAGATTTAAAGTTAAAAAGCTGAATAATACCTTAAAGGGAAAAGGTTTTAACCTTAAGGAGAGTAAGTTAGTTTTTTTTTCTAGTATTTGTCCTTCTGGAGTTGGGAAATGGTTTGAGAGAGTACAGACTAGTACTAGAGAATCTAACCAAACAGGAGGCCAATCAAGGAATCTAGGAAGTGATGACAGAGAGAACGGCTTGGAGTGCTGAACAGAAAGATAGAGCAAAGCAGTTAAGTTGAGCAATAATAAAGAAATAACATCAAAGGGACTTGGTGATATTGCAAATATGGATTTGAAAAAATGGGAAGTGTTAGTTTTAGGAAAAACATAGATGAAAAAGGGCTTAGAGAAAATACTGTGGACATAATGATTCTTTAGTGACCAGGAAGACATCCATGTTCAGATATCAAAAAATCACTGAGATTTGTGGGTGATGGTAAGTGAACCTTCTCGAGTTTTCCATGATACAAAGAGGCCACTGTAGCACATGTGCAGTAAGTGTTCTACCACTGGTCTAGACTAACACTCAGGAGAGAAGCTGTAGATGAAAGCTGCTATAGATAGCTATAAAACCCATAACTAGCAATGAAAGTCATGGAAATGAACAACATTGTTCAGTTTTAATTTATAAATGGTTTAAGACAAACAAATCAAAAAGCCAAAAAAGAAATATGATCTTCTCAAAATGACTAAGAAGATGTAGTCATAAACTGTGTCATAGGCAAGATAAGGAAAGTTTACAGAGATATGCCTTCAACTATCCATATACTGTGGATGGGTCAAGTAAGAATGAGTCATGTCCCTCTGCTTAGTGCTAACACTTTCTCTTTTTTTCTGATGAAATATGTACCTGGGCCTCCTCTAGTCAGAAAGTTTTCTGGTGCTTTGGTGTGCTTTTTTCCTAATTTAAATTAAATTATGTGCATGCTTCCATGTGCATGACTATATAGTAGTCGTTATTTTATACCAATTTAAAATTAGGTTTTTAGTAATGCCTACTCCATAGCCAATTTAAAGAGGTTATTATGGTCATAGAAAATAAATATTTCTCAAAAAATATATTTGTCACCAGTATATTCCAGACCATGCTGAAATCTGTATATACATTTGTGACACTATGCTATAGGCTTATTCAGGGCAAGAAAAGTACTTAGCTTCTCTACCATTATATTTCCATGCTAAACATTATGACTGGCACAAATTAGATACTCAAAAATTTTTTTTTTCTTTTGGTACTCAGGACCTTGCGCTTGTAATGCAGGCACCGGAACCACTGAGATAAATCCCCGCCCTCAAAATTTATTTTAAGAATCAATGAAACATCTGAGGTAAGAGCCAGAATTACCTCTTAGTTTTATTATATATTGCACAAAATGGAAATTTTTGGATTCTACAGAAAAATGCAAATGAAATGAAAAGGTAAATATTAGCTGATCTTAAAAAAATGAAGGAATATTCTCTTCTAATAATCAAAACTAAAAATCTTCCTGTCTAACTTTTAGATACATTCATGTATGCATTATCCAACAAAAGTATACAGCTGACTAAACTCTATTAGGGATTATTAGAAAATACAAGAGAACTGAAAATAACTGCACAAGTGACTAATGTGAAAACAAAAAATCCACACTGACAAGGGCAAAGTAGTGCAATGTGGAAGCAACAATTTAAAATGGCTCTTCGCGATAATATGTTGTGAATTAATGGTAGGTTCTCAATAAATCATTTTAGTCACTCTCTTAAAGGCACCATAGAGGATGTTACCTATTCCCACTCCTTTGCTCAACTATTCCTATTGAGATAATAATTCCATAGCTTTGATTGTAATCAGTGAACATGAGTTGTTTCTTTTATAGTATATTTATTCAATTAAATGTTTTGAGTATACACATTTTCTGGATGGATAGATCTACCATGCCTGGCTACAGTGGAACTTAGAACTAAAAGACTTCTCCCAAACAATTGCCTCATTTCCCCTCCTCAAAATGAGGAACAAATGCAAGATCACTGGAAACATTCCCAGCATGAAAATAAAACTATACCAAAGGTGAGCAAATAGAAATGAAAGAATTATAACACTTTCAGTCACAAACAAGAAAATAGTCAACCAGAGTAGCTTAAACAATCAGCGAAATTATCTCCCACAGTAATCCAAAGGGATTTGGTGGCCCAGTGGTTCAGGAATCCAGGCTCTTCGTCTACTTGTTCTGTCATCCCATTGGATTACTGTCTTAGTCTTTTGCTTGCCTGTGCATGCTGCAAAAAAAAAAAATGTCCACCATGTGAGAAATTTCATATAGGTAAAATATATCTTCAAGGTAGTATCTCACTTTCCCTGTCTCCTTCATTCTTCTCCATTCTTCCATTTCTCTATTAAGGAGATAAGTGTTTTTCAAATGCCCTCAGAAGACTTTAGTTCCAGTTGTATTACCCAAGGAGCAGGCCTTTTTCACATTCAGTCTCTACTTTGTAGACTCTAGCTCTGCTAAGAAGCCAAAATGATGAAGATGAGATGAGGTGGCCAACAGCAATGCCGGTCTCTCTTTTAAACAGACTGACACACAGAGCTGTATTTCCTCGAGCTTATTTCTCCCTCTCAACATTTCAAAGCTGGCTTAATTGTCTTTCATAAAAGCCTTTATAAAGTCACTACTTTTCTCCTATTTTTATATCTGATTAGAATTAGAATAACCATAGATAAATATCTTGTTCCTTGGATTTTATGATTTGTAATTTATTATATTCACAAATAATGTATGAAATTAAGGAAGTTCAATAGTTGAAGAAAAGCTATTATTGTGTGTACAAAATTGACTTGTGCTATTGACTAAATGAACCATTAACATTTTCAGTCATCTTAATATTTTATTTACCAAATATTAAAAATTTGGTAATGAGAAGTAAAAGCTTAGTGTCTGAAGCATAGAAAACAAAAGTCTTACCTAGAGACTCATTATTATTAAGCAATGAGAAGATTTATTCTACATTTTTGGTATATCAGCATTGCTCAGTTGGTAAAAACTGAGGAGCTCCGCATTTTAAAGATATTAGAGTCTATAAAGTAGAGGATTTTGTGATACAAGAGAAAACACGATATGAAAATTTCTGTATAATCATACGACTTTAAAATTTAGTAATAGCTTCCAGTATAAATCTCTCATTTTGTAGATAGAACAATAAAGACTCAGAGATAGGAGGTGACTTGTTCAGGATCACTTGATAACTACAAAATAAAACTGGAGCGGGATGTGTTGGCACATGCCTATCTTCCCAGCACTCTGGGAAGCTGAGGCAGAAGGATCACAGTTCAGGTCCAATCTTGGCAACTTAGTGACTTAGTGAGACCCTGTCTCAAAATAAATAAAATTTTTAAAAAGCTCTGGAGCTGTAGCTCAGTGCAAAAGACCCAGATCTAATCTTCAGTATGGAGATAAAAGAACAGTGGAATTTTTTAAAGAACTTGTCTTACTGAAATTTCTACTTTTTTTTACTTTAGCTCTGTACGTCAGTGAATTCTAAAATCACACACTAAAAACTAAAGTGCTCATGAACTAAGGTAATATGATTTACTTAACTACAAATTATTTACAGTAGCCTTTTTTGGTAAGAAACATCTTTAAATTCCTTACTTGTCTTAATGCAAATGTTAGACTGGATATTATTTAATATTTCTTTATGTTGTTTCTGATAGGCCAGGACCTGATATCTTCATAATGAGTATCATTTTGTATCATTCTATACTCAAGATACTAAGTTTATAAATTTAAACTGACTTAAATTATTTGGTCTCAGGTATCTTCTTGAACAATGTTGATGAATTTTATGTTTATATGGTTACTTCATCTCTAAAAACAAGATATGAGATAATTTTGTTGAGAGATACATCCTGATCAAGTCTTCAAAGTATTTGGGGGGAGGAAGACAAGAGCTCAGAGCACAAATAGCTCTCTAACTGCGCTGTTCAAAAAATTAAGCCACTTAGGTGAACTTGTGGGCATTCTTCTAAAAATGAAATGATCATCTTTATGCAGAGGCACCACTGTTTTCTATAAACCTTAGTGAACCAGTTGTGCAAATAACTAGGCTAGTAGTTTCTAGGACTACAGATTCAGAATTAATTTCCCATCCCTAAAACAATCCATGATTATATACAGTCAGGCTGAGCAGGACAGCATAAAAAAGGGCAGGACAGAGCAGAATGTAAGAATTTCTAGAGAGGAATTCTGAAAACTGTTCACCATAAAAAATTCTCAAAATGCAAATTTTAATCAACAAATGGTATTTAAAATAAACATTTGAAAATATTTGTTCTTTATTAAATTTATGCCCTCCATGATTACTGTATGGCTAAGATAGATATGATTGCCTTGTAATTATTTTGCTATTTTTAATACAGAACAAAAATAAAGCATTAAATACATACATTGTGGACTAATTCCAGAATAAGATGAATAGTATTTCAGTAATTATTGAGCATATTCCAGTAAAGTGAAAATGAAGGACAGTGGTATCTCCATTTCTAAACTACAGAAAATGTGACTGAATAGCAATCTCAACTTAGGTGACTGAATACCTCCTGAGTCCTTGACAGCATTCAAGATACCATAAGTTCCACAAACTATGACTTTCCTTCTAAGATACTGCTATAAATAAACTCAATGGGAGTCTTTGATGTAGAACTTCCATTAGCTGTATCTATTTCGGGAAGTTATTGTTCTGATTCATACGAGACTCAATTTTCTACTCACAAAAGCATGTGCTTAGTTTGTTCCATGTATATTGGTGCATCACATATATTTTCTACCTTTATAGCTATATTTTATCTTTCTATGTATATATTTCCCATTTATTCTGGGTGCTAGTACTTATTGATATTAGAGCTATCATCAATAATAGTTTTGGGAAAAAAAATAAGTATTGCTCCTAATTTTAATTCTAAGAACCTCTAAAATGAAATTGAATTGCATTTTAATAAAAGGTCATATGCACTATTGTGACTCCTCATCTGAGGCCCATCTCTGGAGCAATTTAATTCTAAAACTAGTAGAAGAGACTAGGAGAGTAAATATATAAATAAGTTTTGTTTGAATACTATAGTTACTACTTATTTCCTAAAAAGGAGCAATTTCTTCTCTCATCACACATAACAGTCACATACAATGTTAAGCTCAAGACTGATAACAGACTGAATTAACTGTTTTTTAATCAATAATTGGACAGGATTAGAAGTTTCTATAGCCAACATTATGGGTGGCTCAGGGTTGATTTCCCATCTTTGAACTGTCACAGAATTGACATTTACTGAGCAATTGTCCTCATTATTCTGTTATATTTAAGGTAGAAGACTAGAAAAATAAAAAAATTTCAGAAGTAGAAAAGTTTTATTTGCTACTGTGAATAATGTTTCCTCATAATGCTCCTCTCAAGAAGGAAAAGTGAGCTGTCTTGTTTAATCTGAGGCAATAATGCTCTTACTATGTTTCAAGCCATTTCCTTAAACATAAACATATTTCCTCCATACTATGTTGACCCAACAAGGGAGTGTTTTAATCATATATATCCACCTGATAGATTACCTCATGTATATAAACTTGAGCTTCCTCAGAGGCTTTTACATTTAATATTCTATTTTATCCTAGAGATATTTCTTCTGTAGTATCACAGCTAAATAGAATTCCAAAGCCAAGAAGTCCAGCTACTTCCATTTTTCACAGAAACTTGGATCTGACCAGTTCAGTGAGTTTTGCAAGGCTTAATTCAATAAATTTCTGGAACCACAGCTTTTACAATAACTCACATTCTATATTTAGGCACTATACTTGTTAGGATCTTAACTGAAAGCAACAGAAACCAAATTTTGCTAAACAAAATTCACCAAAAGAAAAAAAGTTATTGGAAGAATATTACCAAGGTGAAAGAAACAAAGGAAGAATCAAAGAACCAGGCCATGTAAAGGAAGCCACAAGAGCAGTTCTGGGAATCTGGCTAAAAGGAACTAATGACAGCTTCTCTTCATTTGTGTCCCTTGTAATAAATGAATAAATCAGTTTTATCTTTATGTCTCAGTTCAAATTTATAATTCCAAGAATGCATTTCCTAAAATTTTCTAAAAATTAATGGAACATGTCTTTTGTCAACTGTTATCAAAACAGTATCTCCAAATAAAGGAGCTAGACACAAAGAAAAAAACCCAAGTGCTGATATGAGAAGGGGGAGAAGGGTAGGCTGGTTAAGCCAAAACAATATTTTTCAAAACAAATATAGCAGTTGATCTTACATCCCCCCTATGAGTATTCCACATAGTTATGTTTACCAAAGTTAAAGACAAAGACATTGAGGCAGAAAAAGGTAAGGAAGTTAGAAAAAAATCATGAATAAAAGAGTTATCACAACTCTGCTCTTTACAGATTACATTTGTAAGCTGTGACGCACAGTAATAACGAATATTTGACACAATTTGTAAATGCAATTTGTATTCTTATCATAAGAACTAGGAAAATGGGGAAAGTTCCTCAATCCAGGAAAGTCTATGTTCATGAAATGTATATTTTAGAAAATTTATTTATGTCATTGTCAAAAGCAAAATTTATTCCAATCATCACAATTAAGAAATCTAAATATTAAAATTTTCCACTGATGCTTAAGCAAGTTCCAGAAACAATATGTAATTTACTCAGAGAAAACTACTGAAAACAAATAAAATTTTCAAAGAATTTTTTATGCCAGGTACCATTTTATACATAATATCTCATAGCACTCACAATGTTCCATTATACAGGTTCAATCGGTATAATCAATTAATGGATAGAAAAGTTGAAATGTCAAGACATAGATATCATTATTGTCACAGTTTTCCAGACAAGGAAATTAATATTACTCAGCTAATAAATGGCAAGTTACAAATAATGATCTGATAACAATGATTTTCAGACTAGCAAATGCTTCAAGTATCTAATTTTTTTTAGCTAAGTACTTCAAAGATCTTAGTAAGGCTGATTTCTTCTCAATAATCAATTTCTCTAAGTGATGAAAATAATTCAAGTTCAGCCAATTTATTCTGCAAATTTTCCCAAATCAAGAATCAGCAAGGTATGAGCTAATAAACTATTACTACTTTTTAAACTACAACTTAAGTCACCAAGAGCACCACAGCAAATATATGAATGGGTCACATATAGCAATACTGTCAACTAATGTTGTAAAATAGTTCAAAGGAGGAATACTCTTGCCAAAAAAAATTTTTTCAGTTAGCATAATGCAATTCCTTTAAATGACATTGAATCATCTCTTAAGAGAGAGTTCCATTGAGTCATTGTGGATGATAAATTACAAAGTCTTTAACAAGTGTTTGAACCAAATCTAAGGACAATGGTGTGCCCTCCTGAAAACTTGGGAGCAAGCAGGGCTGAGAAACAGCTGTGAACTGTCATTTACTGGACTTGGTATTATTTGAATTAAATGAAAATCATTGGCAAAAGTTCAGGAAATAAATTATACAGAATGATTTTGCATATCTGTTTTTTAGGTAACAATGAAAGTTATAGATTTTAATAACTCTCAAGTTATGATTATCAGAATAGTATCTTCTTGGTAGGATCTTCATGGCCAGTAGTTTTGGGTTTGAAGCCATTAGCCAGTGAAAATCTCCTAAATACCAATTATCTATTTACCACTTCTTTTACACTAGCACTCTGAATTCAACCTGGTTTTCTTTTCTACATTTACAACTACTGGCCAGTAGTAAAATAAAGATAAAAAATATTAATAAGTTATAAATCTGTTTATTTGGAAAATTAATTTCCTCACCTCTAAAAGCCAATCTCTGAATTTTTAAGAGAAACACACCAAAAAATAACGTATTATTAAAACCTGTGATAATCATTATTACTTCATTATCATCACAGAGCATTTTTTCTAGCAAATCTAGCCAACTTGAGAATAAAAAAAGATTTTGTCAGCCAAAAGGTAGTTTTCCTTTACAATTGTAAATACTACATTTCAACGCAAAATAAGTTGTATAATTTCTCTAATTGCCAAAAGACCTTTTCTTTGACCAGTTTGTTTCTTGTTTTTTTCTTTTTTTGGTACCGGGGATCAAACTCGGGTCCTTGCGCTTGCGCAGCAGGCGGCGAAACCACTGAGCTAAATCCCTGTCCCAAAAGACCTTTTCTTTTCCTCTGTTATTTTCTTCTATCTTCAAGACCCCATATTGGTCTTGATACATAATAGATTTAAAATATGTTTAAAATATATATGTATATATATGAAAAAGTATAGAGAGCATATGAATAGAAATAGAAACCTGAACAAAATAATACATCAGTAAAATATTTAAACTTTTCAAAATTATTATGCATTGTCAAAAACCTGATGCAGAGAGAATAGTTATTACATCTTAGCTCGTATCCACTAACATCACAGATAATCTATTTAACTGTAAAAGATAACTGAATGTCTACAAAGCTGCCCTGGAATGCTTCATTATAATGGCTTGGTAGTCTTGTTCTTTACTTCTACCATCAAAATTTGTAATAGGAGATAGTATGTTTATCTGGAAGAGGTAAACCCATTCTACAGAGAAAGAATCAGTGACAATAATGTCCATCTTTTCTTCTTTATCTGCAATTGTTAGCTGGATAATTCAGACATCTGAACTAGTTGTTTCCAAATGATGGTCCATGGATACCTGGAGGGCTACTTCAGCAAGTCAGGAGAAAACTGGATATATTAAATATAGTCATTTCACTATTACCACCATCTTCTTCCACCAAATTTCAGTAAGAATGTTTTTTTATATTTTATATAGAAATCAAAAATATCCTTTGAGATAAAAACAAGTGATACAAAAATTTGTGGTCTCTTATCTAAATGAGTTCTATTTCCATTAAATAAATATATATAATATGTATTATAAAATCATTTAAAGTGATATTATAGCCACTGAAGATATTTTGGACATTTCTCTGGAAAGTACCTTTAGACAGGGTGATCTGAGCTTTTGAGTTTCAATTCTTAAAGTTGACAGACTTATGAAGTTGTCAATTTGTTCAGATTAGTACTGATGTCCAAAATAGGAGTTATGCCAGATAATATTATATTTGGTCCAATGTGACTATTCAGTAATGAAAGATGCAATTCCCATGTAGAGAAAGGTCAAGGAGGTGTTTAGAGAAGAAATGGGTGTCCTTTAGCACTATAGATATAGATATAGATCAAAATCATTAAAATACAAAAGAGTGTGTTTATATGAGCAACCTATTTTAAATCTTTTGCTAATGTAACGTATTTGCAAAAGACCGAGATCCCTATTTACTTGTCTAGTGCCAGATAGAATTCCGCTTACATTTGTTATCCATCTTCTTACTATAGATTTAATTAACTCATTCTCCATAAATGATCTTAAAATCCACCACTTCCTATCTATGGAATCTTTTAACTTTATTGCCCATATTTAAGACTATGACTAAAGACCTTCAGATATAAGAATAAAGTGAATGAGAATATTGTTACTTGAGTTTGCTCTTAATCCCTCAGGATTTTTCACAAACTAAAGGCAAGTTTTAATAAAAGGAAAGTTAGTTGATGTGTTAAAGAAGTACTTTAATTATTAATTTGAATTTATGAATAATATGTACTGTTAATAGCTTCCATTTTTTGAGTCTCCACTCTGTCATTCAATAATACTTCACATATATTCTTGCACTCAATCCACACAATAAACCTTGTGCACTCACTTGGCTTATTAGTGGTGGAAGCTCGAAGTGAAGTCACTCATACTCACTCTTTGTTCAGGTCTGTGCTCAAATCTTCCCTTGCTGGCCTATGACATTCTAGCATATATTTGCTTTGTTTTCCCCTTATTGTACTTATCTCCCCTAACAAATTATACATAGATTTTTCAGCTCTGATCTCCAGATTGTAAAAATGATATTGTTGTATTTTATTTCCTACTGAATTTCTAATGTGCTATTGTGGTGCCTGGACCATAATAGGTCTTTAGTATATGTTAAGTAAAAGAACAGTTTCATAATGATGTACAAATGAATGAATGAATAAAGAAAGAGACAGATTCCTCTCTCCTTCAGTTTCAGATATTTTACAATTTCATGCTTTACAATTATAAAGACATTTTATTTTTTTCTTAACACACCAAGCACACTTTCATCTATTACCCTAAGACTCTTTTGCCCCAATAATCATCCATAAGGCAGGAAACTTGAGTCTGTAACTGGAGGCTGTAGGACAGCACTGAAGGCAGCAGTAATGCCCTGTTGGCAGAGAGAGCCAAAAGAAGCATTGTGACAGCCAGCTGCCTGAAAACAAGTTGCTAATCCATCACAAGAGCAGTGTTTGCTGGAGACTACAGTGCATGCCATGGTAGTGGAAAAAGGGAACAGTCAGTATAATATTTAACATTCCCAATAACCTGATTTTAACCCACTCAAAAGGACAGCAATCCACACAATATGTTATTCACTTTATTTCAAAGAAATAAACATAAACTCACAGAAAAAAGCCAAGAGACATTTAAAGTGATCTTGAGAGCTACTTTAGAAGACAATGAAGAGAAATCCTTCTGATGGATGAAAATTAAAGGTAAGAACAGTAAAAAATTTTAAATTTAACATATATATGAATATGTATAGAGACAGCAAAAGGAACATATTTGTAATATGTATCAGAATAATCAGGTTTATCAGAATAATCATTTTTAAAATGGAAATAAGACTTTAGAAAAAATAATACCATAGAATGGCAGAATAAATACATCTAAAATTACATTATTTAATTAGAAGAGTGGGTCAGAGATTTCTCCCAAAGGTATGTAAAGAAGACAGAGAACTAAGGGGAAAATGAATGTGTATGTGAGAGAGAGTGTAGGAAAACAAAAATAGAAATGTCAAAATCTATTCAGGCAGGGAATAAAATAGTTGATAAAAGTATAACCAAGTATTGTTCAAAAAATAAAGATTGTTTTCTCTTAGGGCTCCATTTGAAAGGGCTCTTCTCTGAGAAAGACAAAATTCTCTGTACAAAATTGCTTCACTGACCTACTGTACACACAGGAAGATTATGTTTTTCCATCCCTTCCCCTTGTATTTAAGTGGAGCTAAATGACTCATGCTAAATCAAAGAGGCCTGAGTACCTGAATGATCATGTAGACAAGTATTTGCTAAACAGCTATTTATGCAACAGTCAAAGTAGAAAATTGACTTCAAAGGTCTAGTTTTGGAATATTTTGTTTTGTTTTAAAAATAACCTAGGTTGACATAGAGCTCATAATTTTACTGGGAGAGAGAATTCAAACAGAAAAGCTATACCTAAACAAATAGTCTAAAGGAAAATACCAAAATCCAATCACATATAAAAATTTTTAAAAACCATATTAACATCATTGTCTTAAATAATACTATGATACACAAATGTTGAATATAACTGAACAATTACTCTAATATTTATCTCAACCAATATATATAGAAAGATTGCTGTCAGGAGTGGTAGTGCACATCTGTAATCCCAGCACTTCAGAGGCTGAGGCCAGCCTGGACTACATAGTGAGTTCAAAGCCAGCCTGAATTACACACCAAGACCCTGTCTCAAAAACAACAACAACAAAAAAAAAATTGCTGAAATAGAGTTTCAGCATAAATATTGTCATAAATTTTATCATGTGTATTCTATTTTTAAAATACCTTTAAAAACATACTCTGCATAAAAATAAATTAAAAAACTAAATATGTTATAAATAAAAATACATAAAGAGTTTTCATTATAAGTACATAAGGAATGCCAATACAGTCCTAAAACTCCTTACAATATCAACACATGGCAAAGGAATTGGAAGGGAGAACGGGAT
The DNA here is from genome assembly GCF_000247695.1 of Heterocephalus glaber. The sequence continues at coordinate 28,407,507 of NW_004624736.1, read as the reverse complement.
TTGAAGAGTAGTTGGGAATGACAGAAAATAACCTGATTTCTTTACATTGAGCAATAGAGTACTGATAGAAAAAAACATATACACTGGAGATGTAGCTCAGTGGCACAGCGCCTGCCTGGCAAGCACAAGGTCATCAGTTTGATTCCTGGTACAAAAAAAAAAAAAAGAGACAATGATAAAAGAATATATAATTAGCAGCCTAGAACATAACAAATAACTAAGACCAGGAGAAATCTTGTTTTAGGTAATGATGGGAAATAGAAAACAGAAAACATAGCATATAGAAATAATCTTTTCATTAAAAAAACAAGTCCTCCCATAGCAGAAGTTATAGTAAATAAAAATGGCTAAACTCACTGAATAAAAAATGATGATTATCATTCTGACTTTAAAAATGTACATTGTTCATAAATAATATTTTTAAATGAGTGAAGGTATGGAAATACTATGGTAAAATCAAAATTTAATAGAACATAAACAAGGAAAATATGATCCAAAAGGAAGTAAGGCATTAATTTATATCAGTAAAGTTATAATCTTAGAAAAAGCAAATCACTTCAATATGAAATTAAATATTTATTTAATGTCAAGCACTGTTTTAAATACTAGAGTTAAAGCACAGAATAAAATCAGAAGTGTACTTGCCCTTATGAATTTTTTATTCTAAAAGGTATAGATTACAGAAAACACATACACATACACACACACACACACACACACACACACACACACATAAAAGAAAACAATACAGAATACAGCAATGAGTACTCTTTAAAATAGTAAACTGGGATACAATAAATTGAAAAGGAAGGTGGCATTTGAGCAGGAGCAGGTGAAGAGATGTAAAAAAAAAAAAAAAAAAAATGAGGTTGTCCAGGGGAAAGGATTTCAGACAAAGAAAACAGAATTTGTAAGTCAGTGAGATAGAAGGGTAACTTGTATGTTCAGTAACAGCAAATAGGCCAGTGTGTCTCAAATATTGTCGGCAAGTATAGAGGAGTAAGTAAGATTAAAACAATCACATAACAATCACATTCATATCATTGTAAGGATTCAGGCTTTAATCCCATTTATGAATGGGATGAAAGATATAGGGGGCTTTCAAGCAGTGTGAAAAATGTCTTTTGAAAGGTTATGTCAGGAAGCTAATGTAATGATGCAAGCAAGAGACAATGGTGGCTTGGACCAGTTGGATGATGGTTGATATAGAAAGAAGGTATTTGGACTGTGGATATATGCTGATAAGAAAGCCAAAAGTACTGAGTGATGGATTGGTGATAGGATATGAGAGAATGCTGTAAGTCTAGAAAACCTTCAAGACGTTTTAAACGTTTTGTGAAATAGGAAAAGGCTGGTAGAAAAATGGAGCTTTTTTAGTTAGTCTGGCTGGTGATCAAAAGTTCACTTTTGGGCATGTAAATCTTGAGATAGTTATTGAAAATCCAAGAGGGTGGGTCTTAAGGGGTAAGTTAGATATTTGGGGGAAATTCTGTCTAAAAATATAAATTTGTAAATCTTTAGGTTATAAATAATTTTTAAAACTGACAATCTAGATGAAACCACAAAATGAATCTCTCTATGGATTAAGAAGAGATAATTTTCAAAAACTGAGCCCTCTGTAACACAAACACTATGATTCAGGGGGATAGTAAAGAGGCACTGAAGAAAACAGATAAGTACCAACTGCAGAGTAGGAAGGATAGCAGAATCCGAAAAGAGGGGAATGGTTCATTCAGTATAAGGTTGCCAATATGCCAAGTAAGGTGCAAACTGAGATCTAACCGCTGGATCCAGTGATGTGAAGGTTAATGATTACTTGACCCTAAGGAGGGAAAAAATTGGAAAATGCTAAGGCAGTGCCTTGGAATACATGAAACATGCCACTGGTATGTGAACAGAGCTGTTAGCCTTGAACAGGAGATGTATGCACAACAGATGGCAGAAAAGTACAGACAGGATGAAAGGTGTGGTGATAGGAACATACAAATTTTCTCTTCTGATTGCTTCCTGCTAAATTAAAACAAAAGTTATTATGTGGAAGTGACAAATCAAAGAAGGGGCTAGAAATATGAAGGAGGAGAAGATGCAAAAAATACTGTCTAGTATAATTAACAAAATTGGAAAAATTAAATAGAATTTGTTTAACAGAATTTAAAAGCCACTCTGACGTTAATGGTCATGAATTTAAGAGGTCAATACACATGGTAGTGCTTTCCTCTAGTCTCATATAATTCCTGCAAAATACATAAAGTAACAATGGACAGATATTTAGAGAAAAATTAAAATCAAAAATTTCAATATAGCACTCTTAAATGGTTAAACAGAAAAATTTTCAAAAAAAGAAAAGATTAAATATTATATGAGTTACTCTTGTGACAAGGTATGCAAGGATTCTCACATAAAACAGACAGAAACAAAAAGGCAGAGATGGAGTAATAGAGAGCAAAAGAGAAAACAGGGCAGATACTAAATAAATTTTCTTCTTATGTAAAGAAACATTTCAAAGTCCATCACATAATATGCTACAAATAATGTGCCAATATATCATGAAAATACATCTATCTTATATGTTACAGTTTTAATCCACAAGTCAAAAACATTGGAAATAAAGTGCAAATAACCTTAAAACTACCAACTTAAAAATTTCTAAAATGTATAAACCGCTAATGGACTGAGAAAAGAATCTGCTGATTGACAATGAAACCATTACATTTCAAAGTATGTGAGACACAAGAAACTAAATTAGCTAAGGGAAATTTATTGTTTGAAATGCTTTTATCCAAAAATATCAAAATAAAAATAAATGAGCAAAACAATAACCCTAGAAAGCTAGAAAAATTATACTCAAGTGAATAAAGAACAAAATAGTAAGTACAACAAATCAGAGAAACTAAAAATGCCAAAGCACTAAGAATGAAAACTCAAAAAGAAGAAAACAATAACAGAAGATCATGAAGTAATACAACAAAACAAATAGAGATAATTAACAAAAGCTATATCTATGAAAATAATAGGCAACTCTAACAGGATGGATCAAGAAAAGAGAGTAAAATGAGAAGCAAATACAAAAAAAAAAAACTTTGTTACGGATGAGCAAGTTAGAACAATAGAGATGCACCACCCTCTGCACCAGATTTGAGCACATTTATTATAGCTGGCGGCCGAGGTGGGCTAGGGCCCAGAAAGTTCTCTGGGCAATGGGAAGCGGTTTGATTTCTCCTTTTAAATCATGCTTTGAGTTGGGGAGGGCTCAGAGGAGGGCAAGCCGAATCTTACAGAAGCAGAACTATGGCAGGTTGGCGGAGGCGGGGGGGGGGGGGGGCGCGGTTTCACACACTAGGTGAGCAACAAAACATCCTACAACTGCATTAAGTCTACTGCCAAACAGGATGCAGAGGTTTTGGGTGCTTTGTCCAAGCACAAGCACTTTGTGCAAATACAGTTACAAAATGGCATTGAGGCACAAGAGGGAGTCAGGTTGGTTATCACAACAGGACATATTTTAAAAGTGGATATGAATAGACTTGGAAAATCAATAAAATAATTTCTAAAAACACAGGAAACATCAAGGTAATGGTCAATAATTAATTTTTTCAGTAACTTCAAAAACATAATGTAATTTAAGGAAATAAAATAAATCAGTACCTTCCATGTAAACAACACCCCCCAAAAAAGCCTGTGCCTAGAATTTCAAGAAGCAATTTATACAAACATTTGAGAAACAATCCTTCCTAATTTATATAAATTATTTTATGAAGAATTTTTTTAAAATTTTCAAGTCTAGAGATTCAATCCAAGGCCTCACACATGCTAAGCTAACACTCTAACACAGACCTACACTCCAGTCCAAAAATTCAAACTTTTGAAAGGAATATAATTTTAATACCAAGAAATGGGCTGGGGATTTAGCTCAGTGGTTCTGCCACCTGCCTCGCGAGTGCAAGGTCCTGACTTCAATCCCCAATACCGAAAAAATGAAAACAAAACAGAATCAAAGAACATTAGATTATAGATCATATCCTCTTATAAAAATATGTGCAAAAAAATTACAAATAACATAGTAATTCACGGAATCCTACAGTATACTAAGAAACAATAAATCATATCAAAATAATATTTATCCCCAAACCATAAAGGTTTCAAAATTCTATATTAATATGATGAAGAATATTTAAAATGAGAGGGAAAGTTCATGTTTACTACATAGAAAAGTCAATTAATAATTTTATCTACTCATGATGTTTTCTCTTCAAATATGGAGAGATAAAAGAAATTTGAAAAAACTGATTAGTTATCTAAAAGAAATCTCATCCTCATATTTAAGAAAAAATCATCACATTTAATAGAAAATGTTATAATTTTCATTATAATGAAAACAAAATAATTGTCCTAAGACAATCCTGTTCAATGCATAAGAAAAATATGTGTAATTATTCACATAATTATGCAAATTATTCAGATTATACCATAATGTATGATATAATTATTCACATACAAAATCTAAGAGGACCCAAACAAAAAATATACAAGTTAACAATGATTTAACAAAGATATAATAGGCAAAATCAAACTTTTAAAAATAAGTAGCACTTCCACACACTAGAAATAATTAATTGTAATGTGCAATTTTAAAGATATTTTATAATATAAACTATATGATAATTAATATTCTCTCTTATATTAAATCTTTATAGAGGAAGGAACCTCCACTAATAGACCTTAAAAAATAGACCTAAACAAATATATTGTGTTCATTAATAAGAGAATTTAACATAATGAATAAGTCCTCCATATTTTCCAAAACTATAATACAATTCTAAACAATATTCTAACAATAATTTTCCTAGAATTTATGGAAGTAGAAACGTTTAATATTAAATAAGATAAATTTAGGAAGAATATGAGAGGACTTGTTCTTTTTTTTTTACTTAAGAGTGTTGCAAAAGATAGCAAGCAGAACAAATATACTGGGGCAAACATAAAGAGAACAATAATGAAATTTAATAAATGAAGAGATGACATAACAAATATGAATGGATATTAAATGATATTGAGACTGACTATATTATAAATAAGAGAAAAATATTTTCAACTCATAAAAATAAATTTTCAATGAATAATGGTATAGAGGTAAAGCTAAACTGGAAAAATAAGTAGAATTATTGTATAGTTTGAGATGAGAATTTTTAACAAAGACTACAATCATACAATTAAAAGGAAAAAAGGTTGATGATTTCATGAAATCGTGATTAGCTTCCTCTAGTAGTGGACATTATAGACAATGTAAACATACAACTAAAAAGGAATCTTACAGGAGGTATCAGACATATGAAATACCAAGTGAAAGAACAGTATTTGTAATATATATCACTTCCATAAAATTAAATATACATTCAATATTGAAACAATATTGAACATATTTTTACAATATACACATATACATATGGTACAGAAAATTAAAAGAATATACATTAAATGCACAAGGGTTGAGATTTATAGAAAGGAAGGAAAGAAGGATAGTCTTAGTGACAAAATGTAAAAACATAAATGATAAATTAAATTGTGTAAAGTAATCTTTCCTAGGCCAAATACTATCTGTGCTCTGAAGGGAATCGTCATCTGAAAATTTTCAATGTTATCTAAATTAAAATAAATAAAAATTTCAGTAATCAGGCAACATTTACTGTGACTCAAATTAAACGTTTCCTGTTGAAAGAATATTTTAAAATGGAAAGTCAAATTACTTGTAGGCTCATGTTCATTTAAAAAGTAAATGCTAGTCAATTGGAAATACAGGATGTCTAGAAGCATTATACATATCGAGCTTTTCCTGATCTTTTCCATGCCAAGAACCCTGAATACTGAACATGAAAAGCAAAGATAAAAATAATTAAAGAAAGTGCTATTCTTTGTGTACAGATTACTAGATATCTGAAGGAAAATTGTATACATGACAAAATTTTATATTTTAAATGAAAATGGGCACAAAATATGCCTAATATAAATCACAGCACTCTGCTGTATTAAACAGAGGTAATATAGGAATTTAAAATCTATTAATAATTTGTGCCTTAATAACCAGTAAGGTGATAATAACTCCATTTCTTACTGCTTATTAGAACTCTTCCTCTGTCCCCTAGATTTCACATTTTTCTACATCACCAATGTACTATTAGCCAGAAACTCTTTATTCTTCTTTCTTCCATTTTTTTCTACTTTTCTCTGCTTTTTCTTCTAACTTATTTCTCTTGAATCTCTTGGCTCTATGCCTCTTTGCATCCTGGAAATATTCTCTTACATAGTATTTAGCTTTCATTTCAAGAGTTAGCTTTCACAGCCACCAACAGTCAACTTAGTCAGCAAACCAAATAATCAGATTGTTCCAAGAGTGACTGTCTTAGTCATTTTCATGTTGCTGGAACAAAATACTCAACACACACAAGTTAAAGGGGAAAAGGTTTATTTTAGCTCACATTTTGTAGATGTTTCAGCCAAGTATTGGCTGGCTCCTAAGGCAGGGCACCATGCTGGAAGGGAGTGGTGGAGGAGAAACAGTTTGGAGGAACTGTTTCAGAGGAAAAGCAATTTCCTTCCTCTCTTTTCCTTTTTTATTTCATGCAGGCTACAAGCCTATTGGTTAATGCCACCCACACCCAGGATAGGTCTTACTTCTTCAGTATGTCCTTCATCCACATCCAGAATTATGCTAAACCCATCAGTGGAGTAATCAAGTATCACACACCCATGATCTAATCACTCCCAAAAGCCCCACCAATTAAACCATAAGACTTTGCAGGGACATCTAGATATAAGCCTTAACAGTGACTATCAGGTTTGGGTCTTTTCTAGTGAAGAAACCACTCACAGCATCCAAAATTAGAGTTGGAAAAGTAAGAACATTTCACTTTTGTAATTTAAGAGCTAGATAAACTCACATAAGTTGACTTTCTGCAAGCTTCAGTTTTCTTCCATATTTAAAAACAGACTAATAACAACTATTTTTATAAAGTGCTTATTCAGTGCCTAGTTTTTAAAATACATAAAATTCATTTTTACTATTATTCTTCCCACTAATTTTTCTAGTGGTATATGTTTGCAGTACATAACATTTACCTTCTGTGTGTGGAGCTAGTACATGTACATCTCAGTTCCTTTTTTCTACCACTTTTTCTCCTTTCTTTTCTCCTCCTTCCATTTCTTGATCTCCTTCCCATTTGAGACAGATCTATCTCCCTACTTCCTATTATCTTTCATTTTGCTCTTTATAATTTGGATTTCTCACATAAGAGAAACCATGCAATATTTAAACCTGTGTATCTGATTTATTTCACTTAACATTATGGTCTGAAGGTGCATCCATTTTCCTACAAATGACTCAAGTTTAACTTAATTTCAATACATTTTCAAATGTTTTTTACTAAGAGCTATTTTAGTTTATAATTGCCATATCTGGGGGCCACTCCACAGGGTCTCAAATTTTGAAAATACCCAGGAACCTAACCAAATAATAAGATGTTCAAGGCAATGACATGTTAGTTTTCAGCTTAAAACCCTTTTATATCTTTCTAATAAAATTAAAATGTATTTAAATATCTTTTTTCCATTAAGTTTACTGGTACATTTAAGGTATAAAATACAGTTACATTCATCATTGGTATCTTGTACCTGTACACGATGTATCTTAGTTCTTATTTTTTTCCGCATTACTTGTGCGGCCTTCACCCCCTCCATCCTTCCCTATTTACAAAGACTTTGTTTCCATTTTTTTCCTTTTCTCATATTTTTTCTTTTCCCTTC
>NW_004624736.1:28341744-28388118 GCF_000247695.1 Heterocephalus glaber | reverse complement strand
AACCAAGAGAGATTATGTAAAGGTGCAAATTTCCAATGATGAATGTCATTATATTGTACACCTAAAATGTACCAATAAAATAAAATTTTTTAAAAAAGAAAAAGAGATTCTAGCTCCTGAGAAGAAGGAGGGGTTCTGAGTGGGTTGCTGAGGACCCCACTTCTCAAGGGAAGTTTTATAGAGTACAACCATGTGGGTACAATGTGGGTTACAGCTATGATCAACCAATAAGATTAAAAGTACAGTCAGTTAACACTGATCCAATGGGGAAGCAAGTCATGGAGCAGGTGCACATGGAAGGAACAAAGAACTTTTCAGGAAAGGATGAGTCTCAGTGTCTTGGTCACCCACTGAGGTGACTGAGGTCCATCTAGGCTTCATTAGGCCAGGTGTTACCACTTATCTTAGGCCTGGTCATTTCCTCTTTATCTTGAGGCCTGGCCTCCAACAGATGCGCCTCTGGCCACAGTTGTAATGTGTTTTTACCTTTGTCCTGACTCTTGAGGGTCTAGCCCTATATGACTGCCAATAATATTTTTCCCTAGTTTAGCTGTCTATCATAAGGGGACCTCAGGTTGGGTCTCATCAGTGACCCCTCCTCATAGCGCACCTACTCTTCTAGCGATCTTCCAGGTCTTGGTTCTCCCACAGCCAGCCATCCCTGGGCTGAGGTGAAGAAGGAGCAGCACACAGCAGAATCAGAATGATCCTGCAGGGACTGAGGGTACAGTGACAGAAGACAGAGAAGAGAAGGGAAAATACTAGCAATGTATGTTTGGGTCCCCCAGTGGTCCTTGTGCCTGCATAGAAGCATGAGGAGGACAGTCCCTGTGTTACAGCTGGGAGGTGCACTGGGCTCCTTCTAGAGTAGGGACTGCCTATTGTCAAAGCTGTAGTCCAGGCTGTGAGCAGAGGAGCAATTCGCAGGCTGCCTCTCCTTCTGGCTGGAGATGTTGGGAGCACCTGACTGGCAGGTCTACCTGGCTGGCCACAGTGCCCTCATGGGCAGCCCTATTCCATCCCAGTCCCTGACATCCCTGAGCCAGCCTGTCCTGTGCTGGGGGAGGTGCTGGGGACCAGAATATCAAGCAGCACAGAGCCAGGGAAGAAAAGTTCACCTCTGGTGCTGCATCCTGGGGAGGGGATGCAGTGAGCAGAGCAGGCGCCAGTCCTTAGGAAGCTGGAAGCTTGTGACTTCAGGCTCCACAAGAGCACATGTGCCTGCCAGACCGGTGGCTGGAGCCAGCTGCACCGGCTCAGATATCCTAGCATGTGTGAGGCCCTGGGTTCAGTCCTGAACACTAGTAACAAACTGCTAGATATCCAAAATGCGAGTTCGTGTTCTCTAAAATCCAAGAGTGAATTTTAGGAACAATGGGGGTTAAGAGTAGGAAAAATTGGGGGACCGGGGATTTAGCTCAGTGGTTCTGCCACCTGCCTCGCAAGCCCAAGGTCCTGAGTTCAATTCCCAGTACCAAAAAAAAAGAGTAGGAAAATTTATTGAAAGATAGCTTCTGTTTAAGAGAGACAGAAGGAGGACTGGAAAGTCAGTTGCCCGCAAAGAGTGAAATCTTAAAGCATTGATGGTGAACCTTTTAGAAATTAGGACCCAAACTGCAACCCAAAATCCACTTATTTATCACAAAGTGCCAACACTGCAATTAAACCTGAACGCTAAAGTTTTAGTTAAGAAAAAATAACCATTATCTGATGCTCAGTGCTGGGTGACTTAGCTCTCATGCTGACAGAGAGGGCTGTGCATGCCCACTGCAGCATGCATGCCATGGTTTCACCACCACTGTCTTAAAGGTTACATATAAGAAAAACTATGGGATGATTTCTACCAGAGTTAATGCCAATCTATTTTTTGGAGGGAGGAATTAAAATTAACTAAAATTTTAATATCTAAAGCTTAAAATATCCTTCTCTAATCTTTAACTTAATAAGTAGACAACACTTGTTCAAGGGTTTTATCTTTCCAAGAGAAACAAAAGTCAAAGATATTCCAGTGGAGACAAAACTGAAACAAGGTAGAAATGATGGTATCCTAAACTGAACACCAAGTTTTGTATATTAAGATACTCTTGGTTCAATTCTGAGAACATGCTCTAATTAAATTCCAGTATATTATTGGTTTAGTTAAGTGGAAGAAACAAATTCTATAAGGCCTGTCTTAGAGCTGATTTCTGCAAAACAGAAGATTAAAGACAAGGGTTTATGTACTAGCATTTTGTCAGGAAAATGTAACCTCAAGGAGAAAAAAAGATCAGCAGAGGAAAGAAGCAGGGAAGTAAAGAATAAAAGCATATACTTATTTACTTCTATGGGAATCTTGTTACTCTATCCTTCAATAATCCCATGAGAATGTTAAGAAATGTGTCTAGCAACCTTCTGTCGTTTGAAAGAAGAAAACCTTTACCTCTCAGCTTCCATCCTCCATACCTCTAGGTTGTGCATGTATGAGTAAACAGTCATTTCCATATATCATTCATGAAGTGGTATCAGAGAAGGCTTGGACCAGGAAGTTAGGAGCCCTTAGCTCAGATCAGATGCTCCAAGATGCAGGAAAAAACTGCCTCTGTTTACCTGCCGAAGATGCTGGGAGCCTGAAGAGAACAAGTTGTAGTCATGGCAGAAATAGGAAGCGTAATCAGAGGACTTACAATACTGCACAAAAGTTGCCCATTAACCTTATGGGCAGGGAAGAAATAGATGACTTCCCCATAAGAGATAATGACTTGGGCCCGGGATTTAGCTCAGTGGTTTCGCTGCCTGCTGTGCAAGCCGAAGGACCCGAGTTTGATCCCTGGTACCATAAAAAAAAAAAAGAGGGATAATGACTTTTCCAATTAGTCAATTTTCCAACAAAACAGTTGCCAGAAACAAAGTCTTAGCTTGGAGATTTCTATACCTGAAACAAAGGCAGAAAGGGTGGAGCATAAGGACAGGGAGTTAGGATATAATCCCTTGGTCTTGGAACTCAAGGATTAAAGTATTGAGAGGTTATCAGTAAAATTAATTTAATTCCCTAGTCTTTAGCACACAAAACCAAAACAGCAAAGAATCTTTTAAACCATATTTTATTCTAAATTTGTTACACATTCGTTTATTAAATGACATTGCCTTTTCACTGAAACTCCTCTATGCTGGTAATTCAAATCAACATATTTGATATTGAATAGTAAACATCAATTTCATTTCTGAGCAACTCAGCAGCTTGGAGCAAAGTAATAACCAACACCTACCAAGAGGAAAAATAAAATAAGAGAAACAAAACCAAATAGTAATCCCAAATGCCTGTTTCATAATTAATATAAACAAAAACATGTTTAATCTTCTCTCAAGTGTAAATAACACCAAAGGCATATTCACAGCTTACAAATGCAATTTGTGAATAATTTCACAATAAAAAGAAAACAAGCTTATCACATGTTTCCCACTCCAAAAAATAATTTTTCAGTAACTTTAAGAAAGGCAATTCAGAAGACTTAATTACAATGGGAGAAATGTATCAAGTCAACTTTTCATGAAAAATTATAACAGTGACCTTTCTCATTAGGTTTTGTGATTTTTTAAAAAATCAAGGCAGGTGTAGTGGTGTACACCTGTAATTCCAGCACTCCGGAAGGCTCGGTGAGGAGAATTGCAAGTTTGAGCCCAGCCTGGGCAACTCAGCAAGACCTTGTCTCAAAGTTAAGAATAAAAAAGATTGGCATGTAGCTCAGTGCAATTCCCAGTAGCAACCAATCAATCAATAAATGAAATAAAATAAAATAAAATTTTTAAATCTAAAGGAATTCTGAAATTCAACGTTTCTCCTCTCTCAGGTCAAAGATAAAATTATTTCAATGGGAAAAATGTATATATTCATATCAATTTGAAAGGATGACAAATGCAATTTAGTAATATAATTGTTACTGTATTATTATTATTTGTGGTGGTTGATAGCACTTACGGGCATACTTTTGGTGGAAGATACCTACTTCTAATCCACAAGTAACCTATAGTCTAAGATTCTTTGCTCTCCTATTCTGGTGGGGTACTCTCAAGAGAAACAGTCTTAAAATACTCTCTGCCTAGAGTAAAATTATCACTGGTGCACCTCCCTCTGTTTATGTTCCTTTCTTCTCTGTATGCTTCCTTCTCTAACAAAAGACAAGCCAAACATTGCTTGCCTAAAATGCCCTGCCTGGCCACCTGTTTTCTCATGTAGCTCCCACATGAGAAAACAATTACAATTGTCTTCATATGCCATACTGTCATGGATTATACCTAGATGTCCCCTCAAAGACTCATGGGTTCACAGGTTGAGCTTCCAGGAGGTGACTGGATCATAGGTGTATGATACTGGATTAGTTCGCTGATGAATTTATATAGCTGGGTATGATGCTGGGAGGTAAAGCCTGACAAGAAGAGGTGTGTCACTGTGGTTGTGGCATAAAAGGGTGTATATATACATCCCTTCTCCTCTCGAGTGCTGCTACTTCCTGCCTGCCATGCCATGGACTGTTTTTCTTCTGCCATGCCCCTCTGCCACACCACCCTGCCTAGGAGCCAGCTGACTACAGACTGAAACCTCTACCATAAGCAAAAATAAACTTTTCCTCCCTTAACTTGTGGGTTTCAGGTATTCTTTACTAGCACTAAAAAAGTAAAACTAAGATACATCCTTTCAGAATTTAAAGAGATAATTTATAATAGATTAGGAAGTCATTATCATGAATTAAAGAGGGTCATAGTTCTTTAAGAGATGGGATCAATTTTTACTTTCCTCAAATTTGGGCTGGCTATGATGCCCTTAACTGAGAGAAAATGATGGATGTGGCAAGTGCCAGCTCCAAGCTTAAATTTTAAGAGGACTGCCCATGTGAGATCCCAAGCCACCATATGAGACCTAGGCAACCCCTAAGATGTTCAACTTCCTTGCTAGAAAGACTATAAGGAGATGTTCTGAGATACTATGGTGACAGAGGGAGAAAAGGGACTCAAATGCCAGGCATATGTATTAAGCCATCTTGTATACTTCAGATAAAAATAGTCTTTAGTTAAATACCACCAAATGGTCTTGGTCAATGTCAGATGACACAGAAGTATCACCCAGCAAAAAGCTGCTTGAATTCCTGATCCAAAAAGTCATAAGATAAAATGAGAACTGTGAACCACTGCATGTTGAGACAGTTTGTTATACAACAATTGATAGAGTCATCATGTAGTTCCTTTCTTCCCTTACCTGATCTACTTTGGCAGCACTGGAGGACAGGGTAGATCTTATCACTGTCATTGTTATTTTCACAGAAATTAGCTGAATCCATTCTTAAATATTTTTATTCAGTAGATTTAGACTGAATCCCATAAATATGTACATAAAAAGTTTTCACTGAAGAAATTTCTTTTAAAACAAATTTGACAGTTACCTCTTCTCTGCTTGAATATTCAGATGATAGGGATTTATCTATCTCACAAAGTAAACCCAGTCTTAATTATGGAAATGCTTTTGCTGAGAGTAAAATAGAGTGATTTACAGGTCAAATGTCTCTGAAAACCTTCATGGCAGGAAGTCATGAGTTCCTAATGCTCTGCTATTAATCTGATTCAACTGTATAGTATGCCTCTTTTGCTCCAGCTTTTAACTGGGACTATAGTTTGAATTTTTGTTTTACTTTGTTTTTTGAGATAGTGTTTCTCTATGTAATCCAAACTGTCCTTGAACTCACTAGATAGCCCAAGATGGCCTTAAATTTACAGCCATCCTTCTGCCTCAGCCTCCCAGATGCCGGGATTAAAAGTGTGTGCCACCACAGCCTGTTTTTAGTTTAAAATTTTAAGAGAAAGAAGCTATTTGACTCAGTTCACTGATCTTTGATCTTTGGCCAAAACACATTTGGCCAAACTTAGTCATTGACAAGTGAACAGCCTGGAATATCTTGTCTGTAGATAAAGTGCTCACCCATGTCTAATCAGCTGTGGCCATGCAACAGAGACTATATGCTCAAGAATAAAATTAGTTATGGGATAGTATATAAAGACAGAAAACCTTTGGAAAGTAGATATAAAGAAACCAACATTCTGAAATATAGGTATTAGATTTTCTTTTACATTTAAGCTTTTAACATCTCAAAAGACGTAGCAATTACCCATACACTATCATCTACTTATCTGTGGTTATAATCATTAGGATCCAGTGAGAAAATTGGAACTGTATAAATTATTTTATAAATTATTTTAAAAGAGAAAATTTAATAAAAAGAACTGTCACTCAGTTACTGGAAACCTGAAAAGGCAAAAAAGAACACTAAAGTATCACATATGAAGGAACTACAGCTATCACCCTAAGGCTGTGGGAATGAAGTTAATGGAATTCCTAAAACCCAGAATTTTATGAAAGGAACTCTACAAAGCCAGAAATCAGACCTCTGAGAAAGAGATCCAGTTTTATGGATAGTGATGCCTCAGGAGCTCCAAGCAGGGAACTTATGCCTCTGATGAGGAGTACTGCTAGGTTACCTTGTCAAGAAAGCTAAATAGAATTAGAACAAACTGAACTATATCTATATTGTTCAGCTTTCCATTACTCTAACAAAAACATCTGAATCTAACTAACTTTATGAAGAAAAAGATGTTTATCTAGCTCACAATTTTGACTAAAATGTCCACAATCAGGAAGGGCCCACTGATGAGAGTCTAATGCTGGGTAGTATCAAGGCAGGAGTGCATGAGGGAGGAAGACTACTTCTCAAACAAAAGGCAAGAAGGTCCAAGTAAAGAGTTGTCCTCACCCTCATAACAACTCACTCTGAAGAGAATTAACCAAAGGTCCCACAAGACCCAATTTAATCCCTTCTGAGAGCAGACCTCCAATGACTTTTCACTAGCCTTCATCTCTTGAAGGTTCACCACCTCCTAACATTGCCACACTGATGAACAACATATGAAACCTTGGGGGACAAACTTCATCCAAATCTTAACCATAGATAAATAAATCTAAGTAATACTAAAATAATACTTTATTTGTTCAGGCCAATACATTATTATAGATACAGAATCACACCACACTAGAAATTTCAAGCCAACAATAGGACTTAGGGATTTTTTTAGATATGAATTTTTACCATACTAGGCTTTACTCTAGTTAACTTTATAAACTTAGGTTCTGGATTACAATTTATCTACAAAAATCTTCATGCTTAGTTTTGGTGATTTTATCATTCTATTGAGATTTTTCTTTTTTTTAATCTGTCACCTAAATACTTATTTTTCCCAGTTTAATTAATTTAGAGCATCTTGGTC
Organism: Heterocephalus glaber; assembly: GCF_000247695.1. The sequence continues at coordinate 28,380,831 of NW_004624736.1, read as the reverse complement.
CTTATTTTCTTGGTACTCATTGTATTAGTTAATCGTGGTGTCAAATTGAATAAAAAATACCTAGCAGATTAGTTTAACACAGTTCTGGATGTGTCTAAATAACTTACTAAAGAGGGAAGATCCACCCTGGGTGAGTGGAACCAACCATTAAGCTTATAACCTGGATGGAAAAAAAGGGAAAAAAGAAGGAAGTCTGCCCTTTCACTGTTTCAGAGAAGCTCCAGTCTTTGCCATTGCCTCTGGACATCCATCTCCAGGCATTCAATGCAGACTTTTCAGCCTTCCAATGCATATTCTTTAGCTTCCAGATTTGGACTCACACAGAACTCTTCAGTCAGCTCCAGGTCTTTGACTTTAACTGGATCCTCCAGCTCTCCAATATGCAGATAGCTCTTTTGTGTTCTTTCACCCCTGACTCTGCAGGCAGCCATTGTAAGGCTACTTTGTAAATCCTTTATATATCATACATATCATAGATAGATAGATAGATAGATAGATAGACAGATATAGTAGATAGATAAAATTAAATGTTCCTCTAGTGAACCCTGATACACTCACCTACACCACACTTTAATTTCTTTTCACTTGTTGGATAATTAATAAAGAAGCCAACTAAATGTTACATGACTCAAACTTTCTTCATGAGCTGAATCGATCACTTTCTTGATCTTCATCACTTATAGAGCTTTGAAATATATTTCATAATGCACTTACTATATTTTCCCAAACCTCACTCCCTTTCTATTAATCCAATTTATTGGTTTGTATTCCTCTTTACTGTCATCTTTTACCTGACATCCTTAAATTAACATATCTTGTATTTATTTTTACAAATAGAAATATTTTCTTATTAGCTTCTAGAAAGCAAACAGGGAGATTTATAACAATGAAGGTAAGTTATGACTAAATTGAATAAAACAAAGGGGGAAACTGTGATCTAATGTTTAGAATTCAAAGAGAAATATTTAGCCCAAAGTTATATGAATGACCTGAGCAGTTTGTATTTTGTTGATTTGTGTATCAGATCATATCTGGCACCACCATTGATAATCTCAATTTAATTTGTAAGGCTATGGATCATGTATCTAGGTGAAAAACGCCAAACAACTCTCAGATGATTCTTCCATGCACCTCCAATGGAAAACCAGAATTTCAGAGAGTTTCAAATCATCCTTTACAGAAAACCACTTTTCACTTTCCTAATCTCAGAAACTCTTTACCCTAATAACCTATGGAGGCAATATTATTTTGTGAAAAGATACTAAATAAACTTTTATATCTTAAATAATAATTATTAAAATTTTTCAGTAAGAATAATTCCCTATCAAATAAAGATTTAAAGTAAAATTATTTTTATTATTGAAGTAACTGTGTATTTTTCCTTACTTCCTTGGTTTAATAGTTCAGTTTAAAAAATTAATGAGCTTCTATCTGTCTTAGGCACCAGATATGCAAATAATTTGAGTCTCATTTATTCATCAGCAGAAAAGTGAATCAAATGCTTCTCATAGCTTGAGTACTGAATGAGAAATATTTATAGAAAAGATAAATACTCAGTAAATAGTAACTCCCTGTCTTCAGAAATGAAATATAAGTTTCTAGTGAATGTAATTTTGATTATTCAATACTATGACCATATATCAAGTTATAGGTACTACAGAAGCACTGCAGAACCAGATGACTATGTGATTCTTCCCCCTAAAGAATACAGTCTCATGTGAAATGGAGACAATGGAAGAGTGGCCTCTTCTCTAAGTTATGCTCATATGAACACCTTAAAAGTCTGCAGTTCTGGCAAATCAATTATTACTACAAGTGAAACTAACTAATCATCCTCCATCACTGGGGCAACCATAACAATTTATCTTATCACTCATTTTGGGGGTCCTATTGACCACAACTGACATCTCACCCACCCATCTATGAAATCACTGGCAGGTCCCTAAGAAATAGCTGGCCAAGGTTAGCCCAGCCACCTGAACACAAATAGTCAACTGGAGAACTCATCCATTCTTGGCTTCCTTATAGCCTTACTACCAAAACATGAGTCTATGAGCTGCAAACATTAAGTCTATGAATTACCTTAAAACACCCTCCACAGGATTTCTTAAAGATTTATTTTTAGATGAATATTAAACATTTCTTTACTACTTGCTTTCTGGGAGGAGTACAAAAAAACAAGATAATAAGAGTAGTCAAGGTAGTGCTTTAGCATTTACTTATTTCTCTGATTATTAACTCAACCTTTTAGTCCTCACCAAAACCTTATTGGTGAGAATTTAAAATGATAAATTCACTTTAGAATACAGTTTGGCACTTTCTTAAAATGTTAAGCATAGACTTACCGTATGAATACAAAATTACCATATGAAACAATTCTACTCCTAGGAGTCTACTCAAGAGAAATGAAAACATATGCCCACATAAAAACTTATACACAAATGCTCAGAGTAGCATTATTCATAACAGACAGAAAATGGAAACAATCCAATATCCATAATCTGATGAATGAACAAAATGCACCATATCCATACAATGAAATATTATACAGCTAAAAAATATGGAAGTACATGCTATCACATGAAAGGACTTCAAAAGCATTAAGCTAAATAAAAGAATCACATGGATGAAGTTTGAAAGCATTAAGCTAAGTAAAGACAGAAATAAAACACACAAAGCTATATCTCTTCTAAGTATCTTCCTGAAATAATATTTGTATTACAGTAATATTTGCATACCTATCTTACGGTAGCATAATTCACAATAGCTAAATTATGAAAGTGGCCTATATTTCCATCAACAGATAAATGGATAAATAATGTGCTAACTATACATAATAAAATACTACAAAGACACAATACAGGATATATTTGAATTATTTGTAGGAAAATGGACGGACCTTAAGACCATAATATTAAGTGAAATAAATCAGACATAGAAAGTTAAATATCACATGGTTTCTCTTACATAATATAAATAAAGAGAAAAATAAAAGAGAGATGGTAGGAAACAGAAGGGAAGCAAATCTAGGAAAGGAGGCAAGAGAGAGGATGAGTAAAATGACCACGATATGATATGTATATTCATACATATCTATTCCCCAAGATAAATGTAATTGTTATATATTGCAACATATACTGATTAAAAATAAAAAATAAAACACAAATTACACCACTTATTATAAAATTTACAGAATATGTATATGTATAGGAAGAGAAAATTAGGGTTTACCTAGAGTTTGGGGTAGAAAAGAATGCTAATAGGTACACTGGGCTTTTTTTGGAGAGGGTAATGAAAATATCCTAAAATCAGACTATGGTAATTCTTAGACAGCAGTATAAATGCACTAAAAACTATTTCACTGTATACTTTATAAGAATGCACTATATGACATGCACACTATCAATAAAACTATTTTAAAAGAAAAACTTCACTGCTGACTTAGGTGGCACTGACATTTACAAATAAATAGGAAACACGGGGAATAGTTTGTTTAAGTTTCATATTCTACAATTTACCAAAATAGAACTCAATCTGTGGTTCAAGTCTAATGTTATTTCCACTTAATCAGTTTCCCTGAGATTCAAAACGAAAGCTTATACACAGGAACTACCAGGACATTCAAAGAGTCTGCAAAGCTTTGGTTTCACAAAAAAATTAAAGGAGTTTAAAATGATGGGCATTACAAAAATAATTATAGTATCGCTAAATCATTCCTTATAGTGTTCTATAGATGGAAAAGCAGGATTGTTCTATTTTGCTGCCAAGACAGAACTAGAGTTGAACACCATAGAGCTTGGGACCAAACAGAGGAGTTAAGTAAGTACCATAGGGTAATACAATTGAGGTTTGGGGTCATCAGGCCAGGTTTGAAGCACAGTCCCACCTAAACCTGGGAAATACATTAACTATGTAATCCTGAGTGATTCATTTGATGTAACCAAATGTTTTAGATAATTACCTAGTAAGTAGAGATGTGCTTTGCAGTTGTGTAGCAAGTATCCACTCAGGGGTAAGGAGTGCTGTGCAGAAGGCACCAGGCAAGCCCTTTCAGGACTTTGCATAAAGAATTGAGATCGTTTGTACTGCTGGTTCCTGGTATGAAAGGTGATTTCTGTCTCCAGTTAATATGCTCAGAGGGCACAAAGGTGACCTTGACTAAAACAGCAACATAATGGCTGGCTCTTACAGGGTTACCCACAACCCTCTCAATATGAAGAATATATAAGCATAAGATCAAAATAGCAGAAATTATCTTATTGCTAACACTTCAACTGATAAAGCTTCATTAGATAAAAGACAAAAAAATTAAATCTAGAAATACCTAAAGAAACTCACAGGACATACTTAAAACGCATATTATCTTTTGCTATGTGGTTTCTAGGAGAAGTTGGACAAAACAGAATAATAGCAAAGGGGAAAAAAATAAAGCAAACTTTTAATACTCATGAAACTGACCTCACCTTCTACTTTACAGAGAAATAATCAGATATGAACACCCTAAATTCTTATTCCAGGCCGACAAAATCTGTCTCTATGCCCTGTGTGCTTGCCTCCCATACACACACACACACACACACACACACACACACACACACTCAGGACAGTCTTCTCTTGTTGAAAATTAATCCTTTTATTTTGGTTCCAAAGCCATTTTCATATCTAAGGAATTTTTAATTATATCATCATCTGTTTCTTTTTATCTCCTTATATCTTTCTAGTGACTTCTTCTTTAACATATAAGAGTCCTGAAAGAGGCCAGGGATTTAGCTCAGTGGTAATGGCACTTGCCTCACAAGTGCAAGGGCCTGAATTTGATCCCCAGAACCAAAACAAACGAACAAACAAACAAACAAATAAATGTCTTGAGGTCTATTTTATCTAAGTAAGGAAAAATCCTCATTTCTACATCCCTTCATAGTTTCTACTTATCTTCACTCCCTTCACTTTATTTTTCATTCTTTTGGAATAATTCACTAGGTTCACTAACAACTTCCTAAATTTAACAATCTTTCTTGACACTTGGTTCTATCTTAGATTTTATGACACTTAATTCCTTCTTGTTCATTTCATATGTCTTCCTTCTGGTTCTTCCTTCTCCATCGGACCACAAGAAGGATAGGACTGTCCAGAGTTTCATCTTCAGCCACCCAACACACTCCCTCTGCTCTGCTTTTAAAATATGTTCATAATACCTGTTGGTAATGCTGTCATCTATCCTATTGTCCAAAATAAAAATTTGAACATCATTCTATAACCCTCTCTTCCTCTATTTCCCCTTTCCACCCAAAGGATACTCTGGTACTATCAATTCAGCATCCCAAATATATCTGAACTACGTTCTTTCTTTTTCATTTCCATTGCTATAATCTTATTTGATAATCTTATTGCTCTCATATAACCAATTACAAAAGCCTTCTAGCCTCAGATATTACTCTCATCCAGCTAGCATTTTAATCCACCATCTTCTTGAAACTAAGAAAATCTAAAATATAAATCTAATCACATTCATTCCAATTTTAAAAATCCTTTTAGAGCTTCCAGTGCCAAAATGAGTAAGTTCTGAATTCTTAGCACCTTTCTCAGGGCTCTTTGTGATTTTACCCTTTATTCCACTCTACTCTCAGTTACACACATAGCCTCCGCCATAGTTATTGAATGGCACATGCTTTCTCAAGTCCCCTGATTTTTCTAATGCTGTTTCTGCTGCATTGGATGTTGTTACTTCCCTTGTATACACTGTGAAACTATGCGGTTATGGCTCATATGTAGTTGTTATGCTGTTATGGCTTATATGTAGTTGTCCCCAAAAGCCTCGTATGCTCATAGGTGGGCTCTTCAAAGCTGGCTGGATCTAGGGTGTGTGATATTGGGATTAAGGGCATGTGGTACTAAATTAAGTTCACTGATTAGAATTAGCATAGTTCTGGTTGTGGCTGAATGAATTTACTGAAACCAGAAGTCCCAGCCTGTGTGTGGGTGACACCACTCAAAAGGCTTGTACCCTGGATAGGACAAAGGGGGAAAGAAAGGCTCATTGCTGCTGCTGCTCACTTCTGCCACCTGCCTACCCTGCCATGCACTGTCTCTCCTCTGTGATGCCCCTCCGATACGCTGCCCTGCACTGGAACTACCAGCCAACTATGGAATGATAACTCTACAAACTGTGAGCTGAAATAAACTTTTCCTTCTTTAACCTGTGGGTATCGGGTATATTGTCCCAGCAATGAGAAAGTAACTAAGACATACACCTTCTCTCAATATCTTTTTGAAGTTTCATGTCTTCTATAGTTTTCTTGGCAAATCATGAAGGAGTTTTGTACTCCAGTCCCTTAAATATGCTTCTGTTTTATGTTTATTGTAGAATATAAAACTATCTAGTTGTTTATGGCTCATATCAAATAATGCTGATGATCACATAATAGAAACAATACCTGAATTTTGTGAGGGTGAATATGCCTGACACTATTATAAATGCCTTATATGTATTAACTCATTTAATCTTCACAATCTTCTTAAGGTAACATTTACCATTATCTCTATTTTACAAATGAGATCATTGAGACCTAGAAAGTTAAAAACATGTCTAATAACTAAAAAATGGTAAGGAAAAAAATCAAAATTAGAAAGATTTGTGATTAAAAACTCAATATTTTTTAAGCACCATTTCAAATTTCCCTCACAAACACTAACATCTATGAGCTCTGAAAATGCAAGGTGTATATCTTTTTTATCTTTGTAACTAGTGCCTAGAATATTGTCTGCCTCGTAGCTGGTGGCCTTTATGCTAACTTAAAGGCCAAGCCCAGAAGGATTTACACTAAATTCCAAATATATTTTTCAGTGAAATTGATTTATGTATGTCTCCAAATAAAATTAAGAAAATAAGTTACATATAAATAAATGTAAGCACCTGTAGACATATTTTGAAAATAATTTACAGTTGCAGGAGACAAAAAAAAAACCCATACACATAGATATTAGTCATTGCACATCAACACAGTAAAGGTGTATCTCAAGACAAATGGCAACTCTGAAAAGTCATAAGATTATTGATCAGCTAGGCACTGAAACAGAAATTCCGTTACTCCATTGGCCTTCAAGGACATGAAACAGGAGTTTGTGCCATGAAGCATTTCTGCAAATACACTGTGAAATATGGTGTCCCTCTAAGTAGCAAGATGCTTCAAACCAGAATCATTGTCTTAAATCACTACTGGGTCTTTTCCTCCTATCTTTTTTCTATCCTATAAGGCATTAAAATTTCAGAACTAAGAAACTGCTTCAGTGGACACAGTATGACAGGGGTGTTGCTCTTTATAGGAAGGAGCAAGCAGTGTTAAAGAAAATAGTGTTCCTGCCTTCAAACACTTAATCAGTGAGAATTAAAGCAACTGTCAGCCCTAGAAATCCTTCATTTTAAATATGAAATTGTTTAAATTCTATTTCATATGTGGAAATACATCAGAGAAAAATGCTTCAATTGTGTAAATTGTAACTTGTAAAACTTCAAGTCATTTTAGGGGAGCATGGTTGAAGTCCTCAACCTGGCAACATTGGTTTTCAAATACCTCAAGCAACTCAAGAAGTCAACCATTTTTTTTTAAATGGTGTATATGCATGAATATATGCCTATATAGATATATACTGATGACCTTGTATACTCACACTCTCTCCCACTCCCCTTATACACACATTTATAAACACATATATCACACAAACAAATGCACATAAGATAATGGAGTGGGGATAGACAATACAGCACTTAGGGGTTCTCATTTGCTTCCATCATTTGGTATACTACATGGTAAGTTCTCCTTTGTTTCAGGTTGTTTCAGGTTGCTTTTTCATTTTTAACATGAAATAAAATACTTTCTTTACAAAATTATTGTCAAGATTAGAGATGGTTTCTAAGCTTCTATCTTTGTGCTTCACATATCTTATATATTCAACCATTGTTGTTATTACTAATAAAATTCAAACATATGATAGAATAAAAGAAGAGAAGAATAGGCATAAAAATAGGAGTGTGCATGGAATAACTGATGATGATAAATAACAGCACTTGGCAAAGGTGTGAAGTATGAACATGGCCTTATTCTCCATACCAAGTGTTTTTAGAGAGGCCACCTCTTTCTGAACTGCTTAGAACCCTTTATTTATCAGTCTTAATTCAGACAGAGATGTAAATAACCGGTGAAGGGATTTTACCTGCTCGGTAGACTTTGCATTTTATTGTGAATTAGAGCCTTGGATCCCTGTGCTAACAATCTAAAGCTCTTTGGTTTGGCAGAATAAAAATAGGCAAGGGTAGGCCGCAGAGTGCATTATTATTATTAGAAGACTGCTGAGTCCACTCTAACTGCACCACTGCCACATACAACTCCAAGAACACAAAACTCCTGTCAGGTATTCTTAAGGAAATGATGCCTTAAGCTTCAAGACCTACTGGAGACTTTACACATAGCTATTTGCATTCTAGGCACAGTCCTATGTTTTTGAAGATGTAAAATAACACAATAAACATTAAGTAAACAAAGTGAAAAACAGCATACATGCAAAGATTATGTGAAAACAAAGATGATCTTGATATCTAACATAAGAAAAAAATGAAAAGAATTACAAAGAATAAAAGCAATGGCATATAGTGAAGTTAAATTTACATAAATAATCACATATAATAAAAAATGCCCTTAATAATTCCTTAGGAAAGTGCCAAATTAGAGATAAACAAATCATCTCTCATTAAGTCTGAAGTCAGTTTTTCCCTCCAGCACTGGAGCAGATCAATGTTTATTTGGTGAGTTTGAATTTGGGGCTTTATAGTATAAAATATATATATATATATATATATATATATATATATATGTCTTTGAAACAACAGAAACACACTCAGCATGAAGGTTCCAAGTTGAGTTATGACAGAGGTAGTCCTTGAATAGAAACCTAGGTATAGTTGACTATGCTATCTAAATTCTTTAAGCAACTCATTTATTCCCTCTTCCTCTCTCCTTTCCTCTCTCTTTCCTTGCCATTGTGTATTTGCAGCTGAATTTATAGAAGTTAAAATCTTTTATGATAAGAACCCAGTACATCAAGACAAAAACTGGATTGGCCGGGGATTTAGCTCAGTGGTTCGGGTGCCTGCCGCGCAAGATTCCAAGTTCGATCCCCAGTACAAAAAAAAAAAAAAAAAAAGACAAAAACTGGAAATAGAAATCAGAATTCACAATTTATAAACACTCAAGAACTCCTAGTATTGCAGATAGGTAAGTTAATTAGATATCTTGTAGGCAGTTAGACAGGGCCAGCACATAAGGAGCCAACGTGGAGAACAATGAAGACACATTCACCGAAGGCCAGCATTGTAAAAGGAGAGAAACTACCATACCCATGCAGGATGAATAGCAGTGACTGATATTCTAAACAAATATCAATCACCTGGGTGGGGGGCCAAGGTCTTAACCCAGCCTTTCCAGGAAATATCCCTGACCCCCACCCTTAATGAAAATCCTTGTATGCTTGCTATTTGACTTACTCCCCAATTATTCCCATTTAATCAATATTACCTGGGTGGCTGTACTTGTAATCTTATTGGTTGGTCATGGTTTTGTCCCCTCATGCCCACCTTGTAAATTTCCATTGGGTCTTACAATTTTGTTCCACTTTGTACCCGCCTCACCACATGGCTTTGCTATATAAAACATCTTTGAAAAGTGGGGTAGGTGAGCAACCCACTTTCTGGTCCCCCTTCTGTCTCTCTTAGGCAGAAGCTTTCTTCTTTCCAATAAAATTTTCCTACTCTTAACCTCCATTATTACTAGAATTCATTCTTCGATTTTAGAGAATACAAACTCGCATTTCAGATATCTAGTAGGTTGGGGAGTTACATCCTCTTTCCCCTATATCACTAGAAGATTTTGTTTTTCCCTGCCTTAACCGGCATTATTTTAGCCTACCTTCCATTATTATTAAAGTTTTTTGCTCATTTACACATGTATTACATTGCAGCATCTTAGAAGAGGCCCTGAGAACAATCACTTTTTGAGAGAATCCTTTGACTTTGACATAGTGACACTCTTTGGTAACTCATTTTACCATACTGTGAACCAGGTACAGATTTTGTTTGTTTGTTTGTTTGCATTTACAGAAACTCTCCCAGAATCAGAGATACAGTGCTCCAGATTAGAGCTTCCAAGGAACACAGCCAGAATCAGAAGTCACATCTCCCTGATCCCCAGGTACACACCCCCTTCTCACACCCAAGCTGTTAAAGCAATGAGCCTTCAAGCCATGCTCATAATGAAAGCACATAACTGATCATTCTTTCCCCTCATCGTAGATGTTTCCTTAAGAAATTTCAAGTATTCTCTAATAGTGCCTCTAAAAAGGCACAAAAGATGAAACCCGTGTTCTGTGCCAACTATCATGCTGGGACAATGTCATTCATTTTGGTGCCTTATGTCTAGGGATATCAGAAATATTTGTTGAAAGAATGAATGAAGCACACTAATACTGAAAAAGAGAAAAACAAGTTTTGGAATGAAAATGGAATAGAAGACTAACAATGCATACAAATAGAAAGGACGTCTTTTGTTCATTTCATGCACATTGGGATTTGCATGAAATGAATAAGATGAATAGACCAGCAAACTCTGGATTTTAGCAAAGGTTTGTATATTCACAACAGAAACATGATGAATATTTCAAACTAAAGGCTCACCACATTTACTTAGAAGAAGCCTCCTCTTAGATCACCTTGCTTTCATGCTAAGAAATAGAAAGGTCAGTGTGTTTCTAGAAACATTTTCCTCTGAGGAGACAGCATTTCTTAAAATGACAGCCCAGAATTGCATAGCATTCTAAAAGTTTAGTGGCTCCTATAAGTCTCTTTTGAGAAGTGGATCATTATAATTTGCTTCTAAACAGTCTCTAAATGTGCTTACTGAGTAAGGGTAAATCTCTGAAAACTGTACAATTCTTTAAGGACCGGGATTAATGCCAAAGATAATGTGAAGGTGGTAGTGGAAGAGAGATTGAGATAAAGGATTACAAATATGTTGAATAGAATCTAATCAATAGTAAAAATCATCAGGACCACCAGTACTTATCTACCAAATAGCTGGTATGATAAGTGTTCATCTTCACAGGTTCCAGGCTTCATATCCCAGGGCAGGAGTAAACAGCAAAATTTCTTTTCTTTTATTAAGGATTCTCTGATCAATAATGCCAGGGGAAAATGTACATATCAATCTTTTCCTTGTAGCAACTGCAATCAGTTATAACCATTAGTTGTTATATTAATCTTAAAAGATTAATATATACTTTGAAGAGTGCACTTTTCTCCACTTCATGCTCAAATATGGAGGAAAGACAAAACGCATGTCATTTTGTGACACAGAATAATAATGGGTTTGAAGTTGTAGTAAACATATCACTTAATCCAATAAAATAAGAAAATATTCTTCTCTGTGGTTAACATCATAAGGAATGGAGTGGAGAAAGAAAGTAAGGTTTGCTGGCCCGTCTCCTCTGTTTGTTACCCACTTTACTCCACCAGCTCACTAGTAGCCAAAACAGCATCTGTGGCATCACTGTCTCCTTGCTAATGGGTCTTTCTTCCCCTACCATAAGCACGTCAAAGGCAAGAGTTTGTTCGAGTAACCATTTTATTTCCCACAGAGTTGCTGTTTCATAGTCTAGTTTTAAGAAGTGTCACTCAGCCATGTGTGAATAAAAAAGGCTGAATAGAAGTTTGTTTAGTTCCTGGATGTTGATATTCCATCAATAACCCTAGGTTTTATCTTATTTCAACATAGAATAATCTCCTAAAATTCAATTTTATTCTTCCTCATGAGAGGAGGAAGAAGAGCACAGCAACAGCCAAGCACAGTGTTTCTGTGGCTTCTGGCTGGAGACAGAAAAAGAAGGAAAAGGAGGACAGAGAAAGCTAAAGGCTGCCTCTTCTCTACCTTTTATACTATCAGGATGTAGCTTTGATACCCTCCCCTATGGACAGTTAGAACAGAAAAGGAAATCCATCACTCAAATTTCTTCTCTACCCAAGTGTTAGCAGACAGCACCTTCAACTCTGCTATTCATCTGTTTCTTAAGTCAATCCTTTATACACAACACAAAACCCAAATGTCCTCGAAATTACTGGCCCATCTCATCACTGCAGAGTATTTCAACTATGAAAAATTCTTCTTTTATTAAATGAGAAAAACAAATATTTTAATTTAATTTCCTTAACACTCAAGATCTGTGATGTACGTGTACCAACTCTATGCAACAAATATAATCATTATGTATGGTAAACGTACTAATAAAAATTTTAAATTTAATAAACCCAGGGCATATTTATAAGGTTATATTTCCAATCATGAATATTCTATATTCTTTATATTAGAAATACTATATTTATATTTCAGTATTCAATGTCTACATTTCTTTGTGGGGTTTGTGGACTATTTCTGTCTTTATTGTTTTGTTATTTTTCCACCAAATGATTAGTAAACTAAAGTATCAGCTTCATAGATGTCTGAGGCAATCCTGTCATATTTTTATGCACATGCTGACTCAATGTCATAGAATAACTGTGTTGCTTTCTCCTTTCCCTGACAGTCCAAAGAAAGAGTAATGCATACAAATCATTTTACTGTTTAAAAGTTTTGAATAAAACATGCTAACCTTGTCATACTAAGTGACAGACAGAAATGTCACCATTGTTTGCCAGGGACAAATAATCCATATACTTCATGTATAATTCATCTGATCTTTAAGAATGTTTAACAACATTGAATTTAGATAAATTTCAATGTTATGATGCATCAAACTTTCTTTATCAATTTACACGTGCCTCATCAATTTAAGTCTTCATTTATATTACTCTATTTTTGTATTAATTATGATACACCTAGAGGAAATTCCTAGTTCTAGAAAAAAATTACAGGTGCTTTGTTCATCACCTGCCTCTCCATGTTCCTTGCTTAGGTCTTAACTTGGAAATAAACATAACCCAAAGGTTATAAATCCGCCCTACTTGCAAGCATAAGTATCTACAAGTGTCTTGACATAAAGTATTTGGTGTCCAAACAGAGACTGAAAAACCCAAGATTTCAATTCTTTCCTAAATAAGATTTCAGTGACTTCAAAAATCTTTCTGTCAATCAGTGCTAACCAAGGGAATGTTGGAAAATGAGTCAGCTTGGGGGTAAAAGAGATAAACAAAAATATTTTTCCACAAGCTTCAAAGTGAGCTGGACAAACTTACGTGATGGATCAGGAGAAATGATTCCCTGCAACAGATGCTCTCTATACCAGCCACCAGTGCAGCCCATTTTGTGGTTTCAGAGCGTCAAGTTGGAAGAGCCCTTTCCCTGACATTATCAAGTAAAACCAGAGCCTCAAAGAGTAGAGGAAGCCACTTGGTTGACAGCGCCCTCAACAAAGAACATAAACTAGTGCAGAAACATTTAAGAAATTATTTCTGAGCTTAGGACAAGTTGAGCACCTGAATGTTCAAACAAACTGAGATTTTCATAACCATCTTTTGAAATCTTTTTTCTGTTTTAGAAAAATTAATCATTTCCATAACAATTTTATCAAGGACCATCTTCTTTTCATCTAAGTCAAAGTATTTCCTTTTCTATAAGCTGTGCAGAATTATCCCTGCCCTTGGAGATCATTTTACTTCAATTCATTGAAAAAATGAACCTATGGGAAAGTATTTAAATTTACGTGTTGGACTTAGAGCTTGCTTTTGAGAAATATTTAACATATTTTAAGGGGCTCTGTAGAACCTCCTTTCCAAACACCTATTAGAATAGCATAAAGTTGTTTCCATTTATTTACATAGCTTTTTTTTTTCTGGGTTGAACATACCCAGTTTCCATTTAGACTTCTCAAGAGTTTGTGACACTCACCAAAAATAAAAATGTTTAAGAACAAAAGTTTGGCAATGTGGGAGCTCCTACTTCTCTACAATGGTTTGAATTCTGTATGGAGATAGGAAATTACATCTACTGGAAAAAGAAAATCAGGCATTACTAGCCTGAAAGAGCTAACGCTAGTCCTTAAATATGTAATTTACACCAGAAACCACTAACAAATTTTCACATTTCAGTCACAGTATACATATGTCCATAGATTTCTATTATTTTCCAACAGTTCTAATTTCATTGTGGAACATTTACCAGATGGAAAGGGGCCATTTTATGGGCTTTTGGCAGATAGAGTAAAGTTGGCTCTGCTAAATGAAAATCTCATGTTTGAGGAGCCCGTGAAATTGGCAATAATTGACTTTTGAACACACAGAGAATTTTAAATCTGTTTTTATTTGCAATAAGACAAAAGATTCCTTTGAAGTGATTTTTGTTAACTCTTCAAACATTTCTTTTTCTGCTTAAACCAGACCTTCAATTAGCATCAATTAGGATAAATTTATTAAATGAGTTTTTTAAATAATTCTCATCCTTAATTCATTATAATCATTACTTTTTATAATATCATGAATATTATAATATTAATATTTAAGGGTGGAAACTGTAATTTGTCAAATGATACTTGAGAATAGTTGTGTGTTCTTCTAAGCCTCTATTTTCCAGAAATAACTTTAGAGAAATGTGCAGAAATGAATATTTGGTAGTTATTTATTACTATGTAATAAGTATAGCTATTATTTCTTTTCATTAACCATAACTTACTCCCTCTGTTTTGGTTTTAGAATCTTGTAAAAATTCTGTTATTTTAAACCTACTTCTTCTAGAGACATTCATTTGGGAGGTTTAGCAAAACATTTAGCATGTTTTTTGTAAAAGTTGGCCTTAAAACTAAAATTGGCACCATTAGTTCCCAGTCAATTATTTTCCACTTCTGCTTAGGATTTTCTTTTCTAAATAGCAGACGACAAATATAGTGAATACTTCTGGGTGGTGAGAGGAAGATTTGGCCAGGCAATATGAACAGTCCAGAAGAATTTTGGATAGCTTTGACCCTGGCTTTTTGACAAGTACTTTGTGTAATCAACAAGGCAATATGAGAAAAAATATATATGGAAATTATGATTCTGATAACTATAAACAAGTTCAATAATATTTAGGAAATCAAAGAATCGGGAGACTAAAATGTGATAATAGATGCTTCATAGCATTTTAATGGTAAAATAAAGAAATAAAGTAGTGAAACTCTTCCTTTCATTTGGAAGAATACCTGCTAATTAACTAAATTCTAAGAGAAATGTTCATAGGAGTAGTTACATCTAAAGCATACTTTGTGTCTGCTATGATGAAAATAAAATATTTTAAATCCATAAGTCTCATCACCTTAATAAAATATATCACACTAATGTTTCATTATTTAAAGCCCATCACTGTTTGTGCTTTTCCAACAATGGTATGAAATCAGTTCTCTTAGTACATTTCATAAAATGAAGTACATTGACCAAACAGCACTGAGTATGTAGTATGCAGCCTTTGCTGTCTTCCTCAAATCCCCACTTCAGAAGCCCAAACACTGAAGTTACATTTTCTGTGCTCATATATTTTGGAGTATGAGTAGTGGTAGAGGCAGCCAATGTTTCTCAACATATGCTAATGAGAATTTCAGAGCTTCCAGATGAGAATACTTAACTGGGATAGTGAAGTACTTCTTAATTCAAAGAAGACTGAGAAGGAAAAGGAAAACAGAAAAAGGGAGTCCCAGGAGACTGCAATTTCATACGTAAGTACCCACTGTAGTATATTATGATCCAGTAGCATGGAGAGACAAACTTTATATTTATAAACAGCAGCCAGAGAATGAATCGATAGGTGAGAATTTATTTTTGTTTCACAAAACTCTTTTTTTGGGGGGGGGGGGCTACCGAGGATCGAACTTGGGTCCTTGAGGTTGTGCAGCAGGTGACAAAACCACTGAGCTAAATCCCCGGCCCATCACAAACTATCTTGATGGGTGATGTTCATATGAAAAAAATAGCCCAGGAAAAGAACTGGAAAGGGAGGAAGAGATGAGTAAGATTTGAATTACTTTTCAGATGAAAATAAGCTGGATTTGGATTTGGGGCTTAAGGGAAGTTTTTAGGATTCTTAGGCAATTGTCAAGAAAGACTTGTTGCCAAAGTCCTATACAATTAATTTATTCCTTTTATAAAGCATTGATAGAAGACGCAGAATGCCAAGATATACTGGTCAAAAAAGTTTTTCAAAACAGTCTTGTTAAATTGGGAAGTGGACTGGAGAAGCAGGCAGAGAGGGGAAGGCAAAAAGGATAGAAGGGAGAGTGGATGCGATCGATGTATGATATATTACATATGCATATTGAGATAATTGTGTCAACTGGACTGCCTTGGGAACTGCTGAGAGGATTTGTGAAGCACACTTCTGTGTATGTCTGGGTGGGTTATGGAGGTGTCACCTTGGGTCCTGTTGTGGTCTCTGACCCTTCTCCTTCTCACACTGTTCTTGCTCTGCTTCCCTGCTGCCACGAACTAAGAATCTTTGCTCTGCCATGCCCTTCTGCCATGATATTTCTTCCTTGCAGCCAGCTCACTACAGCCTAACCCCCCTGAAGTCATGAGCCAAATAAGCTTCTCATTTAAGCTATGGGTGTCTGGTATTATGTCCCAGTAACAGGAAAACTGGCTAATTCGGCATTATAGAAATGTCACAATGAAATCCATTAATTCATACAACTAATACATGTCAATTATAAAAAAGAGAACAAGATATTTCCCTTGTGACCCTTTAGTAGTTCTTTAGGGAGGAGTATCATAAACCCAGCAGCAACCTGGGCTCCTCCATTTCTGCTTCCTGTTTTGAGTGTAACTTGCTTGCTCCCACATGCATGTACTATTGGAATCTGTCATGGTGTGATGCAACCAGACGGCAGCACTTGCCAGGGCCCTTGCCAGAACTGTGCTGTTTGGGCTGGCAGTCACTCTCCATAACTCTGAGCTAAATATGCCTCTTTATAAATTAAAAAAAAATTTTGTATTAACTTTCTATTCAAAAGACTATTAAAGAACAGTGAGATATTACCTGTTAACCCAGCAATTTATTAGGATAACCAGACTTGTTCCTTCTGGTTACAGAAGTCAAAACTGTGAGGACTCCTGCCCTCACAGTTAATCTCCTAGATTAAGTAGGTTAAGGGATTTTTCTCCACAAAGTCAAAGGTGGCAATGATAACCTTCCTGGGTGGAGAGATGACTCAGTGCTTCCATTTATAAGCAGGACAACTATATCGAGTAACTTGCTTTTTTTTCCTTAAATTCCTTTATTGGTACATTTTAGGTAAACAATACATTTACATTTATCATTGGGTGCTTGTACCTGTACATGTAACTTTCAATTATAATTTTTCATTTCTCCTGTGGGCCACCTAGAGGTCTGCTTCTTCTATTCTCTAAAAGAAATAATTCAGAATAGCAAATCTACATAATTTCTCATAACCCAGAAGAAGATAAGTAAATGATCTTTTGGAAATGGAAGAGTATATCAAGTCCTTCCCTCTGCAGAGGAAGGAAAAGTTGTCACATGATAAGCCCCCACACTCTACCTTTCCAAGCATTTGCAAAAAGGACATGAAAAATGGGAGGAGAAAATGAGAATTTAGGCAGTAGTGACAAAATCTAATGGAAGCTTCCTGTCAAGAGAGAGCAGAAGGTTGAAGACCCAGAGAAAAAGATAGTCATAGATAAATACCTGAGAGTTTTAAAAATGAGGATGTTTGAAACATAAGAGTAGTTTATTTGTAGTGCTAGGAGGCAACATAACCTGTTTCTGGTGCTCCTAAATCCTCGATTAACTCTTGAAATACAGAAATACCTTTGCTAATGTTAGTTTGGGGAAAGTGCGAAGATGATTCCATGCTGTTGGTGGTCTCTCTAAAGGGAGACCTGAGACCCCGGGGAGCACCAACCTCTAAAGAAAGAAAAGGAGACAGCCTGGAGGATGAACAGCAGTTTATTTTTCCAACACTGTTCAACAATCAGAAAGGGAAGAAGTAAGGCTTTTATACATGTAGGAAAGCAGCTTAGTTATTCTGGCTATCATCTTTCTGATTTTAACCTCTGGTGACAAGTGACTTTAAGTGACGCATAAAAGCTACAGGCGAATTCACAAGAGCCCCATTTCCATTCAACAATCCCATACATCAAAGAGCACACTGCAGCCCTCTTCTTATCAGATGGTATCAAGAAAGCAGGACGACTTCAGCAGAAATCAAGCCCACCGGCCCACCACAAACATCACAGATGTGCATAGTATCTCTCTCACCACGTAGTCATTGGGTCGTGGTCCTCTGATCCCAGGCAATGGTAAATAAGAAAACTAGGAAAACCTGTTTTTCTCCCATGAATCTTTCACAACATCTCTTAAAGTTTTCTGGCATTCTTTTAACAAACACACTTGTGGAATTTCCCAGATAAGACTTAATTTTCTCAGTTAACAAACTTCTTGTGATCTATTCTTACAACTAGATAATTAAATTCTACAGTTTCCCACACCATGCAAATAAAAAGTTTCAGGAAATGAGAAGCACAGGAGAAATCAAAATATTCAGGGGGAAATGGGAAACCAGTGCAAAGGTAACTAAGATGCACTTGAGCCATCCAGTGATTCTCAGGTTGGAGGTGAAAGATCAAATTTCCACCAAAATGTCCTCATTGGTAATGATGACAGCAGAATTTTTCTTGGCTTGGTCTATTTGCATGTGAACACCATCAAAGGACATAGGATATATAGCTGATTGATGCTCAGGTAATGAATGTGAACAAGTTCTCTCTCTTACTAGGATGACCACAGCAGTGCACAATGATATAGACAAAGGACCAAACTGAAAATATTACAAATGAATACATTATGTGCCATAAAGGTATAAATAAAGATGGATCATTTCTTCTGTTACATTGTTTTGACTGAATATCATACAGGATTTTTTTATTGTTGCTATTGTTTGACCTTTTTGTATTTTTGCTTGAGGTGATAGCTGGAAAAATGCCATATAAAAGGGGGAAATTGATCAAGAAAGCAAAATATCTAGACTTAAAAGACTAAGAATGAGGCTAAAGGAAAAGTACATAGAACAGACCATGGCCAAATTAGTGTTTCAATTCTAGCCACAAAAACTGCTGTCTTTGTTCATGTCTTTTGTTGTTTTAAGAGAAGGGCTTAGTTCAGAGGTATATTCATGAGTGATGCGATCATCATCAATGGCCAGCCCTACCTCCACAATGTTCCTCAAAAACAAAGTTCAATCTTTCTTTTATCCACCTAAACACAAATTCTAGAGCAACTGATCAAGTCTATTTATGACAGAAAGTAGTTAAAAGCAGGGACACAGGATCTCCAATGCCAGTGTCTGAACCATCTACCTCCATGATATTGAAGAAAGTTACATCACCTGTCTATCTGTGCCTCAGCTACTTTGTCTGTAAATGGGACTATTATGGTCTTTAACCCTGTAAACCATTTTTAAGGACCCAATGAGCTAATACATATAGTGTACTGTACTTAAAATCAGTGCCTGTCACATACACTCAATAAGTGTTTATTATTATCATAATTCTTATTAGTATCAGTAGTATACAAGGCAGCAAGATACCTAGAATGTAATGGCTGCTCAGTAAAAGTGAATTTCACCCTTTTATCCCACTACCCCTCTTGCCACCTAATAAATGTGTGAATCCTTTGACCTTCTCTTCTATTTCCAAAGTTCTCTGGCACTTTCCTCATCTCTGAGAACACTGATACATCAGAACTCAAACACACATTATACCTTGATGAAGACAGGTGATAAATGTTTTAACAGGGCTAATGATCTCTGTGCTACTTAAAGACTCAGAGTTTTAAAGATGGAAGAGGCTTCATACACTGCTGACTCCAAATCTGTTACCTTCTTTCTCTGGGCTCTAGATATCTCTGTTTAGCTTAGCCCAATACTCTACCAGGGATGGCAAACCTTTCAGAGATTGAGTGCTCAAACTGCAACCCAAAACCCACTTATTTATCACAAAGTGCAAACACTGTAATTAAACATGAATACTGAGGGTTTAGTTTAGAAACGTAACTGTTATCCGACACTCAGCTGCTGAGGCAACTTGTCTCTGGTGCTGACAGAGAGGGCTCTGCATGCCCACTGTGCCACACATGCCATAGATTCACCAGCAATGCATCCTTGACTCCTGCATCTAACTTTCTAACTCCTAAAATGGCAGTTCTCTTTCCTGTCTACAAAGTAAAATCATGTAAAGCTTTAATAACATCGAAGTCATAGCAACAATAATTTTAAATGTGCCTGACCATTAAAACAACCAGGTAAGCCCTTCAAAATTACATATTCCACCTATCATCAACAGAATCAATAACAACCTAAAATTTTTCTAATATTCCTTTCAGTATAGCTAGCACTGCTCTATTTACAGAGCCACAAGATGCTGTCCTGTGCCTCACCTCACCCAATCATATGCAATACTTGAACCTGGAGCTAGGAAAAGGAGGAGCAAAATCCCATCATTGGAAAGGGGGGAAAAAAGATGCTATATTCTTTTTCATGTTTTGATATTGTTTTATTGTCTTAAAAATGAAAGCGCATACTTAAATAGATGTACTATCTTCATAGGAAGGGTTCCTACCCTTCCTGGGAAAGCTTTGGGAGTAACTCTGATTTGTTTAAACTCCTACTCTTAGAACATCACCAAGTTCTCAATCTGTTGCCATGGAATTACTCTCCTTAAGACAAGAACACCTATAGGATGAAAAGGGTAAAAGGCTGGGTGTGAAAATTGCAAATTAATATGCCTAGAGCCATGATAAATATGCAAACTGGAGATACAGTACAAAAACAAAAAGCACAAGTGTCAAGCAGCAAGGTGAGTGCCTATACTAAACTACACATTTTTCTGTTAGTCTCTTTTTCATCTCTTATCTCCTCCTTTTACTTTAAAGTTTATTTTTTTTTATATATCACATTCTGAAACCAGCTGCCCTGCCAAGCAGGTACATGGTAGCTGGCTGGTTGCCAAAAGTATTCTCTCTGTATATAGAAAAATTTGCCATAGACTAGAAATAACTGGATCATATCTGCTTAGTGTATATTTGCTTCAAAAATCTTAATATGAACCATCAAAGACATTAAATGTCACACTGTATCATTGCCTTATGGATTTCTCTCACCTTGCTTGATACTCAGTTTAGAACACAAGACCAAAGAGCCACACGTATCTACTCACTACTTTGTTTTGGGTATAAAGAATCCTCCTCACTAAGATCTGAAAGAAAGAAACACCAAAACTGTCTTCACTAAGCCTTCATTTGGTCTACAGACTATATTCTATGATATAGTTCAATTGATGTGAAAAAGGAAAAAAAGAAAAAAAAAGACATAAATAGACTTTGAAAATCATAGATTCTTTAGGACCTAGAGCCTTAAATTTCATATCAGGACTTCTCTAAATCACTTAACTTTTGTAGCACCCAAGAAGCAGGTCTTTTAAAAAATAGTGAATGGTAAACATATTTTTTTTCCCACAGCATGGTGTGAATATTCCTGTCATAGCAACTGTCACTTTTTTTTTAGCACTGGAGATTGAACCCAGGACCTTCACACTGAGCTGTCTCCCAGCTCTTTGTTATTTTTAATTTTGAAACACTGGCTAAAACTTGTGATCCTCCTGCCTCAGCCTCCTAAAATGCTGGGATTACACGAATAGAGCACCACTCTGAGGTGTCACATTCTTACCTGTCTATCTCATCCATAATGCTGAGAACCCCTCAAGGATAGAGACTATATCCTACCTGAGTTCCTGGCATTATCATAAATACTTGCTGAATGAGTACCTATAATAATCCCTCTTTCAACATACAAAAAGAAAAAACAGCAATGTTCAACTTATAGAGAGGAAAAATAGAGTGGTTAGCTGATGTGCTTAAGCACATGCTTTCTATGGCCTGAATAACTAGGTTCAAATTCCCATTCCAGCACTTACAAGCTGTCTTAGTTCACCAGGGACTGCTATAAGAAAATACCTAACACTAGGTGATTTATAAAGAACAAAAATTTAATTCTTGTACTTTGGAGACTGGGAAGTCTGAGATCAAGTCACTAGCACTTGGTCTGGTGAAGAACTGCTTGCTGGATCTCACCTTGAGGAAGGCGGAAGAGTAAGCCAAGCAAGCACTGCATGATCCCTCTTCTGTAAAGGCTTGAATCTTACTAATGACAGAGAGCAGAACACATAGCCTCATCCCTTCTAAACACCACACAATGGACACTATCACACAAGCAAAACCTCCATTCCAAAGTAGACACATTCAAGTGACAGCAGGGACCGCATTACTACTATCTCTGCACCTTGTTCACTTTATAAACAAGATCATCATAGTATTTACTTCTTAGACTAGTATTAGGACTAAGTGAATTTAAATATATATATATATATATTTTTTTTTTTTACTTAGAACCAGACCTAACATGTATCACATGCTATGGAGTTAGCTATTGATTGTTATTTGTGTATGCTACATCAATATTCCTAACAATCATCTGATTAAACCTAATTAGCCACCCTTAGAGATATGAAAACTAAGACCTACTAAAGCCCTTAAGTAGCTGATGTCTTAAACAGTTGCACCTACTTCTAAATCTTTTGCTCTTTGCTCTGTCTCAGAATGTCTCCTTATTGAGCATCCATATACATAAATTCAATTTACTAAAGTTCTTCTAGATGTAAAATATTGTATGTGGTGCTGCTGAGAAAATTAAAAATTGCACAAGGCAGTATGATGTCTTCAAGCGGAATAAAATTAACATTAGAGGAAGATGTGAGCACAGCTAATTTTAGGGTGAAGAAATCACTACAACAAATCCAACAGAATTTTGAGGTTCTAAGAAGGGAGGTCAAAAGTATGACGTTAGCTAACAGCGAGCAAGTGTTCATGCAATTGATAGCTTTTCAAATGGCGCTGTAAGACTTGTGGTGGAAATGAAAGGCAGCAGCAGAAATGAGGAGGTAAGGAAAAATACACCAGATGGAGGTTATAGTGTGAGCAAATTAGAGAGGCAAAAAATACCCACATGCACTCACATACCCCTCCCCTGCTCAGGGTGAGTGATTCCCTAAATTTGCTGCTATCAAGTATAACGAAGAGTGGAAAGGCAGCACAAGGTCACTTTCAGAAATAGCCTAAAAAACATGGAAAAAAATTAAAACTTCATTTTATACATGACAGGGAATTAGTCTAAATTTCAGAAAAGCCCCATGTGAAGGAGAGTGTGGACATGGTCATACTTTCAGAGTTATAGCTCACAATACATAGGATAAGATGGCAAGGGAAAGGAGAAGGAAGGTAAAAGAAGGGCCAAAGAAAACAAATCCAAGGGAAAAAATAATGTCCTGAATCAGAACAGCAACAATGAGAAATATTAGAGGAAAAGAAGGAAAACATAGATATAAAAAGTAGGAATTAGCAAATGACTAGAAGAACCGAAAAGGAGAAGGTCAAACATGATTCCAATATTTGCAGGCACTTACTAAGAGTCTGGAAATACACTACATTATCTCACTAAATTCTCAAAACACCCTTGCAGGATAAGAGGAATGTAGTTTCAGTTCTCAGGAAAGGAAATGGAGGCCCAAGTTTAAATATGGTCACTGTCATTTACTGGATAAATTTAGAATCATTTGATTGCTTCATACTTGATTTCCTCATTTGGAATATGTGCACTTCATGGTAGTGGTGTAAAAATTAAATGAGATAATGCATGTAACTCCTTTTAAAAGACCTACTGTATACTGTCTTCCAATTGTTGCAATAATATTGTGAGAAAAAAGTTACAGGCCAAAAGTTAACAAAATATATCCCTCATAAGAGTCATTGATAAATTCAGACTCATTTTCTTATAATTCTGAAGTCAGTCTCCTTTGTAACATGTGTTTTATCTCTCAATGTAGGAAAACTGTTGTCTTGTCTTTGGAGTGAATATGGTAACCAAAGAAATGGATAAGAAAATGGAATCACAGGAGTTCTTAAATGAATCCAAAATTAGCAATGAATTAGAGGGTAGTTTTTTTTTTAATCTAAATTGAAACTAAACACTTTACCAGAATGACTACATAATATGATATAATGTTCTATATGAAAAAGTTATTATTCAAATGTTAGATTAGTACATTAAAATTTGCTGCCTCATATATAATTTGCCAATGAAAAAGTTTCATGAAACATAGACTTTAGGGAAATTTTTTTTAATTGACAATATCCATTCATCAGCAGTTGCTTTATTTTTCTCCCCCTTTATATATAGTTGACTACATTTTTTACTTTTTATACCAAGGTATTATCAACATGTCAAATATTAAGGCTAGTACTCACTGTGTATGTTAGGACCAGAAAAAAGGAATAACTGTCATTCATTGGCTGGAATGACATCTGGAATTTTCTTTTTTGCAGACTTGCAGTGTATTAGTTACTTTTCTCTCATTGCTGAAACAAAATTCCTGACACCCAAAGTTAAAGTGGAAAAGGTTTATTTGGCTTAGAGCTTTCAGTCTATAATCAGCTGGCTCCAAGGCAGGGTAGCTAGGGGCAACAATTTATGGAGCTGGAAGACAGCAAAAGCAACAAGAGAGTTTAACAGCATCCTTCTTTCCTTTTTATCCCATCCAGACTACAGGGACTAGGGCGGTGCCAAACCAATCATTCACGTGTAGTGATTTGGTAATCACAAACCCTTAATCCCAGCATCACACATTCCAGATTCAGCCACCTCTGAAAAACAAAGCCCCACCTAATCCACATGAGACTTTGGGGGTGCCATCTAAACACAAGCCATAACATGCAGTATTCAATCAGATTAATTTTTAATTTCCTAACTTCTTAAAGGGCAAACCTTAAAACTGGATTTTCTCCCTCACAATACTGAAAATGTAAAAAGTCACTATTATTGATCACAAAGGCCTAATTACAGAAAGATACAACCTCTATGTTAAATCTAAATCACTTCAGGCTGAGCAATTGATGTCTGGATAATAGAGAACCAGCTAACCATTCGGACAACAGAAGGTAAGGGCAACTATAGTTCAGGCAATTCTGATTAAAAGGCATAATTTTTCTGCTTCAGCTTATTTGGCCTCATTTCCATACCAATGTTAAAAAATAACAACAAAATATACCTGATAGGAGCACAAAGTAGGCTCAGTTTTCAAGGCACATAAAGGATCCTAGAAGATAGAAAGGATTCTACAAGTAGTGCCACAGGTACCTTGTCCTCGGCACCCCATGGCTGTGCTCTCCTCAGCCACATGAAAACTGGAGATGAGGAAGATCCACACATGAAGCCAAGAGAAAAATAACTACCTTTTATTGAATGATGCAATATTAAACAAGAATAAGAACAAAGAAAATTCCACTCCCACAAATATGGCATCCAATTGATCAATCTGCCAAGAGTGGATGACAAAGAACAAAATATAAAGGAGAAACAAGCCAAGAAAGTGGTTTCATTAAAAATAATCGTAAGGCACTCATATTTCAAAACATCTTGTACACTATAAATACAACTATATCCATCAATTTAAAAAATAATATTTAAGACTGACCTTAACTCAGGAGCACTATTCACATGTAGATTCTGTGTCCATCCAGTCCTCCTCTTTATGTAGAACACTGAGTTCTACAAAGCATATTTACAGGATGACTGACCCAAATTAAGACAGGGGCCCCTAATTCAAATACAGGCTGCCTTAACCAACCTCATAAGTGGATTTTGAGCAAGGAGGAAAGCATTTTTTTCTTAGGAAAGCAAAAGCAAGTCTGAGATATTGTAAATGAGAGTAGCAAGATGGAGAGGGGGGATCGTTCAATATTTTTTAACACTTAAATCAAAACAAAATAATTTTTTGATTCAAAAAGTTCTTTAGCCAGGTGTGGCAGTGCATCCCTGTAATCTCAGCATTCTGGGAGGCTGAGGCAGGAGGCATGGGAAATTTAGAAACTTAGCAAAACTCTGTCTCAGAAAGTTTCCATCTTTAAATCTGAAAAACTCTCCATATATATATAATATATCATTATATATAAAATATTTTGATAATTAAGCAAAATAGCTCCCACTCCCCCAAAAAATCCATTTTTGTTCTGACTACATTTTCTAAAGCCAAAGATATCTATCTACATAAAACATAAATTAAAGAGTTGGAGTGAGATCTTAAAAGTACTCTTTCAGTACAGTTTTAAATTACATGAGATTAAAAGCATATTTAATATTATTGAAATATTAGATATGCCTCCTGTGTCTCACACATTTAAATAATGGGCCGTTCTCTTTTGCTTCAGGTTAAAGGATTTTGACAGCAACGCAAATGACCATCTGGAGACCATGCACATAGGTTAAGCTGTTCCAACAAGGCAGGACAGGACAGAAGAGGCTGCTAGAGAAAGACTAGTGATGAACTAAAGGAAGACAGGTTGAACAGGGAAGGAAGTTCAGGTACTTAGGTGTTAACTATTCAAAATGCCTAGAAGAAGAAAACAGTCTTGCATGTGAACAGAGCTTATTATCAGGTAATACCTGGCAGGCACTAAACAAAACTCAAATCAATCAGAAAAGCAACCAGTACCTAGACAGTCTCACCACTATGGTGAGGACTCAACCGCAGCAACCATGATCAACAGGAAAGCCCAGAAAAGGGAGTCAGGATCAAACCAAGAAGCAGAACTGACTAAAGGTTGAATATAGAAATTCTGGATAGTGAAAATCCAGTATTTCTACCGAGAAGGCAAAATTTTTTCAGAGCTAAATTTTGGGACCAACATGCAGCAGGATAAGGAGTCTCCAAACATCAGGATAGGATCATGTCAGTGAGGAGCCGAAGATTACTGCTTTTGAAGAGTAACATCAGGAGCTCTATTTGGTGCATATTCACATAAAAAATTTTTATCAATTTAAATCTTCATTAATCTGGAAAAGATGACACCAAACATTGCTTGGAAATAAAACCATCCAAATAGTAATGATATTATTAAATAGTTAAGATATTTCTTTTTCTATCAAAATTAATAAAATATTGACAGAAGAGGTAATCATAGCATTTCCTTAGTTTGGGAGTCCAGTTTGGTCACAGTTCTAATAATTTCTCTTACACAGTAGGAAAATTAAACAAAAGGACCATGGGGCAGTGAAATTCCACCAAGGCATATGACCCAAATGATTCCTCTTGCAATAAGACCTTCATTTGTGAAATATCAATACCATTAAGTGACAGTTTATTGTAACTCTGTCAGGGGCCAAAATTAAGAACTCAGACTTAAATAATAGAAAGATTTTCTCATAACCCAATTAGCTCTACATTTCAAAGAAAGAGATGTTTCTGGTGCCTGAGGGCTTAGGATGTAGGATTTGCTCTCTCCAAAGCTATTCCCAGGCATCTTGCATTTGACTCATCAAATGCTTCTTGGGTAAGACTTTATGTTTACACATGAAACAGAAGTGACTGTCTTATCCTGGATTTTGTCAAAAGCAGAATCTGCAACAAGTGAGAATTAATTTGGGAATGTGATCCAAGGGAATGGGGATGAAAGACAGAGAAATCAACTAGGAAGAAAGAAAGCCAACACAAGAATGCTTATTGAGTCGGCAGTTTGTTTCTGAAGGAACTTTATAAAATTTGTGTTAAAACCATCTGTGCAAGATTAGAAAAGAGAAGCATTTATCTATTGCTTGCCATTCCCAATTGATCCACATCTCAACTTGTAGTTTGCACAAATTTTAGTTTCAGGAGGTTTCCTGAGGGTGTCCTGTGTAGAATCATCACAGAAAACCCAGGGCAAAAAGAAGAAAACCAGAAGAGCTTCAGGCTAGAATCTGGGTGAAGCTGATGAAGCCTGATTAACACTCCAGGCTCCAACATCTTACAAAAGGATTTCAAGAGGATGGGAGATTGGGGACATGAAACATCTAATTCTGTGTCTAAAGAATAATTCCTAATTAGAAAATAATTAAGACAATTTGATGAGAGCAGGCCCATGTTATTCCTCTTAACTCATCAACTACAGACCCCATAAAAAGCATCATGAAAGACTTAGAAGGGTCTGTTGATAACATTTCTATTCTGGAGTCTCATTACCAGCCAGAGAAATGAGGATGAGAATACCTAGTTGTCCTTTATTTAGACTAGTTAACAGTGGTGTGCAATGTTACAACTTTAGCTGTCTTAGGAACTCCGTATTAGAGGCTTCACTTCAAATCATCTGAAATATACTAAAAAATACATCAAAATAGTTAAAATTTATGGATGGTATTTTAAGAGTTGAGTGAAATAGCACTTGATTACATAGCACTATTACATTTTATATATCTATTCAAATACTTATTCCTTTTTTATTCTACGTATTTAATGCCACGACCCACACAGCATAGGGTCCAAAGCTGAGGAGAGCTGTGGGTGATGAAGAAAATTGAAAAACAATAAGAAAGATGGATACATACCAAGATGATGGTTTAAAGCTGGGACCAGGTGGAGCCATAGCCTGTCGGGAGCTAACGGCCAATGGTTAATGACTGCCTGGGGTCCTGCGCACTCTTTATTCATACTGTAAGACAAACAGGAAGAGAAGGCGGGGTAACTTGTGCTACGTGACCTACGTGGCCTAGGCTGAACTAGCGTGATTGTCTCACGATCAGGGCATGCGCAGAAAGGCAACAAGGAAGAAGGATACATAATGTAACTGTCTCCTGGGACTGTGCCATCCAGGGTCTATAATCTTATCTAGTCTATGGAGGAGAAAAGGAGTAGGGAGGAGGAGAAGGACCATCTTCCCAGACCATCATCTCGCCCCTTGGGAATTTAATTTTTTTGTTTTTTGGTAATGAAAGTGTTTGCATAGGCTGTATACCTGGTTAGGTTTTATCAGTTTGTATGTGTACTTTGTTTTATTTTTTTCTAAGTAATAGATTTTTGCAATCCCCCAGTGAGATATTAAATTTAATATAAGGAATGGAATTTAATGGATAAAAAAGAACTCTGAGTAACTTCCAGGTGCACTTGTCAAGCAGAGTCTTGACAATTGTTTTGGGTGAGTAAAAATTTATGAGGGAATCAGTTAGCATTTGGAATTAAGGATCCACTCAACGTGGAATAAATGTCCTCTCTATAAATAGCAGACTTAAAAGTGATAATGTACAAAAGATATGGTTTTTTGGTCATGAATTTTTCAGTCTAGTCACCCAGACACCCAGAAATATATGGTCTATTCTTTAATTGTATCCAGTATATCTCCCTAAAGTGATTACTATATCTACAAAGTCCTTGCCTGATGAAATAGCACTTACTAACCTTAGCAAACAGTGAAAGTGGCAATTAAAATGTGCAGAGCACAGAGTTTTGGTATTTCTCACCAACATTATGGAAAACTATGTCCACAGTTTCAGAGAGGCCTTATAATGCAGCTGTGAAGGCATCTCCAGACTAGATTTTGTGTCCCAATTCTATCATTTATTTACCTGTGTAACCTTAGGGGAGTCACCTAACAATCTTGAACCTTCTTTATTCGATTAGTAAAGTAGGTATAATAATAATATCTACTTCACAGGACTGTAGTCATTATGTATAGTAACATAAATGATGGGTCCTGTACATTGACATAAGCACTGAGGACGTAGTTATTGCTCTGCTGCTGTTGATATTTCCACAGATGAAGATATTTCATCTGGTTCCAAGAAGGGAAAATAGCAAAGATGCTTGAAAGGGCATTTAAAACTGTCCAACTGAATAAAGCTCTTACAGAATTATCATGTAAGCTCACAGCGGTCCTTTCCTTCTGAGACCACATAGCACTTCAAGTAGAAGAATGTTATTAATCTCAACCCTTCAAAATTCAAGCAGTAATACCACTTTGTGAATTTCTTTTAAGAAAATAAAATCAGATGTCTTTCCACAAAACTATTCATGACAATGATATTTAATATCTTGAGTTTCAATAGCCCAAATATGCAATAATAGGGCATGTTTGGGCAAATTATGTCATATCCATTAGCTAGATAATATAATAATTATTTTTTTAAACTTTTATGTTTTACTATGAATGTATTTCTGAAAGAATGTCAAAGGAAACTGAATTTACAAACATATGATTACAATTACTTAAAAATGCATGTGAAAATAAAACTTATAAGGGTTCACATCGAAAAGGTACTAGATATGATGGAATAATATGATGAAATTTTTATTTTACCTCTTTTTTGCTATTCTATAATGTTTCTTTGTTAATTCTGCAATTAAGACAATGAGATCAATGTTTTTTAAAAATAGCACTTGCACATCATGTTTCTGACATTAAAATTTGACAACCTATAAGAGGGCAAAAAATCTTCTAAATATTCAAAAGACCAAGAGAGATGGTAATTATCTACAGCATCACTTCAATATAATTATTGCTACTTTCTTCTTAGTGTTCCTGGAAAAGAAGATGAACATATTACTAGGACATCATGGTATGGATTATGCTAATGCCAGTGAATGGAGCAGACTGGAAAAAGCAGGTTAACAGCACAATGAACAGATGCATTTAGTCTCCAATAAGATTTCCAGGTATACTCTACCTTTATTAGCAGAAGTGCAACTGACTTGCCAGTACTCTGAATATTAGTATTACTCTGGTCAACATTTTATTAATTGTTAATTGATAACATTTCCAGCAAAATAGTCAAGCGTCATTGTCCCTCAGAAGAGAAAAGACCTCTGAATAGCCTTCTTGTAAGTCTACTGGAGACTTATTCCTTGCTCTGAGTTAACTGGGATAGCAACAAGGAGAAGGAAGCAAGCTCAGAGCTTTAGAGCTGAAGGTGCCAAACTGAGCAGATTTAGAAACCAAATGTATTTGTTAATTCCCAAAGTGATTTTAAGAGCAGAATCTTTGAAGGACTGCCAAGTAAAATTAATCCTTTAAAATGATAATGCAAATTTTTAAATCACAATGGAGAACTGTGAGTTTAAAGGGAGCATTTGAATATTTCTGAAATTTTAACTTGAAGCTCACAAAGGCCACCTATAAATGGATGCCCCCACCATTGCTTGAAGTTATAGAAAAAGAAGTTTTGGAGAATCTACAGTTAATATCATTCTAACAAAAAAAGTCCTTATCTATCGTTGTCTGTGTGTGTGTGTGTGTGTCTGTGTGTGTGCGTGCGTGCGCGCGCACGCATGCGCACACATCCTCATGTTCATGCACTTATGCATCAATATGTAACCTTATAACATTTTATCAAAAGATTAATTCTAAATGCCAGTAGTTTGCAATAATCAATGCAGACAACAGAAAGCAGTAATAACTAATTCCTATGCTTGGTCAATGAAGGCAACAGGAAAATTGAAACATAAAATTGTTCTTCAGCAATAACATAATTAAGAATAGATTACTACATGTTTGCTGTTCTTTGCAGGTTTACAAATCTTAAACATCAAAATACATTTTAAAAGTCAGTTTGAATCTCACTGCTTATTTAAAATTATCCATTTAATTAGCCAAAAATATTTAATAAATTATTGTATGCTAAACACTCTGTTGATTCCAAAAATTTCTGTCCATATATATATATATATATATATATATATATATATATATAATCCCTACTCTCCTAGAGGTTTCAGTCTGGTAGAGGGCAGATCTCATGTATGATTAAAAATGTCACTACAAACTATGATGGGTAGAGAAACATAGAGAAATATAAAGTATGCAACAGGTGGACTTGTCATTGCATGGTGCATTAGAGCAGGCTTTCCTGAATAGTTGGATCTGAGCTCTGAAGTACTAGGAGAAATGAACCAGGCAGAGAAAGAAGGGAAGAGCATGGGTACAATACACGACCCATATACCTGGATGTAACTCAGCATTAAAGGATGCTAGATCAAGTAAGTACAAAGGAGTTTGAGTGTGGAATAACAAGAGAAGTTAATAAGAACAAAAACAAAACAGCTTCTTTTTTCCCCATCCTTATATAAAAAAGAGAGGCCAAGATTTAAGTAGTTATTTTATTTCCATCTCTTTGCCTACCTCGTGCCTTTTATGTCCTCTCCTGTCCTCCTAACTCCAGTCTCCCCACAACAGATCTATTGTGTGGTATTAGACTGGTTTGTTTCAGAGAGAGAAGAGAAGGAAAAGTCTTGCCACAAAGAGGTAGATGCCCTGTTTTGGAGGAGCAGGCATAACCCAGACTAGAAAGAAGAGGTTAGGAGTGGGATTTGGTTCATTTTGAACATGGTTTCAGGGGTCAGCTGTTCAATGTAAAAGCATATAGAAGGCAAACAATATGAATCACAAGCTGGAGCACCTCAGTGAGACTTCCTGTGGGTGTGACCAAGCACAGAGGCTATGGCGGTTGGAGGCAGGCAGTGAGATTGACCCAAGGAACCCCGAGAATGGTTTCCACTACATCATGCCCAGCACTACACTAAAAAACTTATTGGGATAATCTCATTTGATTAGCAAAAACGTCTGTAAGTTAAAGACTATTGTTATTCCCATCATACACATAAGGAAAAAGGACAAGGCTGTAAAAGATACGTAATTTGCTTCACAACACATAGCATGTAAATTCAGGAGTTGAGCTCAGTCAATCTGACTCCAGCTTCCTTGCTCTAAATCCAATATACTCTCTAAATTTTTTTCCAATACCTAAGCAGCCAAGTCCTACAGCAGAATCAATTTGTTTATAAAAATGAAGATATTCGCTCCAGTTTTGTATCAAAAATATTGCACCAGCTTAATTTGAAAAGATCATTCTGGAAAACAGACAGTAGAGTGGGGCAAAGATAAATGTAGCAATGTTAGTTGGGACGCCATTAGAAATCCAGGGAGAGATTGGTAGCTTCTCCTAAAGTTAGACCTACGGTTATGAAGTATGAAACCAGACTGAAATGGGCAGCCTTTAGAATTATTTAAGAAGTAAAATCATAGAACATGGTGATGTTGGTGACAGGAGGGTCAGAGAAGCCACTTCCAGGGTCACATCTCTTATTTGTTGCTAAATTCTGTATTTTCTTTTGTGCTAGGTTATTTGCTCTGAAACTCAAGGTGTTTGGGCTGAAGATACAAATTTGGGAGTTATAGATTCTAATCTTCACTGCACTTTTTTTTTTTTTCTTGGTACCAGGGATCAAACTTGGGACCTTGTGCTTGTGAGGCAGGCGGCAGAACCACTGAGCTAAATCCCCAGCCATCTTTACTGTACTTTAAAGTGGTCCTTCCTACCTATAAAAATATATTAGAGCAATTTTTATAAAAATGTCATTGTAAAAAACCTTCTGGTAAAAGTAACAAATTAACAGATCATTTAGTCTCAATCTAATTTAGAAGCAAGAGAAATATCTTTATTTTCTGCCCTGGAGATATCTATATATTTTTCAATGCCAAGATTGAAAGTGGAACTAAATGACTCATCACTAAAGTAGGCCAACTGTCTGTAAACTGATGAGAAAATATCAATATGGTCATGCATCCAAGTACAGTCAGCTTCAGAAATAACTTTACCTGTATAAATCTTACATCATTTTCTTAAAAGCCAAAAGACGTGTCTTCTGATGTGTCTTTTAAGATAAGATACTTCCCAGGGTTGATAGGGCTAAATTATTTATCATAATATTAATGCTTTCCCAAAATAACTTACTCAGCAATACTATACTTACTAATACCAACTACAGACTGTCATTTACCTGATTCCTAATAAAATTCCTGCTAGATTACTTCTACTCATATTGTAGTCCTTGTTTCTCCTCCATTTTACCAATGACTATTTAAAGTTTGTTACTGCCTCTACATTCTGACTCCATACTCATGCTTGAACTTTCCTAAACAGATTTCACTGAATTCAAGTACTGTGTGAATTTTTAAAAGACAAGTGGAAGTTTTTGTGATAATAAGTATTTTTGATAAGTAAATAGATAAAGGAGATGGAGAGAACGGTCAAGGAAATGTATACTCGTACCATGCTCACGATCATCTGCTGCATTTCAAACTCAGAAATTCAGATAAAGGAGAAGTTCCATTAAATTCTCCAAGATCAAGAAGTTATGCTTTGCAAAACATGGTTAACTAGCAGGCCTAATCCATACCCCTGGTACAAATTGTTCAGAGATTCCCTATTTTATTTGAATACAGAGGCAAACTCATTATTCAAAAAAAAATACACACAATATGGTACATTTCTGAGTTGGCAAATATATTCCTCATGGCCCTGTCTCTACCCACTCACATCACTAATCAATTCCTGTACCACTCTCCTCAGATACAGAGCAGAGTCTAAAAAACATGAGCACACCACTGTAGATAGCCGCTACTCCAGTGGTGGCAAACCGATGGCACACGTGCTGCAGCAGAATGTTTGTCATCATTGAAAGCTCTAAAAGGTTCACTATCACTGCCCATCACACTGATCAGAAATGAAATATGCCATCCCTGAAAATGTGAAAAGAAATACTGAATGTTTGTTCTAAACTATATATTGTCACTTAGTGGGGTATTTTTTGACAAAGTACACAGCCTTTTTGAGCACACAGACCTTTCCGGACACATGAAGTTGTTGTGATGGACAAATTATTTTTTTCTAAATGTAAAGATGGTTTAAAATGCTGTGAAAAATTATTTCCTACTGCTTTTTATCTATAGCTGTACAGAAGAGGGGAATATAACAAAGTCAAATTTAAATAATTCTAACAAATATTTTATTCAATTTTCTGGAATATTCTCTTTATTTTAAAATACGTATTCTAAAATTTGGTTCCACCTGAGACGGCAGAGTTTCTGAGGGCCATCTGGGGGCTGCTGTGCACTTCCTTTCACACTGTTCCTTTTTGATATTTGCATTTATGTGATTGACCATGTGTGGACTTAAGTAAACAAATCTTCTTGTAAGTGTGTTCCTTGATTGGTGTTTGCATGCTCAAAAGGAAATGGTACTGAGTAAACAGGCATCTTAGCTTCAGCAATGAAGATACAGGAAGGAATCAAGGAGGAAAATCTCTGCTTTGAAGAGATAAAGAAAGCCTATAATCAGAGTTATCCAGGCAAAGGCATTACCTGTGGGAGGCTGCTCTACTTTGTACTCACGTAGCACCTTTCATCCACAAAGCTCAAATCACCTACTATTTATTAAACCCCTTCATGTACATGGACCTCATTGATCCTCTCAGCAGGGTTATGAAAGCATATTATGGACCCCACTATGTGAATATGAAAATGAAGGCACTGGAACTGAAGTGCCTCATCAAAATGCACAAAAGTAAACAAATGAAAAAAATTTAAAACATAAGAATAACTATGGGTGTGATCCAATTTCTTTAGTGTGAGGGCTGATTCTTATTAATTTATTTCCATTAAACCACAAACACTTCCAGCATCAGCCATGTATGCAATAGAGACTCTCTATAGGTAAAGGGCACCTTTTTTTAAAATAATGTTACTTTAAATACCCCTTCCCCTCCCTTCTTTCCAATTGAAAGCACAGAAAAGGTTTATGATTCTCTATCAGGAAAAAAAGCCCACTAGACACTTCACAAAAATCCATAATATTTATTTATTTATTTATTTATTTATTTATTTGAACATGGAGGTAAAACAAGGACAAATGTCCACAAAACACTCTAGCGAGGTTTGCAAATTACAATTCACTTTTCTGCCATAATATGCTTAAAAACTCAGTGGGTGTATTAAATCAAAAGACAAACAAAGCAGGCGCTGCAGTTCCTATATGTCAGACCTTTCCCACCTCAGAATTCTGCTTCTGTCATTTCCCAAAACATTTCTGACATTTTCAATCAAACTGATATACTTATTCTTCCTTCACAGCAAACAAGAACTGTAATGCTACACTCTCTTTTTCCTAAGCAAGAAAAGAGACAAAATAAGTCTTCCTTTCTCATAGAAACTGATAGGAGAGGACAAATACAAGCCCCATCAGTAATTTGCATTTCTTTTGGTTAAATGCTAAAAGTCTCTGGTGTAAACTGGGTAGTAACCAACTCTGAAGAAGTAAGAGAAATTCAAAGTTAAAGTTATTTCATTTGAACACTGACCTTCGACTTAGGAAAAATTTCTGTTTTCCCTCCATTTAGACCCCTTTTGTGAACTGCATGACAAGTCCTTGACCTAATTGTCCCTTGTACTTTAAAAAAAAGGCATACTAGAGTTTCTCATAAATATTTTATAAATCATTTGTTTTTTCTCTTTCTGCATATGTGATTTATTAAGTAAACAACAAAAAGGCACATTTATAAAACAGGTCACAAAGCCTGTTGATGCATACTAGGCGATTTTGTGATAATATTTCCAATTCAGTTGAAATGTATTTTGGAAAGATTCATAAAGTTTTCATAAATAATACATATGTAAAATAAAATTAAACATCAATAACAACAACTAAAAAAACCCTGAGACACTATCATCAGGGATTTTCTGGGTGGTACTTATCTGCCTCTTTTTTATACGAATACACTAACACATACACAATGAAAACAGCTCATATTCAGACAGCAGCTCCACTAAACCGAAAATAACATGACAATTGCTCATCACACACACACGTATGCACACATACACATACATACACACCTTAAAAAAATTAAAAATCACAGAATTCATCACTGGAACAACATCTACTTATAGGAAAGTACTTTGCAAATTAACCTAATATCTTTGGACAATGAGATGGCATGCTTGGCTTTAAGAATTATGCTGCTCAAAATTAGTGAAGGCAGAAAGTTTATTTTGTATTAGAAGATTCACCTGAATGAACAAAACTCACAATGAAACTGTAGCAAACAGTTCTTCATGCTATTTCAAAATTTAATCCTATAGACAAAGGAAGCAGAAAGAAAAGCAAAAGTAGAAGAAAAAAACTCCCCAGTCTATTACTGACAGTTCTCGTGGGTGGCTTGATTTCTCCACCTAGAGTTATCCATTCCTATGGATTTTTTCCTAGTTATGACTCAGCACCCTATATTCCCTGGAAGTTAAAATTTTAGTGTTGTAAATGTCAAAACTTTGAATTAGTTGTTTCAACATGAACACTTTATTGTGTACATGCACAGTCTCTTGTTTGGGAAACAGGTACACAGGCTGAAATTAGAGATCAGTAAAATACAGGTTTTTATCATTCTGGAAGTAGCAGGCTACTTAGAAATGATTGCTATTCACAGGAAAAGCCACCTATGGGCAAATGAAAGCTATGTGATGAATAAACCAAGATCTCCATAACTCTCTAGGATTACAAGAGTAAAGTTTGCTCATAGATAAATGTTAAACTATTTCTGCACTGTACAGGAAAATGGACAGCACAAGGTAAAATATTTGAGCTTCTTTTAAAAAAAGCAAAACTAAAAATATGTCAGATTTCATAGTCCCATTTCAGAGTACCAAGTCACTCTCTGATAAGAGCAGCGAGTGATCTTATACTTATCCAAGGACCTTGATAAGGTCTACTTACCTTTTCAGTTCTACTGTTGTCCATTCTGTAAGAAAATAAAGTCTAATTTTCTCAATTGTTATATATTTTTGATAAATATATTAAGAGATTAAAATAAAGACATAGAAATTAGATATTAGAGATGTATCAAAGTTTATTTTATCTGGGGTATTATTTATGAGTTCATTTTGTCCTTTAAAATTATTTACTTTTCAACTAACTGCCTATCCATTGATTATCAAATACTCAACACCTGAATTTACTTCTCACAAATGTGGAACTTGCTTGTAAGTTGAAAGGATAAAGGCAATTAAAAAGCTCTCAACATTATATTCACAATCCTGGATATACCTGTACCTTCAACTGTTCGTCTTTTCTCTTTTTATATAAAAAATCTATACAACTCTCTCCCTTGTGCACTAAATATCACTCTATAATAATCAAGAAAATTGTTACAGCAATTGCCCTTTCCAGATCATCAATTTCCACATTTTACTGTAGCATTCTAATTAATACACACATGCACATGTGCACATGCATGCAAATCTTACAGCATCTCTGTGTTGGAATCTCCAGAGAAATAAAACCAATACGAGATGCCAGATAGATAGATAGATAGATAGATAGATAGATAGATAGATACGTAGATACATAGATATAGAGAATTGACTCTCAAAATTATGGAGTCTGAGAGAGAATAAAATCTGCAGTAGACTCAGCTAATGACGTAGTTCCAATTTGAAAATGAAGGCATGAGAACAGAAGAGCCAATGGTATATACTCCATTCCCAGTCTGAAGGCCAAAGACTGATATCCCAACTCAAAAACTGTCAGATGGGGCTGGGAATTTAGCTCAGTCATTCCACTGCCTCCTTTGCAAGCTCAAGGTCCCGAGTTCAATCCCCGGTACCCCCCCCCAAAAAAAAGTCAGAAGAAGAGAATACAGAGTCTCCCTTACTCAGTCAGACAAGTTCTACTGAGACCTCCAACAGACTAGATGTGAGATTGGCTTATATAAGAGAGAATAATACATTTTTCTGTCAATATAAATATTAATCTCATTCAGAACACCCTCAAAAACATTCCCAAAACCAATTAACAATCACAATCTCTCCCTGAAAAACAAAAGGAAAATCAATCCTGTACAGGCCCCAATATCCCCTCAAATTGTTTCCATTTAACTGTATTTTTATAGCAAAATTTCTCTAAATATTCATGGATATCTGGGCTTCCAGGCTACCATCTGTCCCACCGCTCCCAGCCCAGAGGAAGGGGCTTCTGAGATTCTGTCCCACTGCTCCTGGCTTAGAAAGGGGCTTCCAGGCCACTGTCCATCCCACTGAGCCCAGCCCAGAGGAAGGGGCTTCAGAGCCTTCGAACCACCACTCCTAGCCCAGAGGAGGGGCTTCCAGGCTGCTGTCTGACTCGCTGCTCTCAACCCAGAGGTAGGGGCTTCTGAGCTGCTGTCCCACTTCTACCAGCTCAGAGGAGGTGAACTGCATGGGCGCCAACAGCATCCCCCACACCAAGTTGAAAAGAGAAGACATGTAAATAAGTCTCAAAAACAGACTTCCAGATCACCTACAGCAGCCCCAAAGGGAAATAAGATGGAACACTCTGATACTCAACCACCTGGAC
>NW_004624736.1:28295277-28336762 GCF_000247695.1 Heterocephalus glaber | reverse complement strand
AAAGGTCCAAAGGGGTAGGGGTAGTGGGAGGGGCAGGGGAAAGGAAAGAAGGGAAAGGAAAAATGATGAGAAATGGAAAAAATTGAAACAAAGTTTTTGTAAATAGGGAAGAGTGGAGAGGGTGAAGGGAGGGCTACAAATGGGGAAAAAATAAGAACTAAGATGTATCATGTAAAGTTACAAGTTCCCAATGAGAAATGTAAATGTGTGGTATACCTAAAATGTACCAATAAAAGAATTTAAGTGATATATAAAAGAAAGAAAGATTTATGGATATCTACCATGTCTGCTCTTTCTCTCATTCTCCTCTGAGGCCTTTCTATTTAGTAGGCCATATAACACAGAACTGCTCTTCCACCTTCCTACTGTGCTTAATTTATCTCTGCAAAAATTGTCACCATCTAACTTCTATACCTATTTTTGCCGCCCACACTAGAATACTAATAGAGAATTCTTAGTGCTTTTGATTAGGAAAGAAATAAATATTGAAAGCATATGGAGGTGCTCATTAGCAATAGTTAGAGCAATAGTTATTTTACTGGCCCAAGGTAGGTACTCAATATTTTAAATGAATTAATAAACAAAAATAAAGATCCTTTAAAGAGTGCTCATTTATTTTCTATATATTTACTCCTAAAATAAACCAACTAAGAAAGTGGTGCTACTAACAGATTCAGAAATGAAAGGTTTGTCACTATGTCACATCCCTATGAATCCTTAAAGCACATATACCTTAAAACAATACCACTTCACCTATTCTTAAGGCATCACTAAGATCAACAGAAAGAAGCAAATTTTTGCCTCTTTGGAACTAAAGTTTAAGAGAACATACTAGAGACAGAATGCATGTGTGGAAAGCCATGCATTGTCACTGTCTAACTCTGAGACTTCATTTATTTAATCTTTCTATACATTGTGTTTCTCCCTTATAACAGAGGTGATAGGTTGTCAGTTATTTTATCCATTTTCCAATTCTCTGGGCATTAAAAAAATATTTTCCTCTCCTTCCTGATTTTCCAACAATCTGTTTCCCAACAATGTCCTCAGCCAAATACTTCACTTCATACATTATAGAAACTACAGAGACTAACTATGGAAACCACTGCACTGCCCACCACCTCATTCACAATTTACAGAAGTAGTCTTTCACTTGTTTCCCATACATGAGCTCCTAAGAACAGCATATACATTTGCACTTCTGACCTCATTTCCTCTTGTCTTCCAAAGGACTTCACTCCTACTCTTTAGGTCTACTCTGCATCATCCACTTAGGATTCTTTAATTATTTGTATCAGCATACTAGTGTTTTTTATATCTCTGATCTTGGCAGTTTTCTTTTCTTTTTTTTTTTCTTTATACCAGGGAATGAACTTGGGACCTTGCGCTTGCAATGCAGGAGGCAGAACCACTGAGCTAAATCCCCGACTATACCTCTGATCTTAAACAACATACCAACACAGTAATAGTACCTATTAACAGTGGAAAACCTTCCATCATATAACTATATCATAATTCATTTTATCACTCTCATATTAATGGACATTTTATAACATTTCCAGTTTTGGTTCCTTTGAATTTTTAAATTAATCTCCCATAAACGTTTTATGTATATGCTTTGGTAAATATATATAAAAGTATTTTTCTAAGTTAAATACTGACTAATGATATTACTGGAGCCTAGGTTGTGCACATATTCAATTTTATAAGATAATAGAAAATTATTTTCAGAATTATACCAATTTACATCCCATAAACAGTGTAAATTGCTCTCTATTGTCACCAAAGCGTTATTTTTAGGTTGTTTGATGTTTGCCAATCTGCTAAGTATCAAATGATTACTTATTATTTTAATTGGCATTATAATTATTAAGGAGATTGAGTATCTTTTAATAAGTTAATAAAAGACTTATGTTTTTCTCTCTGAAATATGCCTGTTTATGTCTTGGTCCTGTTCTCTGTGGAACTGTCTTTTTCTTACTAATCATTTTAAGAGTTCTCTACATATTCTAGATGCTCATCTACTCATTTGTTCAATATGTGTGTTATGAATGTATACTCCCAGTTTGAAGTTTGTCTTTGATGAAAAAAGTTTAATTAATAGTACCCAAGTTGATCCTGTTCTCCTTTACAGAATGTGTATTTACACCATTGCTTACAGACTTGCTAATGTGGCTGGCTGGTAAAGAGCATAATTTCTATGGTTAGACTGCTGAGTTTGGGTCCTGGCTCCATCTCTCACTAACAATACAATCATAGGTACTTAGCTTTATGTACATCAACTGCTTCATCTGCACAGCAGGGGTCACCTTATGAAGATTAAATGTTCTAATATGTTTAACTTACTAAAACTGCAGTTAACATTTTAAATATTTAATTCTGATTGGCTGTTTTTATTTAAGAAATTCCCACTACTTGTTTATAATATATTTTCTTATATTTTCTTCTAAAAGATTTAAAATTTAAATTGCATATTTAAATCTATAATCCAACTATTTTTTTATATTTCTATAGTGTGAATATGAGCCCACAAAAATATGTAAAGTGCTTCACAAATATTTGTCAGGTAAAAGGGCTGAAGACCAAGACCAGACCAGGCCACAACAACCCTTTATTAGGGGAATAGATCTGCCAGGCTGTCTCTGAACAAAGGAGAGACAAAAGCAATATGTCCAGGGCAGGGAGAGTCTTTTATAGAGAGGGGTGGGGTTTGTAGGGGCTGAGGTGGGGTTGAGTGAGGTAGTGACTAGGGAATGGAGGACCCAGTGATGTCACTAGATGGTAGAAGGTGAGCGAGTATTAGGTTACTTTCTAGGTGGGAACAGGGGCATACTGGGAAGAAGGGTTTATTCTTTGGTGGGAGCAACCATCTTGGCAAGATATCACACAGGGGAGGGGGCAAGGCACAATAGGAAGAGGGCAGCTACTATACATAATAGCTGCTGAGGTAGTGGGAAACCTATCAATATTATGCCATTTTTGCTTAGGTACAAGAGGTCATGTTTGTGTTGTACTAATACATATGTTGCAGGAGCACCTGCTTCTGCAATATTTGATACATTGACTTCTTGTTTATTAACTTATCTAGGCATGCACAGTTCATCTCTGCCCTCCCATTGACTGTTTCTCCTTAGTTTCTTTACAGATGCTAGCTCCTGATTCAACCTCATTCCAGTTGAATTCTAGTCCTCTCTTTTCTGGATACTCTGTAAACTAGAGTCAGATTATTTAGGCTCACATTATAACTTTTTCATTTCATACTAAGAATGTAACTGAGGTAGTTAATGTCTGTGTGCTTCGGTTCACCATCAGTATATTGATACAATAGCATTTCCTATCTTGTAGGTTTCTTATGAGCATTAAATAAATTAATGCATATAAATCACTAAGAACAATATCTGGTCTTCAGTAGGTACTGAAAAATGCTATTATTTTCTAAAATATTTCAACTTCAAAAAACTAAACTGACTGCTGAAGATCCTTTGATCTTTACATTTAGTCAGCTCAGAAATTGCCCTAAGATTTACACTGCTAGCTGCTTTCTTGGCTCTTCATGTTTAGGTGTATGACAAGCATCTTAACTGTAGCCTGACCAAAGCCGAACTCTTGACCAAATCCAAGTTTTTCTTCTCAGCAAGAATGAAA
This sequence comes from Heterocephalus glaber, assembly GCF_000247695.1. Next base: position 28,333,120 of record NW_004624736.1, on the reverse strand, counting down.
CCACCATGCATTCCATTTATTCAAGCTAAAACTTCAGTCAGCCTGGATTTCTTTGATATTTTCCTTATATCCAAACTGATTAATTATACTTTCAAAAGATCTCTCAGATGAGTATTTCTCCCTAAATCCACTCCTGAAAATGGTCAAATGTGAACCACAACTGATGCTCAGCTCTTCTCCCTGATCCGTGAGTCTGAGGCAGTCCGTGACCCCTACCCCGGTTTGCCAAAGACATTCTGCAGCTCTGCACAGCAACAAATTCAAACTCCTTTCAGTGGACTGCAAAGGCCCTAGCACATCTAAATTTTTTAAATTTATTTTTCTAAGTTCCTCCTTTTGTACTCACTGGTTATCAAAAAGCCCAAGCCTGGATCTTAAACTTTCTGGATCTTAAATTCATGAACTCATCCTTGCCTCTGGAAATTCGCATTGATAACTTGGAATGGCTTAACATCAGGTCTGTGCAGGGCTTCTTTTTTCTCATCAGGTCCCAACTCAAAAGGATACTTCCTCCAAGATGCCTTCCTTGACAGCCCTAGTTAAAACTCCCCCACCTCCAACTATTTTTTTTTTTTACTTATTTGTATCTAAAACTTTTGTATTTACTCCTGCATTTTCTGTGTCTCTCAACTAGAAGTAAGTTGAGGGTAGCAATTTAGTGTTATTGTGATAATCCCTAGAACAGTGCCTGATATACACATAATCAGTTCCCAATACTAATAATTGAATGACTGTTGGATCTTGTCCTTAAGACTTTATAGGCAGTTTTTCCTTGAGTAGGAGACATACAATATCCTTGTATAATATATACACCATTGAGGTGAAGGATATATACTTTCTATTTTATAGATAAAACTAGACACAAAGCTAGTAAGTGCTAGAAGTCGAATTCAGAACTACATCTTGTTTATCATTCAATCTCCTATTGTGTAATATATCAATAAATGTTGAATAAATATTTGTGTATTTACATAGATAAATACATAAAAATTTGAGAGAATGTAAAGAAAAAGAAAAAGGACAAAGAGACATTTTTAGAGTCCTCCACACTATCACATGAACTTCAGAAGGTCAGAATTAAGCATCAGAATTCACACCCCAATGGAATCTATAAGAAAATTTGTTGCAACTTCCTGAGAAGTGCCTCTGTATACAATTGTTGTGAAAAATGCTATAAAAATGTAAAGTTGTTCTTCACACCTTTGCTTAGTGTTTTTTGTCTCCGTTTGTCAAGTTGCAGCCTACACAAGACCACAGAGCTTTATGTAATTTAAACTTACAGAAATATAAATCTGATTTATCAGGAAAAAATGAGGGATTTTTCCAAAAGAAACCCCAAAATTTGGAGGCCTATCAATGGTGTCCCACAAATTTACATGTCAGAAATCCACATGGTATTCTTCCTCTATAACTATAGGTCACTTGCCTTTCCAGGATTTCTATCAGGATCACAAGAAACCAGATAGGAGCAAGACCAGGAAATGAGGGCCCATACTGCCCATGAGGGACATTGCTGCCCTGAAGGACAGAGATTCAGGAAGACTGTAAGAGGATCAGCTTTAATTTCAACTTCTTTAGTAAGGTTTTTGTAAAGTTTTGTAATAATTAAAATGTTTTTAAATTATAAACATGAAATAATTTTCTAAACCCCCAAATCTGCTAAGCCTAGCAGACTGTTACACTTAGAAAACAGAAGTGGGTCTATTGATTGTCTTACTGCCATAGGTGTCCTTGGTTCTCAAGCTATTGGATTACTCAAACTATCAGAGCTGTGTGGCTGTCCATGGAGCCAGGACTAATGAGAGACAAAGTTGAGTAAGGAAAACAAGAAGAGGCAAAATGGAATAGAGAAAGAGTATGTGGAAGTGGGTGGCAGAGGGATCTCTAACCAAACTCTGCCCTTCATAGCATCACAGCTCCTCCCCCAACCACTCAGATCTTTTTACCATTTCTATTCATCCTTCTCTAGCTTTCACGTTGCTTTTGCCTCCAACTTTTCCATGCATGTGACTCTCCTTCCTCAGGCTGCCCTCAAGTTGCTGGAGCCTCTTGTCTCCAAACATAGAGCCTCCAAAGTGCCTAGGAGTTTACATTGCCCCTCCCCAAAGCCTGGAACAGCCAGTCCAATGGTGGAAGCCAAGCCTCCTGGCCTCAAGCTGGAGTAAACCCAGAGGGGAGCCTTGAACTTCAGAATTCTCCTGGGGATCCAAGTGTAGTTACTTTCTATGTGTCTTTGCTCCAACTTACACCCTTGCTTGCCTTCTTTCTCTACTTTTGCATTCCAACTCCTTTACCAGTTTCTCCTGGAAGTACTTTCTTAACAAATTACTTGTATTGGATTCTTTGAATTAGGGCTACTTCTGGGGAACCCAACATAATAAAATATAGTACTTCAAAGGTTTAGGTTGAGGACTAAATAAAATATTATTGTACCTAGGAATGGCATGCCATACATAATAGACCCTTGATGAATGACAACTACTTTTTTATTCTTGAAGAAAGGAGTAGAAATTTGTTTAATCAAATTTACAGCCTCTTGTAAATCCAACTTGGGCCCTCATGGTGTGATATACCTGAAAAATGCAGTTCTCATCCAACAAAACTAAGAGTCCCGGTTCTTTATAAGCAGGTCCCTAGCTATATGTAACACTGTCCCCTCCCCACAAACACATGGAAAGGGGGCAATAAAATTTTTTTTACTTAAATTTTTTTTTTATTAGTACATATTTGCTGTACAAAATGTTTACATTTCTTGTGTAGAGTTGGTACACTCACATAACTCATCTAATTTCCTTTTTTCAGCCCTTCCTTCTTTCTGGAGAGATATAGATTTTAAGGAAAAAATACCACTGGTTTTAGAGCCATACTTATCAGAGTTTTGTATTTATACTTGCTGTTCACTCGCTTAGCTATTTTATTACAAGTAAACTGATTAACCTCTCAAAGTCTTGGGTCTCTCATCTGTAGAATGGAGAGAGAAAAAAATCCCACTGATATTGACAGATTGGGAAGATTACATACTGTTTGTCCACTTAGAGAAAACTAAGTGTCATAGATAAGAGTGAAGACATTAGCATCAGACTCTCTAGACTCCAAGATGCGCCCCTTGGTAACTGTATTAGTTAGAGTTTTCCAGAGAAATAGAAGCGAGGGGAGATGGATGGATGGATAGATAGATAGATAGATAGATAGACAGACAGATAGATAGATAGATAGATAGATAGATAGATAGATAGATAATAGATAATATATAGGGATAGAGAATAAAGGAATCAGCTCACACAATTATGAAGGATGAGAGGGCTAGATTCAGGAAAGCCAGTGGCATAAATTACAGTACAAATCTGAGTCAAAAAATCAGGAGAGCCAATGGTATAAGTTTCAGTCTGAAGGCAGGAGAAGATAGATGCCCCAGGTCATTCGGTTGGAGAGGTCAGATTCTCCTTTACACAGCCTTTTATTTTATTCAGGCCTTCAGAATCTGATGCAACCCACCCATATTAAGGAGGGCCAACTGCTTCACTAAGTCTACCTTTATTTCATTCCACTTATTAATCTCATCTAGAAACATTCTCATAGACATAACCAGAAATAATATTTAATCAAATATCTTGACAGCCCCTGGCCTAGGCAAATTAACATATAACAAACTACAAAACTGAGGAAGTTAATCAGTCTCTTTGGTTCTAGTAGAAGACTAAACACATTCAAATACATAAAGTGTCTTATTATAAGAGTCTTTAGCACATAATAACCACTCAGCATATGTTAGTAAAATTACATATGGGAAATACAGAAAAGAAACTAGAAATACAGAAAATGTTATGTTGCTTCCCCTCAGAAGTAAAGAATGAACATAGTGACTAAAAATTTGAAAATTACTCTTGCAGACACAAGAAAATATGACCAGAATTTTTGTTTTCTTTGAGTTCAGAGTAAGAACAGAGGGTTTAGTCTTAGAGCAGTACGTTTAGAGATGTAGAATTTCAGGTAGAAAGCATTACTACATGTTGAAATGGAATATTGATCAGGCTATGGAATCCTATTTCTGGAGGTCTTTAATATACAACACAGCTGGAATCTCTTTATATTAAAGTAGGAAAGAAAAGCAGGTTACAATTCCCTTCATGTTTTCTTCTGCTAATTTCACCAATTTATCTTGCTGAGAATCTGAAGAAAAAATATTAGAATTCTATTTTCCTGTCCATCTTCTTCCCTCTGTGAGATTAATATATTTGGAAACAGGTAGTGTACTTTTTTAATCAAGGGGTTGCCCTGCCTGCCACCTATGAATAGAACAAACAACACTTTAGGTTGTTGCTCGAGTGCTCGTGATCACAAACACCTCCTACACCACCTGCGTCCTCTGTAACAAACTGGTTTATCAGGAGTTTTATAATAGTTTTGTGTCATTGTCGACCACTGTGGGGATGTTTATCCAGAGATGTCTGAAAATACTGTTATCTAAAGCTTACTTTTTTGTGATGTAATACATTGATAAAATTTAAAAACTTGTAAGGCATAAAATGATAGTATTACAAAGATAGTAAGGCTTTCAATTTGAATGGCTTCTACTAGCACTGTGGGACAATTTGAACACCAAAACAGATAATTACAGAAGCAAATTATAGCCCATAAAATAAAATAGGAAAACATGAGTCTATAAGTGGTTTAAAATCTTAATCTGTAAGTATTAGTAGCACCTGTTTATATATGAAAAAATGGAGCTCAGAAAATTGAAGTGACTTATCCAAGTTCACAAACCTACCAAATGATGATCTTTTTTCTTCTATTGTTTAAACCATTGCAAGTTATAGGAAAATTATAGCAGCAGTATAAAACCTATTTTCTTCCTGAATTATTTGAAAGTATGTTGCTGATTCAATGTCATATCATACCCACATCATACCCACATACTTTAAAACAAGGACATTTTCTCTTATGTAACTACAATAAAATCAGTAAAGTCAGTGGCAACCAGTATAAAAAAGCATCTTGCATACAACAACACTTGGTTAATATTTCTAAATTTCAACAGAACAAATGACAGTAAAATGTAAACATATCTATTGTCAAGCTTAGCCATAATGCTTTATTATACTAGGAGCAAAGTTAAATAATATCTCACACTATTACATAAAGAATAAGGGGGAAGGAATAGGGAAGGATAATGGGGAAGATTAAAATAATCAAAGTATGATATATGCAGGTACAAATATGAAACCCATTGTGAAACCCAAAATGAAACCCATTACTCTGTGTAACTAATATGCAGCAGTGAAATAAAAAAAATTTTTAAAGAATATCTCTCAAAGACTTTCCCATTAATTTAGGAACATATACAAATGAAGATCTTTTTTGTTGTTGTTTGTGGGGGAGTGTTTGTTCATTTGAGACAGGGTCTCCCTATGTAGCCCGGGCTGGCTTCAAACTCACAGCAATCCTCCTGTCTCAGCCTCCCATGTGCTGGGGTTACAGGTGTGTATCACCATGCCCAGATAAGATCCGTGTAGTAAATTTTCATGTATTTCCTCTATGAAACCTCAAAATTAATTTCTAATTTTAGAAATATAAGGTATAGAAGTAATATTTGTGACAATAATGGCATTTATTTTATGGACAATTGTACACTTATATGCACATGTAATATATAGTCTAAATGTAAAAAATTACAAAGTGGAACTATGTTTTTGTCTAAAGTACATAAGTAAAGGGTAAGATCTTAACTTTTTTGAATATTCAGCAGGCCCTTCCAAACTTGTAGATTGATTGTTTATTTTTCTCAGGTAAACAATATGAATATTTTATGTTGAGTTTTTGTATAAATACAGGAAAACCATTCTGTCATAATTGGTGAAGATTTCAATCTATAGAAAAGTTAATAGAATATCAAAAGTTTCCACCCAACCATACAACTGTCAGCTAAACTTCTATAATGTTTCAGGGACACAGAAATAGTACTGTTATTCCATGAAGATAAAAATTTCAACTGGGCATGTGCAAAAGCAATTTTCAGATATTTATAGCCTCATTATACGTTAATATTTATTCATATTCAATGAATTTTCTGTATCCAAGTGTCAGCTTCATTCATGTCAATAGTACTAGATGTTATTTCATTTCAAACACTAAATAGAGTTCCTGACTGATATTCCAGAAAATCCCTACAGTGTTTCTCTGAATATGTGGTCCTTTTTTTATTTGTTTAGGGTAACTTTCTGAAAGCTGAGACTAGTATCCATTCTTCAATATCATACATATTGAAAGTCTACAAAGTTCAGAGCACATGTGCACAATCCACACAGAGGGAGACAGGAGGTAAATGATAAGAAAGAGAATTGCAGTGCCCAGTGAATAGCAAGCATGGCAAATTATAAACAACTTAGCATTGGAACCAGAGATACAATGCTAGAATCATAACTTCTCAATAGATCCTCATTATCTACCATATGGATTGTTATTCAGGATGACCAAAAATACAGTGAATGTTTAAAAAATTTTAACTGTTATTACAGTAAAAACACCTTGCCATTAATCTCCCTCAAAGAACTCTTTCTTCACTCACACTTATGCTCCTGTTCTTGCCATTTTCTGATGCAGTTCTGAAAGTCCTCTTTTATGTGTGTCTTTATTTGCCCTGTCATGGCAAACTCAATGTCCCTATTTCATTCAAAACATTTACCTTGAATGATCATTTTGACTTTGGGGAAGACTTAGAAGTCACAGGGTCGGATCCAGTGAATAAGGTAAAAATGAGGACACATTATAATGTTTTCACAAGGTTGCTTTTCTGTTGGATGGCACTTGACAGCAGCATTCATTGTATTTTTGGTCACATCTTGTAAGGACACTCACAAAAGAGGACTTCTAGAACTCCTTCAGAAAGTGACAAGAATGATGGGATAAGTTTAGTTGAAACAAAGGGCAGTATTCTAAGGAGGTGTCTTAATTACTTGCTCATTGCTGAAACAATGGCTCACAGTTTGTAGAGGTTTCAGTCCATAGTTGGCTGGTTCTAAGGCAGGGTGACATGGCAGAGGGATGTGGCAGAGGAGAAACACCTCATGGTATGGCAGCAAGAAACAGGGAGAGGGAGGGAGGGAGAGAGAGCAAGATCAAGGGAGAAGACCAGGGAAGAGATAGACCCTTCTGACCACACCCACAGTGATCCACCTCTACTGACCAGGCTTCACTTTCAAACATCATCTCTAGATATAAACCCCTTGGTGGATTAATCCATTGATGAATATCACTCACACACACGAACTAATCACCTCCCAAAAGCTATACCTCTGAGCACATGAGCCTTTGGGGGACATCTAGACATTAACCATAATAGGGGAATTAATGGCAATGTGTTTTTTACTGAAATAATTTTTTTTAACTTAAGGATCACTGCAACTTCAAGGAAAGCCTAGGCTACATAGTGAGACCCTGTCTCAAAAATAAAACAAAAAAGTAAATTAATAAATCTTTAAAAATAAAAAAATTTAAATATCCACTCTATATAAGAGATCATTCTCATATTCTTGAAACCTGCCCTGAAAGTGAAAGAAAAACTATAAGCCCAACTAATTTACCAGAAAAGGTAAGCCAAACAGGACATAAATAGTCTAAGAACATCTGTAAGGAAACAGATTATAGGTGAGAATTTCATATTACATTTTTTTGTATATCCTTTTATTGGTACATTTTAGGTGTACAATATAATGACATTCATCATTGGAGATATGCGCCTTTACATACTCTCTTGGTTCTTATTTTTTCCCCCTTCCCCTGCCCTCCCTTCAACCCCTTCATCCCTCCCTATTTACAAAAACTTTGTTTCCATTTTTTCATTTTCGCATGTTAATTCCCTTCTTTCTTTTCCCCTACCCCCTCCCACTTCCCCTTCCCCTTTGCCCCTTTTCTCCCTATTATCTATTATACCTGTTAGTCCTTATTTACACTGTTTCTCACACTAGAGAAACTATTCAGTATTTACACATGTGTCCTATTTATTTCACTTAAGAGTATCACATATTACATTTAAATGACAAAGCTGTAATATCTATGAATGTTTTAATTTTTTGTATTAACTATATCAATTATTTTGAGACTAAATCAACTAAAGCTATGCATCTTCCAATGGAAACATAATTGCAGTTGCATTTGTAATGTTTTCCCAGTAGAAAATAAACTATTTCATCAATTTAAATATTTGGATATATACCTAGAAATAAGACTGTCAGATCATCTGTTAGTTACATTCCTAGTGTTTTTAGGGACCACATTACTGCATCTATTTACTTTACAATAAACAGTGTACATGGGGTTCCTTTTGATCCACATCCTTGCCAACATGTATCATTTTTTGCTTGTTAAAAAAATAAAAGCCATCTTAACAGACATGCATGTTATCTCATGGTTTTGATTTGCATTTCCCTGTTAATTAGTGAGATTTAGTACTTTTTCATGTATCTGTTAGCCATTTGTACTTCTTCTTGGAAGAAATATTGTGCAGGGCCTTTTCCTCTATTTTTAATGGGATTATTTGTATCCTGCTATAGGAGTTCCTAATATATTTTGGATATTAACCTCTTACCAGATAAACAGTTTGCAAATATTTTCTACCATTTTGTATGTTACCTCTTCATTTTAATGATGGTTTCCTTTGGTGTACAGTAGATTATTTGATGTAATCTCAGTTTTCCATTTTTGCTTTCATTGTTCATGGCTTGGTATCATATCTAAGAAGTCATTACCAAACCAACGTCTAGAAACTTTCCTGTTTTCTTCTGAGTTTACCATCTCGAGAGCTTTGGTCATTTCTTTAATCCATTTTCAGTGACTTTTGTGTGTGAACAAAGAGTAGAATAAAATTTCATTCTGGTGCTTAGGTTACCCAGTTTTCCCAGCATCATTTGTTGAAGATTATCTTTTTCCCATTGTATATCATTAGCATTCTTATTAAATATCAGTTGATATAATTTTAAATTTCTAATAGCCACATTAATTCAAAGCCAAAAAAAAAAAAATAGTGAGGGCCAGGGATTTAGCTCAGTGGTTCTGCCAACTGCCTTGCAAGCACAAGGTCCCAAGTTCGATCCCCAGTACAAAAAAAAAATTAGTGAGCTTAATTTTCATAAGATATTTTCTTTAACCAAATATTTGCAAAATAATACTATATCGACATATAAAAACATTTTAAAACTTAGAGATACTTTACATTTTTATTATTATTTAGACTTCAAAATCCTGTATATGGTTGGCACTTAGTCAGCACATCTCAATTTGCATTAGCCATTTAACAAATAGAAGAGAGGTAATACAGATCTTTGATGTGAAGAGCCTGTTCCTTTTTAAAATGGTAGAAGTAATTACTATTCACAAATGGAGATGACTCTAAAATGCAAGACATATAACCAGGTATTATACAATAATTTTGCCATCTTTTTTTCAGAATTTAGACAATTTTTCTTCAGTGTTTTCATTTAAGCATGATGAAATAACTGATGTGTGAATGATTGAATGAATGAATGTCAAAATGACTGATGTTTCTAACAACAGATCATCACTGTATTTCATAGGCTGCAATCTTTATTAAGCACCCCTAAGTTTTACATTATTTGCAATAATTATTTCCTGTGATTATAGCTTCTTCTCTTCTTTGTCTATGATTACAGTAACTAGGCTACATGCATATATGAAAAAGTTTTAATATTTTGCTGCCACTTATTGTACATATATTTTTATTTCTCTGTCACTTTTATGCCCCTACTGTAAATTTACCACACCAATTTAAGCATTTAACTAAATTGGGTTCTTTTTGTGCTAAACAATACATTTTTAATAAAGTGGTATAATAAAAATTTACTGTTTCAATTAATTATTTTGAATACACACTGGAAGCCAAATTAAACCAATTTAACAAATAAATCCATTGGGAAAGTTTCAAGATGAAATCATCTTTTACCAAATGCCAATTTTAAATAAATTGAAGTGATAAGCTTCAGAAGAAGAGCCAATAGAGAGGCAGAAATGCAATCTTTCTGCAAATTTGTGCTGTTACATTTTCTAATAGTAATACCCATTATAATAACTCATTTGGTATTTTAAAGACATTATTATATGTGGAAAAATATATGTCTGGGCATTATAATAATATATGATATATATGATTCACTTATAACAGAAGTTTACATCTCCTTGAGTCATAATTTTAAATCTACTAAGTTGGAACCCCTACTGTATGGCAGACATGTTACAGGTATATTATATATTTGGTTTCTAGGATTTATATGGCAAAGTTCTTAGACTGCAGCTGAACTTTAAGCTTTCTATTTTCTCTTTTTTGTTTTGAGACATATGAAAACTGTTACTTAAAACTCTAATAGTTATCATTGAAGTAACAAACCTCAATTCACTTTGTGGAAAGGATCAGATATCTTCTGTTGTTGACAAAACATCTTAAATGAGCCATAATTCCACATACAGAAAGCCAAGACACACACATTTTCTATGAAGAAAAAAATGTAAAGTGACATTGCCATGAATTCTATTTGTCAGTGTAAATTACCCTGTGTAAAAGCTATTTTTCTGCAAACTGTATCCCTGGGCCCAATGTAGAATAAGAAAATGCTGCTCACTGAAATTGGGTGTATTCTTGAGCAGTTGAGATAGAATATAAGGAACTGAAATGGAGAGAAATATAAAATGGACATACAGCTATGCATTTCCCCTCAAGTTGTACCAACTTTCAAAAGTATATGATCAAACTAAAACAATGATGTCCTTTATGTTATGTTATTTTGAGATAATAATTAAAAATACAGATAGTACTATCTTTTTCAGGCCACTGAGAAAGACTACATCCATTCATTTCTTCAAAGGTGAATTGGTGAGAGTATTCTGAGAAGATGGCATAATAGGAAATGCCAGGTGTCTTATCTCCCCACCTAGGCAACAATTACTCTGACAGAAGTTGTCTGGCATAACTATTTGGGAATCTAGAATCAATTGAAAGCTTCCAAGTTCAAAGGAAAGGCTTGAACAAAAAAAAATGTGATTAATTTCACTAACTCAATAAGTTTCAGCTCTTGGCTGGGCATTGGCTACCAATCTCCCATCCCCAGCTCCTTGGCAGGCTGCAGAGTATACATTTCTATAGCAGCCTGAACACAACATGCAGGAACCACTGCAAAGAAAGAAAAAGCACCTTGTCTTCCAAATATCAAGGATCATTGTTCTGATCACTGATTGCTGCTTCTGATCACAAAGGTACAGAGTTGAGTGGTCATCATTGTTGCTATTCTCCCCATTGTAGTAAGTCCCTCCTTCTCTAGCTGAAATAACTTAAAGAGATTTAAAGTACTGATTCCTTTCTCTGTCCCCTTTTATCTTTTTCATTTTTTCCCACGTGGGATCAGTACACTAAACACAAAGACAACCAAAATTGACTGTGTATCTGAGAAAAATTAGAAAGTGACTGTGCATGCCAGGCAGAGGCTCAAAAAAGACCCCAGTAGACCTTGTATTTATACTGTAGCCTGAGCCTGGCTACAGAGATAACCTCCTAAAATAAAAACAAAGGGAAAAAGCAGCAAACTGCTGGAAGGATGAAGATCTGATATCCAGAGTTCTCACATTAACACTCAGATATCCAGTTTTCAACAAAATATAACAAGCCATATGAAGAAACAGGATATTATGATCCATTCAAATGAAAAAAGAATCAACAGAAACTATTCCTGAGAAGGGCTTGATGGTAGACCTACTAGACAAAAGCTTTAAAACACTATATTTAATATACTCAAAAACTAAAAGAAAATACAACTAAAAATTAACAAGAAATGCCAATACCAATAAAGACATGGAAACTTTAAAAAAATTAAATTCTGGAGGTTAGAATACAATAACTGAAATGGAAAATTCAGCAGTGGTATTCAAAAGCAGAGTTAAGGAGGCAGAAGAAAGAATCAACAAACCTGAAGATAGGACAATGGAAATTATCGATTCTAAAAAACAGAAAGATAAAGATTGAAGAAAAGTGAACAGAGCCAATATTGGTTAAGGTTCTCTAAAGGAACAGAATAAAAATATATATTGAACATAATTAAGAAAGGCAACTTATCAGACAGGCTTACAGGATCAGAGATAGTATCATCTATAATGGCCATCTGCCCATTGGAGAGCCAGAGGGTCCAATAGCTGTTCAGTGTAGGAAGCAGAAAGCCTCAGAAGGAGTAAGTATGCAGTACCAGTCCAAGGCTGAAGGCTTGGAAGCTCCTTGAAGAGTCACTGGTATGAATCCACACTGAAAGGCTAAAGAACCTGGAATGTGCTGTCTACAGGCAGTGACAGAAGCAAAAGACTATCTGCTCAATCAGAATCAAACTTGCAAGCGCAGACTGACTTCCTCCTTCCTCTTTTAGCTCCTTCTGGGCTGCATGCCTATTGGATAGTGCCACCCACAATTAGAACAGACTTTTCCTTTTCAGTTTGCTGCCCTCCACATCATTCATCTCTGGGAATACCCCCATGGACATACCCAGAAATGTGCTTTAATAATCCCCTAGACATCTCAATATAGTCAAATTGACAACCAAAATTAACCGTCAAGAGCCAAAGGGACTTATCAAGCACCAGCCAGCCAATCAACATATGCATTTTTGGAATTCCAGAGAAGACCAGAAAAGGGAACAGAGAGTACACTTGAGGAAATAATGGCCCAAACATCCCAAAGTTAATGAAATACATGAATACAAACATCCAGGAAATTCAGTGAACTCCAAGGAAGAAGAATTCAAACAAATTCACATTAAGACACACTATAGTCAAATATGAAAAAGACAAAAGCAAAGAATATTGAAAACATCAACAAAGAAATAACTCATCACATAGGAGAGATCCTCAAAATTATCAGCATAGGTCTCCTCAGAAACTTTGCAAGGCTGAAAGCAATGAGCTGACATATTAAAACTCTATTAACCAAGAATTAGTTAAATTTATTAACCAAGTATTGGATAAAATGGCCTTCAAAAGTAGTGGATAAGTTAAGGGATTCTCATGTAAACAAAAGTTAGGGGTATAGGGTAAAATAACAGGATCCTAAACCGTAAGTCAAAATTATGTGAAGAAATAAAGATCTCAATAAAAGTAAAGACATAGACAACTACAAAAGCTAGTATTACTGTAACAGTGATTAACAAATCTATTTTGTTTTCTACATTAATGAAAGATTAATAAATTTTCTTAAAATCTAATTATTAGTCTTAAAGCTAGTATTATCACAACCATCATTTGTTATTCTGCATTATGCTTTCTATATCATTTTGGGCACACATTAGATAAGAAACATTTTTGACAACTAAATAGAATGAAGAAACAGCTATAAAAGGAGCAGAATTTTTGTAAATTACTGAAGATAGACTGATGTGACTTCAAGTTACAGTATTATAACTTTAGGAGATTAAATGTAATTCCCATGATAGGCACAGGGAAAATATTTATGGAATATACACAAAAGAAAATGAGAAAGGAATTTAAATGTTTCACCACACACACAAAAAAAAAACAACTAAAAATGTGGAGAGAGTAATGTCGGAAATAAGAAACACAAAAGGCTATTAGATATACAGAAAACAAATAGCAATAAGACAAAATCCCTTCTTATCAGTAAGTACTTATGTTAATCAGCTTTCCATCATTATAACAAATATATCAGATAATCAACTTACAGAGAGAATGGTTTATTTTGGCTCTTAGTTTGGAGGTTTCAGTACATAATTAGTTTGTCCAAGTGTTTTTGAGCCTGTGGCAAAGTAGCTCATCATGGCAGTAGCATATGGCAAAAGCATTGAACTTATGGCTGAAATGCAAAATAGTAAAGGAGGCAGAGACTGTGGTCCCACACTCTCATTGGAGGGTGTGCCTGCAATGATTTCATACTGGGCTATGTCTCTTAAAGTATCTACCACCTCCCTAGAGGGTCATGGGCTAAGGACAATGCCTGTAACACGGAAGCCTTCCAGAGACATTCCAAATGCAAACTCTATAGCATTACTTTACATTTAAAAGGATCAAACTCTCTAATTAAAAGATAGAAATTGAAAATGTAGATTAAAAATATGATCCAACCGTATACTTTCTACAAGAGACTCACTTAGATCCAAAGACACAAATAGTTTGAAAGTGCTGACATAGACTAAATGAGGTTATTATGCTATGTGAATTTAGCTGGTCATAGCAAAGGCAAATACAGTATAATCCCATTTATAAAAGAGACATGGAGTAGCCAAAACCACAGAGACCAAAAGTAGACTATTGGTTGTTAGGAGTTGGAGGGAGAAGGCAATGGGAAATGTTTTTCAATGGATAAAATTTATTCTTATAAGAAAAAAGGTAGGGATGTGGATCATACTGTTGGTTGAACAACTTAATAAATGTACTGTATTTAATACCACTGAATAGCATGCTTAAAATAGTAAAGATGTTAACTTTTAAAGTATGAGTATTTTACCACAATGAAAAAAATGAAGAGTAAAATACAATTATATCCAAAAAGAATTAGTCATACTATTTATTGTCAGTCAACTTGGGAGCAATAAGATCCTGAGGACAGAAACTTGGGAGTTGGAAGACAGATGTCACACTGGGATGAGCACAATCTCTTCACTTCCCTGCACCTTAGAGTAGTTGGCGTTTGTGCTCACCTTCATAGGCCTTCTCTGTGGAGGAAGTAGACAAACCTTTGCTAACTACATGGCAGCCAGTTGGCATACAGGCATAAAATAACTTGTTAGGCCTTCCTTGAAAATGACCCTGTGAGCTCCAAAAGTAGCTATAGCAAAGAATACTTTCAAATTTACATGATTGCTACTTTCTTCTACCATACTTAAAATATCAATGAGTTGCAGGTTGGCCTTGAAATGCTCATTTTACCCCTGGAATGGAACAGCAAAAACAATAGTGTCTTAGAACCGGAAAATAGGGGGCAGCGGAAACCACATCTAGAGCCTTCTGTAATTAGCAATGTTTTCAGGAGGCCTTGCAGCAACAGAGGTAGAAGCACGCCACCTCACTGGGAAGTCTCACTTCAAATTCATTCCATTCCCAGAAGGTATTAGCCTAGCAGACTAATTTCCTTGTAATTTCACATTCCCCCTTCCCTCAGTGGCTCTATTTCATATCTTCTCTTCTCTGCTTAAACCCCCAAAACTGCTTTCCTCTCCTCATTCGTATAATAATCTTACCTTGTCTTCTTTTCATGTAATGGAAATAATCTTCGATTATCTTCCTTACCTCTAAAGATCAACTTGTCATCCATTTTAAAGAAAATGAGTTCATCTCCTCTGCTTTCTCTTCTCCTACAGTGGAATACCAGTTTCCTATCTATCAAATGCCAGGAAAACACTGGTGTTCCATAGACATCATCTCATGCCCTCTCAAAGATTTCACTCTGGCAATGATTCCTTCTCTGCCCTATAGTGTGAATTTATTCTTATATAAAGGCCTAATATCTGTCATTTTTAAAAATCTTGCTGTATCTTTCATGTCCTTCTAAAGTAGGTCCTTTTTTACTTCTCTCAACAGCCTACTGTCTCGACAAAATTGTCCATATGAACTTCCTCAGCTCCTATCCTATCTTCAAAATCACTTCAATTGGATTTTGATCCTTTAAATTCCAGTGAAACAGTTCTTACTAATATCTTATCAATGATCTCCAAACTGTTATTTTATTTTATTTATTCTGTCCTGGGGAATGAATGCAAGACCTTTTCATTCCCGTAGGTCATGCAAGACCTACATCCTCAGCCCTTTTTCAATTATTTATTTTGAGACAAACTCTGGCTAAATCCCTTAACTGCCCAGGCTGGGATCAAACTTGTGATCCTCCTGCCTCAACCTCCCGGAGTGTTTGCATTATCTATGTTTCTAAATTTTATAAACCCTCTCTATCTCCTCACTGTCTCTCTTTTCAGCAGTCTTTACATAGTCAAACACTCTTGACATATTGAACACTATTTTCTTCTTGAATTCCCAAACATCCTACATCATCTCATTTTTTTTTCCAACATCAATGATTTTCTCAGTCTTTTCTAGTTTCTCCTTGTGATAATTAACTGTGGTGTCAACTTGAATAAGAAATGCCTAGGAGATTAGTGAAATGCAGTTTTGGGTGTGACTGAATGACTGACTTACTGAAGAAGGAAGATCCACCCAGAATGTGGGTGGCACCCACAAATTGTAGCTTGTAGCCTGGATGGAATAAAAAGGTATAAAGGAAGAAAGTCTGTCCTACATATTTGGAGGAGCTCCAGTCATTGTTGACACCTTTGGATGTTAGTTCAGCCTTCCAGCATAGACTCTTTGGCTGCCTGATATGGACTCACACCAGACTCTCCAGTGAGCTCCATTCCTTTGACTGGATCCTCTGGCTTTCCTTTGTGCAGATGGCCCTTTTGCTGTCCACCCACGACTCTGTAGGCAGCAGTTGTAAGCCTATGTGGTAAATCCCTTATATATCATATTTATAAGAGATATCTATAATATTATATTAAATCTGTTCCTCTGATGAACTCCAACTGATAACTTCTCTTTTCTAGACAATATCTAAATATTACAGTATCCTAATAATGATCCTATAACCTCTTCTTTTATCTCTCACTAATATTTCTATAATTCACCCAAACCCATTGGTTTAAAAGTCATGTGCATTTCTAGACTCTCAAATTTAAATCCCCAACCCTTTCCTGAACCCTGAATTTCAAACTTTACATTTTCCCATTGCCATCTCCACTTGAAAGTTTAATAATAAAGGTAAGAAAGTGAGCAGAGTTTAGCTAAAACAGAGCTCATGCTCTCTACTGCACCCCCTGCCTCCACCACAAGATCACTTTAGTCCTTTCTGATTTCTGTAAATATTACTAAATATACCTAGACATCACTTCTAAACCTTCTCCCCCTGCTTAATCTATCAGCAAGAAATATCAATTATATGTCAACATAGATCTCCTTACTTCTTTCTCTTCCTACTTCTTGGTCTCTAGCAAAGCCAGCCCCCATCTTTGCTCACCTAGAAGCCAAAATTGTCTTTAACAATCAGAGTGTGTGTGTTATTCGCCTAACAAGTGTCAATATCTTCCAGTAATTCTGATTGGCCTGAAATGTCCTGCGAAGCATACTTGATCTGGCCCTGCGCAGCTCTTGGCCCACTCTCCAGCACCTTGCTCTGTCTCACCTATATTCCCTTTTCCTTGGTAGTTTTGCTTTGGCTGAGCTTTCTCAGAATTTTGCATTTGTTGTCCATTCAATCTGTAATAGTCTTCCTTCTCCTACAATCTTCACTTAGTCCTCCATCTCACTACCAAAGTATTAACACAAACATTAACACCTCAAAGGAGACTTTCCTGTTCATCATGTCTGATGTTACTCTTTTAGACCACTTTGCCAATAAATGGCTACAAGATTGTTCTTTCTCACTTCTTTCAGAGTATTTTTCCTTGTCTATAATTATTTATGTATTTTTCTGACTCCCTCATCCCTGTCTGCTGTCATCTATAAGCTTTATAAAAAGAGACTTTGTTTGTTCTGTTCTCCACATAAGGCATGTGTTAGAAAAGATTACTGCACAAAACTCAATAAAAATAGTTGCTACATAAATAAATATCTAGGGAGCTTGTCATAAAAGAGCAGAATGAAAAAGCTGAATAGAAACTACATGTAAGAGGGAAACCAGTGTCACTTCTTGAAATAATTGGGACATGTTTTAGGGGATCTATCATACTGATACTAATTCACACCACCATGATATGGGTATTAAAGAAAAAGGGCCTCATTTTATATTCACAGACAGCAAAAACCCTGGCCACATTAGTTAGAAAGGTGTGTGTGTGTGTGTGTGTGTGTGTGTGTGTGTGTATGTGCGTGTATGTGTATGTGTGTCTTTAAGATGGGGTATGTTTTTGCCTGCACTTTCTAATAGCAATATGAGCTAAAGAGACATAATAATTTCCCCAAATCTACATTGCAAATCAATAGTGAAGCTAGGACTCCACCCCCTCTATGTTTGATTCCAAGATTCATGTCCTTCCTTTTTTCTAGAAATAATAGATTACTGAGGATAGTGCTGAAGTATTTTCTTTCCTGAAAACATTCATTGCTATCTATGAGGATGAAAGTGAGTCAAAGACGTGAATGCGGGAGTTGGTCAGTAGGGTTAAGGGAGTGAGGAAAAGAAGAAAACTATGTCTATAAAATATTCAGCTGATGGGTGTCTTTTTCAAATACCACAGTGTTTCAATAGGGCCTGTTGAATCACACACACATAATCAGTGTAATTCCAGGAGCAAGCCCGCTTGGCTCAGCAGTTTTAATATACAGATCAATTTTGCATTACCTCCTTCTGGCTGTGAGTGCTCATAGAGGGAGGTCATAAAACATTTATTGGGCCAAGGATGCAAATTGAGCAAAGAGTGAATCTTCAATCTGTAGACAGGCTCTTGAAAGAGACTTGTCAGATGAGTCTGTGATGAGCATTTGCTCTGCCCTACACCCTATGAAATTTTTATTTTCATTTCCTTTAAAGGATTCACCTCTTTGAGAGGTGGAAAATTATATACACACCTACATACATATACATATGACTATAGCATAATAATTCATGTCCCATTTGTATTTTAAAATAAATGCATGTGACAATGGGTATTAAAAAACTAAATTTAGAATATTATGACAGAATTATGACAGAAATTCTCCAATTATATGCTATAGGTAAAAGAAAATTTGAAGATATCAAGAAAAAGTGCAAAATGAATGTTAATTTCTACCATGAAGTAGGCTATGACCTTAGGCTAATGATACATATTGCAGCAGAATATCCTGATAGCCAACTAGTTAATCACTGGTAGGAGAGTGCAAGACGTGAATTGGAATACAGCGATATGAAGTAACCAGGATAATTTCCACACTTGCTGTGCTACATTAATTACTTTCAGTGCAGCATGTCCTGCTGCCCATCTTTACCTCTCTTAACCATTTCTGCTAATGCAGCTAATAAGAAATGAACAGTGGTTCACTAATGCAGTCTTCTTGGCATAGAGAGGACAAAAATGAGAGAAAATGACACCAAAGAAAGGAGAACAAAAAAGCATTTCATAAACTTGGCTAGTTCAGCTCAGCCCTTGAAAACTCTGTACACATGTAGTGCTTTATTCTGAGCATGGACTGAGGCTTGCCTCCCTGAAGCTTTGCTGCCAGTTCTAGCCACAAGTGGTTGCCTGCTCTTCTGATTTGCTGGAAAATTTAGGTATATGACATTCTTTGGAAGTAACTGAGATTACCTTGCATCATTATTGTCCTTTTTAGGATAATACCATGAGTGACAAGCTAGAGAAGGGATAGAATATGTTTTAAATTGTTACTTGCCTACTGGCTGACCAATGTGCTACATGGAGCAAGAATTTAAACAATATTTGTTAATTTCTCTTAATAGATGAGAAACATGACAATGCTTAATTACTCATATCTGGATATATTGCATGTCCATTAAAATAGACTATAAACTGGAGGGTGAGAAACATATTTTACATGATATGTTACATGTAAGATAGCTACAATTCAGGCTGTAAACTTGTTGACCACAAGAATAATTTTATTTATTCAGACTACTCACTAATTAACATAGTGTTGAGTACATAGGTATGTGATAAATATTTAGTTGCTTAATTGATTTGCCAATGCCAGCACACATACACATGCGCGCGCACACACACACACACCCCATCATCAGAACATTTATAGAGATGGACTTTATATTTGAAGAAGCATATATAAGAATGTTTCAATAATGACCAAATCCTCTTGGGCATTTTGATAGCTTTATATGTTTTCAAGTTTATCCTTTTTCAACTCATTTATCTAAAATGATTTTTAGTTCTCCCTTATTTGTAAATCTCACCTAAATGCCTTTTTTATTTTTTTTGTACCAGGGATCAAACTCAGAACCTTGTGCTTGACGAGGCAAGCGAGGCACCACTAAGCTAAATCCCTGGCCCTATCACCTAAACTCCTTTTGCTGTTCCAGTGCAGTTGCAGTTTTGTATCATGAAGTCAAAATCCTTCCTACAGAATCACAGTTGCAATGGCCTGAGCTTCTTTCTTTTTGGCAAAGGTTTCAGTGACAGAAGAAAGAACTGGGTTACCTAATCTGTCCCTTTTTAGGTTCCAAAAATGGAAATGGTTTCTACATAAATTTTTTTCGGGCCGGGGATTTAGCTCAGTGGTTCCGGCGCCTGCCTCGCAAGTGCAAGGTCCCAAGTTTGATCCCAGCTACCAAAAAAATTAAAAAAATTTTTTTTCATTAATGATACCCCATTCAAGTCATCTTATCAGGATCCACCTCAAAAATAATGCAATTAATTATCAATCAAGCAACTAATTGTAACAGTATATCTTGAAAGGCACATGCTTAAGTCTAAAATAAAACAGGTATAACACTCTGCCATACATCATTTGTACTCTTGGCAAAAATGTTTCATTTGGGATGACAAAACTAGCAAAACTGACAGAAAGTATTAAGTTTAGTTAACAGCAATATACCAAGCATGGCTTCTTATTTGTGATAAGTGCAGTATAGTAACATTAGGTATTAACGAAGTAAAGCAAATTTTCTCTCCCTAAAATATTGAGGGTTAAGTTAAAATTCAGAAAGAGGGATTTCTTGCTTTGTAACTGTCTTAGCTCAATAATCCTCATTATTTTGGGAAAAAAATATTTTGTTTTCCGTAATTAACAATAGGGAAAGCTGGATGAGAATATAAAAAGTTGTGTACTTTCTTTTGCAGCAATCAGTAAATCTTAAATTATTATAAAATAAAGATTTTTTTAAAAAAAAAGAACCACAAATTGTTGAGAGAAACTCCATCAGACAACTAGATATCTCCAAAAATTTTCCTGAGATACAAAGTTTTTATGGGAAATTCCCAAGCCCAGTTCACAATCATAACCACAAAGAGACAGACAGGACTGGCTGGGAAGGGACAACAATGTGATAAGTCAGATTCAAGGAGAAAACTCAGCATTCTGAAGGACAGTCATTGAGAGGTGAAGTGTGAGACCTACAGGCATTAGCAGGGCTTTGAACAAGAGAAAGGCAAAGTTATACACGAATTTACGCCAGCCCCTACCACCTTTCCAGACTGCTTATGTACCTTTGAGAGGAGAGAGCCACTCCATTAAAACAATCACAAGTTAAAAGAACAACTCCAAAAAAGGAAGGAATGGTTTTCCAGACGGATTAAAAGGATGCACGAAGGGCTGGGGATTTAGCTCAGTGGTTCCACTGCCTGCCTCGCAAGCGTGAGGTCCCGAGTTCAATCCCCAATACCAAAAAAAAAAAAGGATGCATGAGTAATGGTGATCCCAGAAGAAGCAGGTGCAGACTAGGTAGTGGATGGCTCACACTTCAAGAAGGCCTAGTATGAGTGTAAATCAGAAGCATAAGTGTGAGAGGAAGGGGAGCAAGCCAAAGAGCCATGAGAATGACATACAGAGCCAGTGTGTTATTCAAAGAACCAAGAGCACCGTGCTTTCAGAGGACAAGGGTAAGTCTTCAAGAGCAGCTGCTCAAAGCACCTGACTAAGATTTTACAAATTATTGGGAAGAGAAATGGTTTAGTATATTTTAAGATATTTCATGAAGGGATTCTGAAAGTCTTAGACGTGTGCAGAAAAGTAAAGCAGAAGTTGTGGAATTTTGATCTAACATTAATGGATACACTTCCTCCACAACCAGTAAAAATGGGCTCTTTCAAGTTACATGACTCATCCAGATGAAGGCTTACCACAGACAAACCCCATGAAACAGCCCTGCACACCAGCCTCAGAGATCTTGAATTTTTGCAGGTCTGGTGTAGAAATGGTTTGTCTCTAATGGAATGGTAAGAAGTCTGATTGTTTTTTATGCATTACAGAACTAATTTCAGTCATATTAACATTCTGTGATAATAGAAGTCTTAAATCCCTTGAGGTTAAGCTGCGCTATTCTTGAATTTGACTTCAGGAATAAAAAAGAGTTCAGAAGAAGCATCAGTAGAGGAAATTTCCCCAAGTGAGGCATAAGAAAAATGGTATTGTATTGCGAGCATCCCTCCTCCTGCCGCATGGTGAAAGGATAAAACCTGAAATGAGATATTGAGGCTAGTTTTCCTCTCAGAAGTCAAAGCTGCTAAAATTGTTAAAATATAAAGTACATTTTTTAAAACTGCAAGTTTATTCTATTAAAAAAACCTCTGAGATCTTTTATCCCATGTTTATAACTAAGCTTTTCCAGAATAGTATTTCAGTCAACTATTGAGGAGATTTTTCTTTCTTCTTTAGGGAACAAGAAGGGATCAACACCTATCCTATCCCTATTTTACATTTAAAACTTTTAAATTATTTTTTTCTGTACTTTAATTAACAATGAAAATTTGAATACAGAAATCCATAAAACTAACAGTAAATGTCTTTATTTTATTCTCACTCTCCAGGATTTGCCACCTAAAAATCCAGTAGCTGTGTTTTCAGGCATTTTTCATTTGAATATTATCATAAAAATAAACTGACTTGTATAAAAAAAATGAGATTATACTTTACATAGTCCTTCTGTAATCTGGTTTTGAAACTTAAGCTTTTTCTACATATCAAATCCTTCTGATATAAATAATATCATACTTATTTCAAGAATGAGTCCCTCCAGGAGCATTGTATATTCTGCCCCAAATCTACCTAAGTTGTAAGCAGGATGCAAGTTGAGATCTATCAGTTTTTAAGCTAAGTTGCATTGAACAGAAACGGCATATGTTTAGAGATCTTAACTTCCATTGTTTGGTTCAAATATAAGCAAACTTCTGCAGTTAATGGACAGAGAGTAAGTATTTGGGGTTTCCAGGGCCATATAAGATGTCTCACATAATCTACTTTATTTGGGGGGATCTTTTTTATTGTTTCTACCTCCACAAAGCAGACTCCTAGCTTGGGGTTCACATAAAAATGACTCCCCCAAGGAGATTTGTTCCAAACATACTCTATTAATTCTTGATATAATTCCAAATATACAACTCAAGACAATAGACTTTTTAGATGCCTAAATTTTCTTGCTTGCCACTGAACGTATCTTTTCTTCTGGGTAGATATATACATTCTTAAAATACAAAGCAAGCTTCAGAAAGTTTGGGATCACTGACTCCATCCTTGTATGTGCCACTCACCATGACACCACCCATCAGGCAGTAAGTTCAGGGGCTTCCCACAACCCACTGAGGTCAAACTGAAGTGGAGTTCTCGCTTGCCTGAAAATAACACTTTGAGAAAGCAAAAAGACAAAAGTATGAATTTCTCACATAGAAATAACAATAGAGTTCAATTTCAAATTGTTTGGGTTTTACTTATTTTTACGAGTTGCCAAAAATTTGCTACCAATCCTTTGAGACACTAATAAGCAGGCCAATAGAAGATAGGTTGCCACTTATTATTACAATGAGATTTTACTGCTTCATACTGTCAAGTCACAACTTCATGCCTCATCTTTCTCTCCTTCACAGAAGAAGAAATATAATTTGGTATGACTTTTATCTCTATGAGGAGTAGCAGGATATATTAGAAAAAATAGGATTTTTGTAAATAGACTTACATATGAATATCAATGCCTTTCTTTATGGTTTATTGATATTGGTCCAGTTACACTCTCTGGGCCACAATTTATGAGTAAATCACAAGGTTGTTGAAGAATTATAGATAGATAGATAGATGATACTTAAGATTTATAAAACAACATACTCTTAATTATTATAAAGCAAAAATTAAAGCACGAATAAGTATGACAAAATCATCCTAGAATAGCAATTTTTAGCCCATGAAACACAAAATCCAGTGTAGTTTTATACCACAAAAAATCAGTAAATTCCTTTTAAAATTCTAGTAAACCTTAAAGAAAGCAGAAAGCAAATTTTAAAGAGTCTGTGAGATTATTCTGTATTTGTGTTAAGATACACATTTTCTCACCTTAAAACACTGGAAAAGTGGGATATCTTATTAGAAATCTTGTTCAGTTTGTAAATGCACACAATTAGGAAAGTAATATAACTCCTTTCAGCTACATTTACCATGTCTATTCTCCATCAACCTGAGCAAGAACAACAATGCTAACATAATGTCTGTTCTCTGTTTAATAATAGATTCAGCAAGGAAGAATACATCCTAAAAGATTAATAAGAAGCAAATATCCAGGACAGAGAAAAGGCAAACAGCAGAGTGGCTGTTTGGCTTAACCGCCTGTCAGTAAATATTCATGCCTGCCTTTGGTCTTTCACTGGGCCCATGCTGCTCCACTTGGCCTCAGTCTCAAATTTCTGTCAATAGTCTAAAAGCTATATTCAAACACACATTCAACTGTGTCTCACTCTATCTCCTTCAGACATACTGACACAATGGGTTTTCATTTTAATTAGGGTGGCTTCTAAAATGTTTTATATCAGAATTGTGCAGGGCTCCATAACAAATGATAACAATGATGATTTTCTTGAATATTTACATTAATACTTTCTTAAATTGTAGGATAGCATGGTGTGAGGAAGCCCAAAAGCAAAACCAGAACATATAACTTCTCAGTAATATGAAAAATCACCTAAAGAACTCAAAATTATTACATACACATCAATTGTCCAAAAAGTGAAGATTTTTCCCTCCATTAGTATCTCTCAATAGTATACAATTCATTAAAATTCCCCAGTTGTCAAATTTTTCTGAAAGTGAAAAAACAAAGAGATTGTCATTGTCTTTAGTCAGAGGTGATATTGCTGAAACTCATGTATCACCTATACTCAGATGGTTATGAACTGCTCCAACCAGTATGAGAGCCCAAAGCTGTCCTCTTCTCAGTCTACTTTCTCAGGTTTCTCACAGTAATCTTATCAAATAACATCTATTTTTCCTGATGCATACATGTGCACAGGCACACAACTGTACATTTCAGTGGTTCCCCGGGGCCTATAAATTCTTAGCCAATCACCCTTCAACCCATGACCTGGATGCCAAATATTTCTCCAGCCCATAGAATATTGTACCTCATGCCTCCAGTCTGTTTACACTATTCCCTTGGCAAATTTGTAAGAACAGAATCAGTAGCATTTCAAGTGACAATTGTGTCTGCCAGGTATTCTCTTCTGAGGTATTCAACTTTCACCATTTTTGTACTTAGGTTGAAGTTTATGTTCAAGTGCTAGAGTGAATAGGATTTGTCCTGGAAATATTAGCATATCTTTCCTCCCACCTACCAGCATCAACCTGGAGCATTAATGAAATTTCAGAATCGTACACTGAATATCTAATTTTACTTAGTACTATGCAACAAAGAACTCTCTTTTTCCCTATCCCTACACCACCCACCTATGCTATTAAATAGAGTGATACTTAAAATAAAGAGCATTCATCCACACAAAATGTAGATGTGTGGGATCCCTCACACTGGAATTTTATTAATGTTATGATTACAAATTCTGTATTGCACTCAAAATATAGTTTTGATCCAGTTATGACTAAAAGTCATTCATCTTGCTAATTACTCAGGGTAATGACAGAAATCATGTGTAGCCTTAGGTAAATTTTTATTTTAAAATGAAGGTTGTATTTAGCAACTCCCAGCAAATAGCTGGTCCCTTTATTAAAGATCTTCACAGAAGCTACATGTTTACTTTTCAAAATTTTTCAGTTTTTATTATGTATTTTTATCTCAGTTTATTTATATGTGTTCTTCCCACAGAACAGAACTGTAAGTGCCACGTGGTCAGAGAATGTCCTTAATTTGATGTCCTTGTGTCAAAATTACTGGGAAAGTCAACTTATTTATTTTGGCTCATAGTTTGAGAGGTTTCTATCCATGGTAGGAAGATTCCACTGTGGTAGGCCTGACATGAGGCAGAACATCATGGTGGAAGATCATGGTGGGAAAAAACTGCTCATGGCAGGAAGGAAACAGAAAAGGAAAGAGCCAGAGAGCCTATGAACAGGCTTCCTCCTTCTGCTTTTGTCTTGCCTGACCCTCTACCCTACTGGATGGTGCCACTCATTCAGGGTGGCAGTCCGTGCCATCATTTTGTTCTCATACAACACTTCTCTGAAAACACCCTCACAAGCACACCCACAAGTGTGCTTTGTTAGCTTCTTAGAA
This sequence comes from Heterocephalus glaber, assembly GCF_000247695.1. Next base: position 28,306,932 of record NW_004624736.1, on the reverse strand, counting down.
GTTTCTCAGTCCACTGAAGTTGACAATCAAGATATAGGGGACATGTATGCTTTGCTCACCATTGTATGCTTAGCACTCAGCACAATGCCTGGTACCAAGTTAGCAAACAAAAAATATTTATTGAATGTGCAAATAACACATATACATTGAAAATCTTCTTTACAATAAATTCTGTAAGTAAATCCAGACCATTAGTCTAAGAAAGTAAAATAGAAGGGATTTTAAGCATGAGACCAATATTTATGGTATCAATGCTTTGCAGTATTTGGAAGTTTCTATGGTTAAAAGTGTTCCTCGGGGGGCCAGAGATTTAGCTCAATGGTGCCGCCACCTGCCTCACAAGTGCAAGGTCCCAAGTTTGATCACCGGTACCAAAAAAAAAGTGTTCCTCAAAGTTCATATGAACCTAATAGTGCAACATTGTTAAGAAGAGGGATCAGATAAATAAGTTTCTGCCCTCAGGAAAGCATTAATATCATTACTGTGAGAGTGGTTTATTATAAAAGTAGCTCCAGCTCTGTCTTGCTGTCACTCACACTCTCTTGCACTTTTGCCTTCCACTGTGGGATGCCAAGGTGTGGAGGTCCTTGGAGATATGGGCCCTTTAGTTTGGAATTCTCAGCCTCCAAAATAAGGCTTGTACTTTTTGAATTGCCTAATATCAGGTATTCTATTATAATAACATTAAACATATTAAGACAACATGTAGGCCTACATCATTGTCATATCAAAAATATTTTGGAACATCTTATTTTATTTTGGTCATACACAGCACATGTGAAAACAGTCCCCAAAAATATTTTCAGTGGCCAAGCTATGTTAACAACACTTTATAGACTTGTTAGTCCTTTCAGAGATACATTTAGTGTATACATGTTTTTTTTAAATACATTATTAAACACATAGAAGTGCTGAAGAAGAAGCTCATGGTTAAAATATGCACTTTGCATGCTCTACATTTTTAAGGCCATAGGTTCAATCCTCAGCCCTACAAAAAAATTTAATAAAATAAAACAAAAACTTAAGCTTTCCATAACCTCTTACACTACATTGTGTTGAGGTTACATATTTGAGTCTCTCTACTGAATTCATTCTTCACTGATGTCTTATGACTTGAAATCTTGCTCCGTGAAAACGCTGACAGTTCTGCTTTTTCTATACTTTCTTCCCCTATCTTTCTCTATCTTCATGATTAGTATATTTAGAAGTAAAACACTGGGAAGGTGGTGCAGAAATGGATATGTTAGTCAGCTTTCCATTACTGTGACATTCCCAGTGATCATACTCACTCACAGCAGGGCCCATTTCTAAAAGGTTTCTTCCAATGGCTGATGACAAAGCTTTTAACACATGAGCTCTTGGGGCCACAGTGATGGAGAAGAAAAGGATGAAACATTATGATATTGGAAGCATTGAGGTACTTGAGTGATTCCTGTGGCTCATTTTTTTCACCAGACTAGGTACAATATATAAACATGCCTACTTTCATGACATTATTCAGAATTTAATTATGCATTGTTTACTTTAGAACCAAAAACATTTCAAAGCTATTATTGTATTCACAGTTGCTAATGTTAAGTCTGTAAGACTTCTGCAGTAATCCCAGTTTTCTATCACTCATCAGTCAGGATGAACTCATCCTTCCCTAGGCTAAACTAGGTCTTACTTGGCCTCAGACTCATAGCAAATCATTGGCAAATTTAGAGCGAAAGTGTCCTAAGTACAAACATCTTGCTTAGAAAGCAATAGAGGACATTAGAAAGGCACCAAAACCTAAACATTAGTTGAATTTAAAAAAAAAAAAACAGAACTCACTAGTTGTTTACATGAAGCTAATGAACAATCTCAAAGGAATGTATTTTTAAAAATGTTTTATGGATTAGCTCAGTGGTACCATCGCTTCTCGGCCTTTTGGCTAAGATCAAGTGTAGCTCAGTGGTACCATGCCTGCCTTGCAAGCACAAGGTCCTGAGTTCGATCCCCGGTACCAAAAAAAAAAGTTTTATGGAGAACATACATAAAAAAAAACTTTAAAGTGTAATTAGAAGATCCCAGAGCCTATCTGTAGTTTATTTCAGGCCCCCAGTCTTCTCCTTTACTTCTTTGATAGTCTCAAACCTAGTAAGTACACAACAGAATCATAAGATTTCAAAAACTCACATTGTTTCTGAAGCTCTGCAAAGAATTCGGACAGCAGGTCCCAGTGGGTGCTGCATTCTAGGGCAGGTTTAAGCACATCAAATGGAAAGGCAATTTTGGGGGGCTGCTGTTGAGTTGTCAGTGTGCTTTGGTCTAAATCAGTCTCAGTTGTCCTATGTTTCTTAGAAGGAAACATTCCTTGCTTTGCCATTTGATTTTCCTCCAATACAGAACTGAAACAAAAGTCAGAGATGGGATGTTTGTTAAGATAAACAAAACCTATCAGTACAACACAGTCCTATTGTCTGAAGAAAGCACATGAAATGGCCTTTTCCTGTCCTGATGCTTTTATTCTAGGTAGATCCAAATCTCAACACTGATGCCTACAAGTTTGAGTTCACAATCAAGTTGCTCAAGCTTTCTGGAAGTCAGTCTACCCATCTGCAAAATGAGAATTGTAATTAACTCAACATTTGGATTTTGACTGGGATAAGGCCCCTAAAGAATTCCTTGCAGATTATCTATTAGTCACATACTAGGTGCTAGATGTTATCAAAATAGTATTTAAATGGTTATGAGCTCATATTTATTTGTGTGTACATTTAATTAAATCATTTAATCAAATTTTTAATCACTTTAAAGTCATAGTTTTCCATTTATCTCTATCAGTAGCAATTTGATTAGCTTTTTCCAGCAATCTAGACCACTTCTTTCTACTTATTTTCCTACCAATTAACTTCAATTTGAACGTTGAACATCTCATTAATATCACCATGATTAGATAGATCTGTAATAATAAAGAAGAGAAACTCGGCCCAGTCAAGTTTTCCACTAAAATTTAATTAGATGGTATGGATGAAGGTACTTCACACTGGTAAATTATGTATGTTTTTAAACATTCTTCTGGGAGGGACTGCTCATTTCTAATAATACTTGAGGTGTATACTACCTTTTCTGTAAAGAGCTAGATAGTAAATATTAAAACTTGATGAATAAAATTAACCCTGTCATAACTGCTCAACCCTGCCACTGTAGCATGAATATAGCCATAGATAATACAGTAATATACGTGGGTTTTGTCAAATAAAACCTTATTTACAAAACAGGTATTGGCCTGAATTGACCAATGGAATTGGCTGTGGTTTGGCAACTCCTGTCCAATCCTCCTATTGAAGACAAAATAGTTAGATCCTCCCTACTTCCATCTCAAAATGCTACTAAAAGGAACATTAGTAACCACCAGGTGGAGATCAGAGAATATCAGAGTTGAGTAGGACTTCTTCCATGCACAATTTCAGTTGATTGAGGCAGCTGAAAGGTGTGCTTTGTTTTCAAAGGACTCCTTGAGCTAAGAGTGAGTCCAAGATAGCAGATTTTTTATTAATTTTTAAACTTTTGTTAGTACATTTGTAGTACATGCATTTTACAATCATCTTGGGGAGTGGGTACATGTACATAATAGAACTTGTTTCTTTTTATTAATCCTTTTCCTTGCCCTCCACTTCCCTCCCTCTAATTCCCTTTTCCTCATTTTCATTCTTGTTGATATTATTAATCATAGCTCATGATTACAGCATATAATGATTATATTCATTAAGGTTATTAGGTTCCTGTACATGTCATACTACAGCAGTACATGCACATCAATGTGTATAGCAGCACAATTCACAACAGCTAAATTATGGAAGCAGCCTGTATACCCAGCAACAGATGATTGGATAAAGAAAATGTGGTATCTATATATAATGGAATACTGCTTGGCTATAAAGAAGGACAAATTTGAGACATTTGTAGGAAAATGTATGCACCTGGAAAATATAATGTTGAGTGAAATAAATCAAACACAAAAGCTTAAATTCTGTGTGGTATCTCTTATTTGAGCAAGACCAAGTACAAAGAGAATAATAAAGTATGGATAGAAGGATACAATGGAATGGATCTCTTGCAAATGAGAAGGGGTCCAAGAGACCAAGGGTGAGGGCCAAGGGAGAGAGGAAGGGGAAATCAGTAGAACCAAGATAGCAGATATTAATGGTCATCAACTCCTGGATTCTGGCCTGGAGGGCTCTACCTAGGTAGTGAGAGGCTGGACTATAATCCAATGAGATACTTAGATGTCCTAGAAAAATTCAAGTCTTACCTTAGGATAATAAAGTGTGTTCACTCTACTTGTTGTTCTGAATTTGCTCCCCAGACCTATTTTCACCCTTTTATTTTCCTGTTCATTGTTTCAGAGTCATTAACCTCTGATTGATTCTATCACCCAGGCTTTCTGGTCCTCTGACTTCTGGTTGGTTTGGACAAAGGAAGAATGATGAGGAGAGCAGTGGGTGGAAAGCCAGATATATTAGGGTATTTTTGCTCCACTCTGTTCCTGCTTTGGTGCTGTAGCTTTGACAGGGGCTACAGCTAGCTGCAACTGAAGCTCCCTGCCACTGCCAACTCCCCTGGTCCCTTCAAACTCAGAGTGGACAACTGAACAGCTCTTATTGGTGTCCTGCCACAACATGTTGAAAATAGTCCCTTAATCCAGTTTACCCCTGGTAAACAGATTCTACTGTTACCATGAACCCTGACTATCCTTCTTCGCTCAAAACATAAATAAAACAACATTCTATATAATGTTAATATAATATTCAACATAAAAAAGAGATATAACAATACAAAAGACCACAAGAAACAACAGACAACACAGAGAGACACACTGGGAATACAGATATTAGAATTAATAGGTATAAACAATAAAATATCTATCCTTACTATGATGTACATGGAAATTTAAGCTCAAAAATGCAGTAAGTCATGATAAGCAAATAAATTACATATGTTTGGGCTGGGGATTTAGCTCAGTGGTTCTGCCACCTGCCTTGGAAGCACAAGGTCCCTAGTTCGAACCCCAGTACCAAAACAAAACAAAACAAAATAAATTATATATGTTTGGTAAGTTATGTAAATATTGATTACAGAAAGCAAAAAGTAAATGTACCTTATGAGGTTTAATAGAAAACTAGAAAATACAAAAAGTACCATATATGTTGGAAAGGAGTAATTGGATAAGATATTTTAATATTCTTATACTTTCTGAAAGGGTAGTTCATGTAAAGTTAATTACTAATCTTTTAAGAATCAACACTGCCTATTATTATTTTCACAGTAACATTCCCAATAGGAAAAAAGTTTGTAACTTCCAAACTCATAATTGTGTGTGTGTGTGTGTGTGTGTGTGTGTATGGCAACAAAGAAGAAAGGAATAAAGAATAGGCAAAACAATCACTAATCACAGAAGTGTATAATCAATTTCAACCCAAACATTTAAGTAATTCCATTAAATGTAAATAAACTGAATAGTTAAAATGTAATACTTGTTCTATTGATTTTTTAAAATAACAACTAGCTATAACCTTTTACAATACACATATTTGACATTGGAGTTTACATAAAGCTTGAAAGTAAAATAATAAAAATTACAAGCCAAACACCAGAAAAAGCTAAGATAACTACAGTAACGTTAAGTAAAATAGATATTAAGGTAAGAGATAGGTAAGGAAATGGTCATTAAATGAATAAAATTAAATTAACTAGAAAATATATACCAATAAATACCAACTGTTAAACTAAATCTAAAACTCAGACCTGTGGTATGTTGCCAGAGATGAATAGTAGACAAATTATTGGAGGAAAGCTAAGAAAGAAACCTCCATATACACTACACTTGACTATGGCAATGAACATTTTAATAGACAGTGTTGGGACAATCAAACATGTATATGAGCAGAAAGAAAATAATTCTTGATTGTATAACATGCAAAAAATCAATTCTAGCTGACTCATGGAAGACAATGGGAAAGATAATAGTAAAAGTAAAATAATGTTCTGAGAGGATAAAAAAATCTTCACATCTTTTAGGTAGGAAAAGTTTTCAATAAAAGACTCTTAAGTCACCAACCATTAAGGAAAAGACTAAAAATTTGAGCTGCACTAAAATTAATAATTTCTACTTTTAAAGTGTGAAAAATCAAGTCAAGGTAGGAAAAGATATTTGCAAGATTTCACATTAACTACGTTGTTCAAAACAACTATGTTGTTAAAAATCTCTAAAGAACTCTACAAATAAATAATTGAAGCTAAAATAACTCAATAAAAAATAAGTCAAAGACAGAAAGAAAGAAAACATGAAAAAATACTCATCCTTTTTATAATCATGGTGATACAAATTTAAACAAATTTAAAATATTGCTATACTAATATTTAATTGGAAAAAATTTAGAAATCTGACAGTATAGCCAAGACTTAGGGCTAGATGAATTTTTGTGTATTGCTGGTAAATATGTAAAATGGTATAGCTCTGGCAAACTGTTGGTATTAATCTACTAAACTGAAGATATGAAAACCTTTGGCCTAGCAATTCTACCCCTAGAAATATATTGCAGAGTAGTGGATCCCCAAGTGTAAAATTCAGACCAGCTTCAGCATAACCTGAAAAAATGTTAGGATGCAAATCCCATCACACACGTTCTGTAACACAAGCTCTACAGCTGGGTCCTAGCAATCTGCTTTTAACAAGCTTGTACAATGATTCTTATACTTGCTCAAGTTTGAGAAGCACTGCCCCACACAGAAGTGAGATTATGTGTATCAAGACACATGCCTAGTTAGCTTCAGATTAGCATAATCTGCAGTAGCAAAAAAATGAGTGCAATCAAAACCAAAAATATGTCCAATAATATAATGAAAAAATAATCTATTGGATTTAATTAAATAGACTACTGCTCAGAAATAAAATGAATAAATTACAACCACATGCAGCAATACAGATGAATCTTAAAAGTAAAATAAATTACATTAACAAAAAGAAGATCCAAAGAATAAAAGAAAATTGAGGATGCATATGAGGGGGGAACTCCAACCAGACAAAAACCAATACAAAATATATGATCTAAAATAGACAAAATTAAAAAGCAGACAAAACTAGTCTAAACTGGCTACTGATAGTCACACAGACTCACAAAACACACCCATGATCCCTGCCTGTTGGTGCTCACTCTGGTGTAATCCATTCCTCTGCAATGTGGGTGAAACTTGTTACTCCCTCTTAACCAACAGCATACAGCAAAGGTGATAGAATGTATATGATCCTATATTTACAGTTAAGTTACATCTGACTTTAGTGCCAGTAGGGTAACTACAGACAGCATGAATGTACTGTAATTTTCTTTTAAAAAGCTACAAGAACGGATTTTGAATCTTTCTCTCCAAAGAAATGATAAATATTTCAAGACATAGATATGTTGACCCTGACTTGAATATTGTACATTATATATGTATACCAAAATATCATATAATATCCCACAGATATATGTTTTAAGTATCCATTAGTTAATTAATTAATATTAAAAAGACTGCAGTGCCAGTCTTGCTGGAATCTCTCTCACTTGGTAGTTCTGATGAAGCAAGTGAGCAAGCTAAGATCACCATGTGGCAAGGGTTTCCAGCTGAAGCCAACCAGAAGGAAAATGATGCTCACAACTTGACTGAACGTGGAAGCAGAATCTCTGAAAGCCCAACTTTCAGAAGAGATCCAAGCTCAAGCCCACATCTTGATTTGAATTTTGCATAGGACCTACCTAAGCCACACCTGAATGGCTCTGACCTGCAGAAACTGGAAAGTAATAATATGTGTTGTTTTAAGCCATTAAGTCTGAGGTGGTTTGTTATGCCTTAATAGAAAACATAGAATGGCCAGGCGTGGTGGTGCAAGCCTGTAATCCTAGCACTTGGGAGGCTGAGGCAGGAAGATCGCCATGAGTTTGAGGCCATCCTGTGCAACATAGTGAATTCAAGGCTACCCTGAACTACATAGTGAGACCCTGTCTCAAAAAAGAAAAAAGAAAAAAATAGAAAGTATCTTAGTTCTGACTCCCTAGAGTCAGAATCTGACACATGGGTTCTTGTTCAAGTGATTGATTTTATGGAAGAAATGCTGTTAGGAGGATAGTAAACACTCCAAGAGGAGAATAGGAAAATGAAGCCTGCAAGGCTAAATTCTCAACTAGAGTCCAGTTTTGGACTGATCCCAAGGTAAAGCACTGAAGCACCCACAGTCCATTCCATTTTGAGATAGGGAACTGACTTTTTGTGCCACTGGCACCATGACCTCTTGGGAAGTGATTCCCACTTGATTAGGGGCAATTCCACAAAGAAATGGGCCGTTGTAAAATTTTGTCATGTGAAACTCACAGCATTTAATAAAGAAGAAATGTGCAACAGGGTAGAAGGCTAAGAGAATCCATTACAGACAGCATAATTGAGGTAGAATTTAAATGAAAGCCAGAAAATGAATAGAAAAATCAGAGTTGGGTGAATAATGTAGAGATTCTCTGAGATTCAGTGAATATTCTATTTCTCAACCTAGGTGGCAGTGACATAAATGTACTTTTCACACCAGTTTTATTTATACATTTTCCATATGTCTAGTATATTCACAATAAAATAGATTTTTAAAATTTTTCCTGGGCAGAAATGGAATATCTAAGCTAAGGAAATTTGGATCGTATCTGAGGATATCACTTACCTCTGTGATTCTGTGTGACATTTCACTGTTGTGGTACACCTAATACATTTTAATTTTACTATGCCCACTAGCATGCTCTGATTCTTGTCAGACCAATAATTTAGAAAAATTTGTTACAATGGCAATTGAGGAAACAAAGTTAAAGCCACATCTTTGAGGATCTAGATGGGAAATTCGGTTTGAGGTGAAGAGAAGAAAATGCACAAAGTGCAAAAATGTTAACTAGAAATAAAAAGATGATTCATGATTATGCAAGCTATGAACAAGGACAAAGGAATGAAATCACTAGCATTCATCAAGAGGGCTTTTGGTGAAGATAATTCTTTGCATTCTAATGATTCTAATTGTCTAAAATGGAGGGAATGATAAAAATAAAGAATAAGAAAAATACAGCTCAAATTTTCAGCAGGAAGTATTTTACCAAATAAAATTTAAATCATAAAGCCCAGTCTTCATATTAAAAGTGAAAAATATCAGACAGAGTAAGCCACTTGGGTCATTTTACATTGAAATTCTTAGAAGTTTCCTATTAGTTCTCACATTATCTTTCCATCAGCATGATGGAGCCCGGTGTGATAGATTCTAATGTGATGACCGGCCATACACCACATAATCTCTGGAAATCCCAAGCAGTTACCATCAATTACAGACAGATAATTATATCTCTGTGAATTTTATAAACCATTATTTTTCTCTAAACATAGAAAAGAAATTAAAAAGGTGAAGGAGAATTTATAGCTAAGGAAATTTATATACAAGAAAGCTTCAACATATCCAAAAAAATAATTTAGGAAGTTTGACTTTCATATAATTTTTCAGCTACGTTGTCAACATCAGGATAAGCAGATAAAATACACAGGGACAGAAAGTATTTCAGATGAAAAAATAATACCCAATGTCAGAAGTAATGAATCCTTCAGAGTCTAAAGCTTGATTTAGAAGAGCATGCAAAGCTTAGAGCATGTAAGAATCAAGCAATGAAGACAAGTCATCTTGTAGGGTCTTAGTTTTCTCATCTGAGCCATGTCATCAGTTGAATCCCTTTCTGGAGACAACTGTTGCTATGGTTTATATTTAGATGTCCCCTCAAAGATTCAGGCCCTGATAGATGGGGTTCGGAGGTGACTGGATCATGGGGGTGTGATACTCATCAATGGATTAGTTCACGGATGAGTTCTTAGTTAAATGTGCTGTTGAAAGCTGGAACCTGGTCAGAAGGGCCTTCTAGGGCCCTAGCATGGAAGAGTTTCTCTCCCTCTCTACTCCCTTGATCTCGGCATGGCTTCCTACCTGCCATGCCATCAGCTCTTTCTCCCCTGCGATGCCCCTCTGCCATGTCACCCTGTCTTGGAGCCAGCCAACTATGGACTGAAATCCCTACAAACTGATAACCAAATAAACCTTTCCTCCTTTAACTTGTGGGTGAAGGATATAGGGTCTCAGCGATGAGAATGTAACTAAGACAATTATCTATCAAATAAAGTTGTATACCTGAAAGCATTTTGCATAGTATTCTATGAGAAGTCAAAGGTATTTTTTGTAGACTTCTAAAATTTGTTTTAGTTTTATAATTTGGAAAAAAGACATTTTTCTTGACTAATAAGTCATATTTCAGAATATTTTAAATAAAGGTAAGTAGAAAAAAATAATGAAATTGTGAATATAACCAAAAATTACCATTTTATCTACAGAACTAGCTATTCATACAAAAGTATCATTCACTTTACCAGAAGCATGGGAAAGGGTTTTCAACTGGGAATGTTTTGTGAAATTATTCCAAACCACAACTCAGGATAACTCCCCAGGTAAAAAATTTTTTCCTTCTCCACTAAGTGGATCATGAATCAGTTTTAGTCTATGGTGTTCTACTCCATTGATCCCAGAGCATCAAGCAGCTTCCAGAATCTGCCAAACCATCAAGCAAGGCAGACAATTCCCTTTAAGCCAATTCAAGTGCCGAAAAGCAGTGGGCTAGAACTTTCCCTAAAATCTGGAGTTCAATGATGTGTGGGCTTCATTCTTCTTAAGAAAAATAACTCAAACTCTATAGTACTTTTACAGGGTTCAGTTAAAATATATATATAATTTGAATACTTTTTATTCTTTGCCCTTGTTTTATTTCTAGGTGCATATGAAATCTTGGAATTCTGATAATAATAATAGTTTCTTATCTTTCTAAACACCTTTCTACTGTATATCTGCAAAATATTTTATATGAACAGGAATAGGAAATAGAACTTAAAAGGTGATAATAGAAGGGTTCAATCAGGAAGATACATCAAAGGAGATGTAGTGTTGGGAATTAATCAAATACCCAGTCATTATACTAATGACATGCTATGCATATATACAGAGAGGGAGAGAGAACAAAAGAAAAAGAGAGACAGAGAGAGACAGAGACAAAGAGCCAGACAGAAAGAGACAGAGAAAGGCCAAGAGAGAATAATTCATTAAAAGAGAGAATTTATTAAAATTCAAATAACAAAGAAATATAAATGTACCATGGCTGTAATAGAAGATTATGCCATAGAGAGGGATGTTCATTAGATGGCTGAATGGAAAAATGACACCAAGAGAATACAACTTACTTTTTAGGCAGCAAAAGAAAAATGTTAGGGGATACATGTGGGGTAACCAACTTTTTATTTTGCTGATTTGCAAAAATAGCCAATTTTTACAGTCACCAGTATTTCCTTCTATAATAGATATTTAAACATCAAAAAAGATAAAATATTTCAAATTTTTATAACAATCGACATAATTTAATTTCATGGAGAACACATCATGTTGTTTTTAGCTCTCTAATTTATCACTTGCTCAGAGATATTTGTCAAACTCTCATCATGCTTGGGTTATCATTTTACTTTTGAAGCCACCATGACAGATTATATAAGCTGAAAATTCTTTTTTTCCCTTAAATTTTTTATTGGTACATTTTTTTCTTT